>JAVJIF010007190.1:0-127070 GCA_038442645.1 Agave tequilana
AAAACCCAGCCTGCCAGGCTCTGGCGGTCGACCGGACCGATCGACCGACGTGCACCAAACTGCACGCTTGGTTTGCCACTTGGGCCGGTCGACCGAAGCGGTCGACCGACTGCAAGCACCCAACTCTCGGGTTGGGCAGTTGGGACAGTCGACCGGCGGTCGACCGCTGGCTTCCAACGGTCAAATTTTTGACCGTTGGCGGTCGACCGCCAGCCGCCAAGAGCAGAATTATGCTCTAACGACTAGTTTTTGGATTGGGGTGTATATATACCCCATTGTTTTTGAGTTTTTGGCTAAATTTTTAAGAGCAAAATTTCCAGAGTTTCTCCAGTGTTTTAAAACAAGTTTTCAAAGTGTTTTAGTGCCAAAAAGATCCATCTTATTTGTTTTAAAGTGTTTTGTTTATTTCAAAGAAAATAGGTTTTTGGGAATTAGTTTCTTGATCTAAAAATCTATATCTATTTGGTATTTTCCCAAGAGATTTTCTTTGATCAAAAACACTAGTTTTCCACTTGAGCTATATCATCTATCCTATTCTATAGGATCTTTATTTGTGGAAAATTTTGGTTTGTGGTCTTTGTAACCACCTTGTTATAACCCCCTTTATTTGTGATATCCCTCTTTGGTAGAGGTGGATTTGGGTTGTGATTAGCTCCCTCTTTGTAGAGGTTGAGATTATGGTTTGCTCCTCTTGGTGAGGTGGAGGTGGATTGGTTTTGTATCCCTCTTTGGTAGAGGTGGATTGTGGTTGTATTGGTTTGGTGGGAGTTTGGTACTCCGATCTTCGTAACCATTTGTTTGCCTCGGTGGAGGTTGTATTGGTTGAGAGAGGAGTTCGGTACTCCTAATGGATTGGAAATCCTTCTCGGTGAAGGCGGGGACGTAGAGCTCGGTGCTCGAACATCAAAACACATTTTGTTATTTGCGTTTGATCAATTGACTCTCAACTCTCTCTCTCTCTCTTTATTTGTGCATTGCATCATTCATATTGTCATATCTTATATGCTTGTGTTGTGCCTTGCATTGATTCTTATGTCTTATTCCTATATGCTTGATTGTGTTTGCTTGTGTGCCTCACTTGTGCTTAACCACGAGAGCTTCATATAGCGCCTCAACTCTTATTCATAGGAATCAAGAGGAGTTAGTCCAGAGCCCTTCACGGGGAATTCGGCTACACTCGTTGGTTACACTAGTGTTGTTGCAAATTAGTTTTAATTTCCGCATTTAGTTCATTATTAGCGGTACACCTATTCACCCCCCCTAGGTGTACTTTCAATTGGTATCAGAGCCTACGCTCCTGATATTTGGTTTAACCACCTAGGAGTGTGATCTTGGTTTGCTAATCTATCATTTGCATTTGCACATTATTTGTTTGCACACACTCATGGATTGCTTGTCACCTCCATGTTTGATGTTTCCAACATTGACACATGGAAATTTAGGATGTCCATGTATTTGAAACCCTAGCTTGCATGTTTTCCTTACCGCTACCAAGAAATGCTATCTTGGTCACCGCAATCATATAGGGGCCAATACACTTGCTCTGGAGGCTATTAGAAGCACGCTTAACAAAGATTATCTTTTGCTTATTTCTAACTTTGATTCCACCTTTTCAGTGTGGAACAAGTTAACTTCATCCGAGCTTCAAATGCCCAACATAATGGAGGATGAATCTAGTAAGAATCCGAGCCACAATGATTTATGGTCTAAGGGAATGACTCCCTTGAGGTATACTCGGAAACTCAATTAGATAGTGATGATGCTAGTTTCTTCATGTGATGATCATATTGATGCCAATGCCTTGAATGAAGAACTCTCTATTGTTTTGAAAAATTATTGGAAAAATATAATCTTTTAAAAAAGAAGAGTTTTGAACTTAATAAAGAAAATAATGATTTTATGTTCAAGACTTGATTTGGTTTTTACAAGATAAGTGGAGATTTCTAATGAAAGGGATTCATTGAAATCTAGACTTGATTTTGTCTTAAAAGAAAATGAATTTTTAAAAAATAAAAATGATTGTGAAATAATTTTGAAGAAAAATGAAAACTTGTCTTCAAAAGTTAATTTTGTTTTAAAAGAAAATGTTCTTTAAAAATGAAAATTGCTTCCATTTCAAAGGACTTGGAAGTTTGTTTAAAGAAAAATGAATCTTTGAAAAATAATATGGATTCACATGTTTGCCATGCTAGGATAGTTTCTCCTAGTTCACCTATTGCATGCTCCACTCTTCTCTAATTGAAAATGATATATCCATGCTTAAGAAGAATATTGATTGTTTGGGCTCCACTTTGAGCCAATGTGCCAAGAGCCATACACGTTTGGAATCTTTGTTTCAAAAGAAACAAGTTCCATCTATGCATGCACACAAACCACGGCATACACATGCTCCTCACGGACACCCCCATAAACACGATGTATGCTCATGTGTACACTTATACACATGTGACGTAAGGGCCACCTTGCTAAATTTTGCTATGATCTCATACATGATTCAAATTTAGCAACTAAGTTTGTTTGGGTTAGAAAAGGTCTAACCTCCATGGACCCAAAAGAGTATGGTACCAAAGACTACCCCTATTGTATTTGATGTAGGTGTGGGCTCTCGCATGAACGTGAGAGCGATGGTGCCTTGAGGTGGATGCGTTCCGAGCTAAAGATTACTATTTGGATGCATCACTTTCAAGAGAAGTTTGGTGGGAGGACCCCTTGGTTTGGAGAACTAGAGAGGTGTCTTCCTCGGTTTTGGTATCGATCTCTAACTCTAGTTTATGTTTGCATGCTTTTCATGTCTTTGATTCATAGCATGTCATGTTTTATTGGTCATTATGCTTATGCCATGTTTATTAGATTAGTGATATACATGTTTAGTTATTTGAGACACCCATGTTTAATATGGACTTATATCTTTGTGTTCTCACTTTGTTTTAAACTAATATGTATATCCTAGATCTAATGCATATACATTATGATCATATGGATGTTTGTGATTTTTGTTTTGATGCTTTATGTTTATAGATTATTATGTTAAATTTCATGATTATTAGATCATTGACATGCATGTATAGCATTTGAGATCACCCATGTTTATATGAACCCATATGTTGTGTTCTCACCATTGTTTAGCTATTATGCATATCATAGTTCTAATAGCATGTGGATTTACATAATGATCGTTTTTATGTTTATCATGTTGATTTATGTCTCGTTTTATGCTTCAAGTTTTGGATATATGTTTAATGTTAGTTTTCATTAAGACTAGGATTTATACTTGTACATATAGTGGGCCACAAATAAATTTTATATGTTTTGTACTTGAACGCTTATTTGTTCCCATTAATGTGCTAGTATAGTCTAGTTTTGATGATTCATGCATTTGACTTGTATTCCTACTTTAGCCATGTTTTCATTTTCATATGTTTAACTTCATGTATATGTCCATCTTGTCTAAACTATTGATTATGCATATACATCCTTTGAGCCACGTGCCTTCATGCAAATACATTTGTGGACTCGTTATGTTTTGGATATGTATGTATACTTTAGTTTGTATAAGACATACATATGCCTTGAAGATTAAATAGCTTTTGATGATTTTCATGTTTTACGGAATATTAAGCTTTATGCCAAATTTCATGATTATGTGTTTCACACTACACTTGTACACTCACCTTATTAAATGTTTCTCATGATTATGTTTTCATGAGTATGTATGGGCTTTATGGATTTTTAGTGTTTTAGTGATCATGTAATTTACATAGTTTCATGAAAAATAATTTTATTTTATTCCTTACTTGAAGGATTTCGTACTAGTTTAAAAGTTTTTCCATTTAACTAGTTGCAGGATTCTTCGTTATAGTAGATTTTTTCAAACATACTATATTTTTCAAACCTATTTTTGAAAAACCCCTACCTTCCACGGGCGGTTGGATGGGAGTCCATGCCTTGTATACTTTTATTGAAAATCATTTTTAAACATGTGCATGAAATGGGTGGTAGGTTATATGAGTTATACACTTGATCTTATTATTGTTGTTTCAATTGGTATCATTGATCTTTTCAATTGGTATCAATATTTACATTTTGTATACTCATATTTTTTTTGTATATGTATGCTTTCAATTGGTATCATCTATTTTGATTGGTACTCATTTTTCATACACCTATACATGTTTTATTTGTGCTTACTATATCCCTATATCTTGAGCACAAATGTTATATATGCTAAGCTTAGTTTTAAATGACTATCATGTTTCAATTGATTAGTTTTCAAATGGTATTCAATACAAGCTTATGCATCGTTTTATTTGGTATTTCATAAAGGGGGAGAAAATTCATATTTTGTCTTTCAATTGGTATTTTGTTTACCGATGATTTCTACTCCCATACTTTATGATATAAAATGATTAAAAAATGAATATTTATCTATTATTTTGGTATCAAATGTTCTAAATGACAAATTCTTACAATTGGTATCAAGATGTTTATTTGAATATTTCAATTGGTATCAAGATTTTTATTTGTTTTCTCACAATTGGTATCAATGCCTTTATTTACTTTCAATTGGTATCAATTCTTAAATATTTTTATGTTTCCTTTCAATTGGTATCAAAATATTCTACATTGACATATTTTAATTGGTATCATATTTTTTTAGACAAAAAGGGAGAACATATTTTTGTTTTATTCAACCCCTTGTTGATGATTGACAAAAAGGGGGGAAATTATTTGAGTTTATATGCATGTTTTGTTTATCTAGAAACATAGTTTGTTTTTATTTATTAGTTTGTCATTTAATTGGTATCAAGAGCATTTTTCGTTTATTTGTTGATATCAAGAGCTTTATTTAAAGAATATGTTTTTATTTTGGTATCAAGAGCTTTAAATAGAGTTTTACCGTTTAATTGGTATCAAGACCATGGTTCATTGTTTTATGCATGTCTATGCATTTTCATGTTTAATTTTCATTGCATATTTATATGTTTATTGTGATGCATGAGTTAAGGGGGAGCTTCTTTGAAGCTTAACTTTAATCCATGCATATATAACTCCATGAGTTTTGTCATCATCAAAAAGGGGGAGATTGTTGGCCCAGTGGCCTTCCACTCTAGTTTTGATGATGATTAACTCATGTAGTTATGTTTACTAATAATCTTGTGATGTTTAGTTTCAGATCATTAATCAATATATTAGTTGGTGATTAGCTTCAACAAAGGAGTTTTGGAGCTTCTCACTTGGTGATTCCAGAGCCCGAGCATCAAGATCATATATAGCACTCATTGGAGTCAATCTCGGTGGATCACGGTTTGGATCGAGTCGACTTGAAGACGGAGTTCATCAAGAAGACCTCGATACCTAGTTTATAGTTTGTTTTAGATCCATTTGTAAAGATTAGAATAGTGTGATATGCTCAAGTTCACAACACACACACGTTTTATGTTTTGGATATTGGTTTTCGATTTTTGATTTAACCGATATTGGTTTTCCTGAATAGATAGATAATACAAGTTTTACATGATTTAATGTATATTAGATATGTTCTATATACATGCATACTAAATTTCCTAGACAAACTTATTTTGATATGCCTATTCATGAGTTTTGGTGTTTTGGTATTTTTAACAAAATATATTTTGGTAATCAAAGACAAAAACAATGATATGTATATGTTTCATGTATGTTGGACCTATGTCCATATGCAACATGCTTTAAAATGCTTAAGTATCATGTTTTTATATTTGGATAAGGTTTGGACAAAGTTTATTTGAAAAGTCTAAGTTTGGAAAAATACAGGTTTTGGTTTTCGGTAATTTTTCC
The DNA here is from genome assembly GCA_038442645.1 of Agave tequilana. NCBI lineage: Eukaryota > Viridiplantae > Streptophyta > Magnoliopsida > Asparagales > Asparagaceae > Agave > Agave tequilana. The sequence goes on from JAVJIF010007190.1 coordinate 5,818, forward strand.
ATAACACAAAAATGGTTTAAAATGTTTGATATTTGTGTGAAATTTTTAACACATGTTGTATATCATATATAATGTTAGAAACTATTTTTGTAGATTTTTAGAAGTTTTATGGGATTTATTAGAATATTTTTAACCTAAGTTTTCTGACCCATAACCCAGCCTGCCAGGCTCTGGCGGTCGACCAGGCCGGTCGACCGGAACCAGAGTCGGTCGACCGGACCGGTCGACCGACGTGCACCAAACGTGCACGCTTGGTTTGCCACTTGGGCCGGTCGACCGAGCGGTCGACCGACTGCAAGCACCCAACTCTCGGGTTGGGGCGATCGACCGACCGGTCGACCGTTAGGCAAGGGCGATCGACCGAGCGGTCGACCGGACAGAGAGCATTTGCTCTCTGGATTGGGACGGTCGACCGGGCGGTCGACCGCTGGCTTCCAACGGTCAAATTTTTGACCGTTGGCGGTCGACCGCCAGCCGCCAAGAGCAGAAATCTGCTCTAACGGCTAGTTTTTAGATTGGGGTGTATATATACCCCATTGTTTGAGTTTTGGCTAAGTTTTTAAGAGCAAATTTCCAGAGTTTCTCCAATATTTTAACAAGTTTTCAAAAGTGTTTTAGTGCCAAAAAGATCCATCTTATTTATTTTAAAGTGTTTTGTTTATTTCAAAGAAAATAGGTTTTTGGGAATTAGTTTTCTTGATCTAAAAATCTATATCTATTTGGCATTTTCCCAGGGATTTTCTTTGATCAAAAAACTAGTTTTCCACTTGAGCTATATCATCTATCCTATTCTATAGGATCTTTATTTGTGAGAAAATTTGGTTTGTGGTCTTTGTAACCACCTTGTTGTAACCACCCTTTATTTGTGATATCCCTCTTTGGTAGAGGTGGATTTGGGTTGTGGTTAGCTCCCTCTTTGGTAGAGGTTGAGATTGTGGTTTTGCCCCTCTTGGTGAGTGGAGGTGGAATGGTTTTGTATCCCTCTTTGGTAGAGGTGGATTGTGGTTGTATTGGTTTGGTGGAGTTTGGTACTCCGGTCTTCGGTAAACCATTTGTATTGCCTCGGTGGAGGTTGTATTGGTTGAGAGAGGAGTTTGGTACTCCTAGTGGATTGGAAATCCTTCTCGGTGAAGGCAGGGACGTAGAGCTCGGTGCTCGAACCTCGAAACATATTTTGTTGTTTGCGTTTGATCGATTGACTCTCAACTCTCTCTTTATTTGTGCATTGCATCATTCATATTGTCATATCTTATATGCTTGTGTTGTGCCTGCATTGATTCTTATTACTTATTCCTATATGCTTGATTGTGTTTGCTTGTGTGCCTCACTTGTGCTTAACCACGAAAGCTTCATATAGCGCCTCAACTCTTATTCAGAGGAATCAAGAGGAGTTAGTCCAGAGCCCTTCACGGGGAATTCAGCTACACTCGTTGGTTGCACTAAGTGTTGTTGCAAATTAGTTTTAATTTCCGCATTTAGTTCATTAGATTAGCGGTACACCTATTCACCCCCTTAGGTGTACTTTCAAGAAGAGGTGCCCATCTTGACAGTATGTATCTGGTATTTAAGTTGCTACACTCTAGTTCTGGAGGATAACGCAAAGATTCACTCCAGAGAGCACCACACATCACAAGATATGGTGAGACCGACGACATGAGCAAGAACAGCCTAAGTGAGCGAGGAGATAAGCCAATAAGAGCATCTGATTAAGTTTGATCCAACGAGTGTATTCTAGATTGATAGTGGGCAGAGCATCCTTCTCGGTAGAAGAAGGAACCGGACCGGACACGGAGAGGTTCCGTCGACGAGACCTTCGAGGAGCTTGAGAAGAGGAAGGAACTGGGAATGCCACAGTAGATAGTTTCCCTTGTCGAGTTTGACATTTAGAAAGTGAGTGATGTTGGAATTAGGAGTAACTATGGATGCAAGTGTTTGGATACAGATGAGAGAAGATGAAGAGGAAATACTCAATATGGTACAGGAGTTGCTCTGATACCAAGATAAAGAAGAAGAATAAGAAGAACACTTCTTTGTGTAAGGACAAAATACCATTAGCTATGGTTCTTAGTTGTATATATACACATATTGGTCACATGTTTACACTGATTTAGGAGAAACAATAGGAAAATATTGACTGAGAGATAGAAAGAGAAACAGATGGTTCATGAGTCCCATAAGTCCCATGTATTCCTAAAATCATGAAGAGATTTTAGGATCTGGTCATGAGTCTGATGTGTTTTTATAATCATGGATAGATTTTAGGATCCGTTAATTTCATGAGGGGTTCTTTAACATGGATCACATAAGTCACGTGTTGTCATTGATATCTCTAACATGGCACATCATGGTTCAAAGTTGCGGTCTCGACCGTCGACTCAGCAGCACTGAGACAGATCGATCTCGGTGACTCAGATCGGTCTCGGGTGATATGCGCAAAACACTTCATAGAAAGCTCAAAAAATTCTGAAAAAATATGACCAATCGTAAAAAGATGTAGACATCAGAATTCATGTATCATATGTTCAAAACAAATTTGTTTTGAGGGATAACTGAAAAATATGATGATTTGAGAGTAAATTCAAAATATAAAAGATTTGAGGGGGTAAATATAAAAACTCAAAAATAAAAAAAAGAAAAGGATAAAAGGAAGAGAAAGATCATGTGAGTGGATCTCTCCCTCCCTCTGGCTCTATCTCCCTCTCTCTCGTCTCTTTCTCTCTCTTCTCATTCTACTCTCTCGCCTCCCCCCCCCCCCCTCTCTCGTCTTCCCTCTCCCCCTCTCTCCCCTCTCTCCTCCCTCCGCCACTCTTAGAGAGTGGAGGGAGGGAGGGCGAGGGAGGGGGAGTTGAGAGAGAGAGAGAGAGAGATGAGATGAGGTGAGGGAGAGATAGAGAGAGACAAGGAAAGAGATCGGACGAGCAGGCGGCGGCGGTGACGACGGGCAGGCTACAACGGCGAACGGGCAGGCGGCGAAGGTGGGGAGCCCTAAATCCCAGGTAAATTTGATTTTTTTTTTTTTTTTATGTTTTTTTTTTAAACCGACTTGGCTTTGACTCGGGCTGAATCGGCCGAGTCAGTCCGAGTCATATCGTGACTCGGCCGAGTCGGTCGTTTCTTACTGGATCCTTCGAATTGGGTCGCAGAATCGTCTTGACGGGTGCCGAGACGGATACGACTCGGCTGAGTCGTATCCGACTCGGCTACGACTCGGCCGAGTCTTCGAACCATGGGGCACATGCATATGATTGCATTTGTGAAGTCAAACCACCAACTCACTTGATGACTCTAATATATGCAATCATAGAATAGATCAGCAAACCCACAAATGGACAGTGATTGGATTTTGTTTTTGGCAGAAAAACACAAGCTTCTGCTGGTTTAAGAAGTACTGACTTATATGAACACCTTTCAGAGTGGAGGAACTTTTTCTGAGTGGAGGAACTTCATGGATTGAGCAATCAACTCAAATATGTCATATTGTTCGACCATATGCCTGATCAGACAAATCCCTAAATTCTGCACTCTTGGATTCTTCTTATTCAGCAAAACTTATTGGATTACTTACCCAGAGTTTCTTGTTGGACATCAAGCGTATATAGATATGTAAATATTAACACTTTGTTCTGCATCGTATTTGATAATATACCATATACTATAGTGACCATTGTCCAGTTCTCAAACTAATGCATAGATTTCCCTTGCATCAAAAAATGTAAGCAACTGCAACACTTCTCGGTTTATGGACTGACACCTAAAGCACCATAGTGGATTTATATCACCCATTCTTGGAGAGAAGGTTTCTTTGCTTCATTCTCAACAAATCTACTTTCTTGGCTTTGAAATTTCCTTATATCCCTTCTGAACAATCTGTATTATGATATTCAAGCGAGTGCACTCTAATCAGATATGCTCCATTCCCATCTCTCTTATCTTCTTCAGGTTTATTCATGTTTCATCAAATTGTGGTTTATTCTGGGAAACAAGGTAGTGTATGTAGCAGAATTATGATTGTTTAACTACTTATATCCCTCTTTGATTTATTGTCCTTCACGAAATCGGGATTAGCATTGATGTAAAAGAACCACCCTAACTGTTACAAGTATTGTCAACTTAAATTAGTTTGGAGTAGTTCAACTTGCATTTGAATAGACAACTATTGTAATCATGCAGTGGCTTTTCCAGATCCTGTTTTTGGAGTGTTGTCTTGTAAACAAATCTTAATTCATTGTTAATATTCAGGGTCGAGATCCGCATCCAGTTTCACCATGTTCAAGCAATATCTATGGTGAACGCATAGGTCACAACATTGCACTCTCCACCATGAACTGATTCTTCGAGATCTTCCCGATGAAGCCATTCTTATGAAGGTCAATAACAAGGTCCCTGGGCTTGGATTGCGGTTGGATTCATCAGATAACTTGTTTTGCTAGGACAAGTACACATATTTCTCCTTCAATCCAGCAACTTGTCAGCCATTTCCTTTGAGAATATGAAATTAAAATGGACCTCCCCATGTTTGCACCTTCTTTTTCCAAAAGATGATAAAGTTTATGTTCCATGATAACTGTATCTGGAAGCTATCTGCGTATCTCATGGATGGCTCAGTTACATACACGCCAACCGGTCTATGATTCACAGGTATGTGGAAAACAAGATTATCTCCATGTGCTCGATACCTTGTATTTCCAGATATATATGTGTGTGAATGATGAGTAGGTTCTGAAACACGCAAACGCAATTAGCTCAGTGTACTATTATATCATTTGCTGGTAGTTTGTCAAGGTTCATCTGCTGTGTCACTCATTTCTATAATTGCTAATCTGTGTTCCATCAACTTATGTGTATTTTGATACATTATATTATTTCCAAGGACAAGAGCCATTAGATATATTTGTGTGATGGTCATGAAAGGTTGAAAATACAAAAAATATTGGAATAAAAGCTGAATATTTTGGGCAAATTTGATTATAACATCAGCATCAGGGTGAAAGCTTTCTGATGAGGAGGACATCAAGGTCATGTGTAAGTTTGAATCGAGTTTGTATTTTTCTTTATTGAGTCTAATATGTTTGTATTGAGTCTAGTTTTGTTTACTCTCATTTAGTATTGTTCCTTTTGTATTTTGGTCATGTTTTTAGTCTCACATCAGTTGTGGAGCTAAGCCGTTAGTCTTTGTAAGCGTATAAATAGGCATGAGTCTTGAGAAATAATCAATGAAATTTTGCTGAATTAATTTGGATATTTTCTTAAATGAGAATTTCTCTTATTGTATTGGAGTGTGAAGCCCATTTCAAACCGGGTTCGGGTGTGAAACCCTACCGATTATCCTTCACAGGGGGGGGGGGGGGGGGGGGGACAGAATTAGAACCCACTGCCAACCCTAGCTCTTTTGTTTTTCCTCGCCCGCAGACCTCCTTCCTCTCGTCTCTTTCCCCACCCCGCCGCCAGCGACCACCAACCCAGCCCTCCTCTGCGTCAAACTTCTTCCCACATGATCTCTCTCAGCAGTCGCCGGCAACCGGCAACGCTGACCCCGACCTCGCTGCATGCCCTCCCTGCTCTTGTCTTCATCGTTGCATCACCAGTTGTCGCCAGCACCCCAGTTCATCGCCAGCCTTCATCATCTTCTTTGGTTGCTATCACTGTCGGCAGCTAACTGTAGCCTTTCCCCTCCTCGTCACCCTCGGCAGACACTCATCTTCCTCCCGCTACCTTACACAATCCGACGGCGCCTCTCTGTCGTCAATTACCATGGTTGTCCTGGCTTGCTGCTGTCGTGTGCCTGCAACCGACCAGCGAGCCGCTAGATCGCCGCCTTCGTCCATTAATGTAGCAGTTGTAGCGCAGTCAACCATCGACCACCATTCCATGTACTCGACAATTGTTGTCGTTGCCTGGTTTTCTGAGCAGCCAGCTTTGCCATTACCCTTCCTACATCAGCTACCGTTGTCGAGCTTTGCCAACCATCTGTCTTCAACTGCAGCCACAACATCAACATTAGTCACTGAAGGAACACTAGATCAACAACAGCTAGAGTATAAACAATAGCAACATGCATCTGAGAACGGGCTTCTCAGTAGGTGAGTTTTATTTTAGCATTCAGATTATTAGTTAGATTACACTGCAATTTTATCTCTAATATATTATCAATATCCTATTGTCTACTACTATTGTGAGTGTGTTAATCTGTTGAACTTGTGTTCACTATCCTTAATTTGCAAGTAGAATCGTTACACGTATAACATGATATTGTGTTGATTTTCTTGAGGCTAGAACTGTCTAACTATAATTGCAATTAATTATTAAAATTCATTAGCTAATGTTAGGATTTTGGATTACTTCCTACCAGGATCATAATTTTGGTGAAGTGTAGCGAGTTCGGCTTTATCACTCGTTTCTTACATCACACATGACACATGTTTCATCACATCATTTGGTGTCAGAGCACAGTTTTAGGTCAGAATTGCATCTTAGGATTTGCATCACACACAAAACTTTATTTGCTTTCTTGCATTTAGGATTTGTTTAGTGCATATCAACCCATAGAGGTAGACCCCATATGTTTAGAAAATCTAGCACCCATATGGATCCCCCACAAGTTGCTATGATGTTCGCGGACTTACAGCCTAAGCTTGAAGCCCTAACTCAAACCATGAACCAAAACCGAGATAAGTTGGGTAAAATAGAGATGCGCCTCGAAAATCACAACAACATGAAGAAAACGTGGTCTGTTGACACCATACCAGAATAACCAATACTTGACAAGCACTCAATTGGATGTACCAACTTTTGATGGTCGTTTAGATATTTTTGATCATTCGGATCCGCAAATTTCTAGATTGGCTATAAAGTATGGATATGAAGTCTAGTACCCATTTTCTGAAGCTGAGAATGTCAGGTTCGCTACCATGAAACTGACTAAACAAGCAATCAATACTGAACAGATGTGAAAACTTTGAGGAAAGCCCAATTTTTGTAGCCAATAGAAACTTGGTTTGCTATGAAAGACGAACTCAAAGGTAAATACGTCCTACCATATTACTACGATTATCCTCTTGACAAATGGCGCCCAATTATCTATGACAACAAATCTGTCAAAGAATATGTTACCGAATTTGATGAGTTTCTCACTCGCTATAATATCCTAGGTATAAAAAGTGACATCCAAGTCCTTTCTCAATTTATAACTGGACTTAGAATAGATCTAAAATGAGCTATGGAATTGTACAATCACTGAGCTTAAAAGGCTTATGCCTCAGTCCAAAATTTAGATGCTCCCAAGTTGGGTTACACATTTAGAAGTCAAGATCATCGAACTCCAGCATTCAAGTCGACTTTATATCAGTACCACACTGAGTTAATCCTCAACACCAACATACAAGGGGCACAACAAAGACAAGGGCGTTGAAAATAACATTAAAAGCAAGAGCAATGAAAGAAATTTTTTCAAAATTAGTCACACAATTAAGTGCTACAAATATCAAGGTTATAGGCATGTTGCTTCCTACTGTCTAAGCTCAGTCAAAGTCGATATGAATAAGGAACTGCCTGTAACAAATTCGGAGTCTGTCTCTAAAGAATTCATTTACCAGGAGAAAAAAACCAGAAGACTACGACTCTGATGAAGAGATCAAGGGTGATGACATTGAGGAGTCTGGTACTCTGATTCCTCTTGAGGCCACCCCAGTGATTACGGAGTTTATTGATGTTGTTCCTAAAGACAATACTCCAATTCTTTCCGATGTCATTCCTGTGATTACGGAGTATGTTGACATCTTTCTTGAAAACCTCTCAGACAAGTTACCACAGATGCGTGATATCTAACATGCCATTGATTTAGTCTCATAAGATAGTCTTCCTGACTTGCGGCACCATAAGATGAATCCTACCAAGCATACTGAAATTAAAAGGCAAGTTGATAAGTTATCACTAGAACTCAAGTAACAGTGCCTTGTCCTAATAGACGTTCATTTTTACACAAATAAGTTCTGGTGTGATGTCGTGGCAAGGGATGTGGGTCAGGTGAAGGATGCTACCATCTATGATTGATCCATATATGAAGCTTAAATGATGGCGTTATAGGATAATCTAATATTCTATAGATTATCAACTTTTCTTTCATTGTGGTTAAACAAATGAGAGCATTTCCTCAGACTTTACCTGTTAGGATTTCTCTTATCATCATTATTAAAGTAACATGTAAGCTACCATGTACATTTAGGATGATACACCTAATAATTCCTTTTATTGATGTTGTGATATTGTTGATCTAATGACCCGAGTGTCTAAAACTTGTGTTCAATAGGAAATCAAGTTCACTAGCTATTTTAGGAAGACCCTTTGGCATATGTTAGGCATTAAACTAAGTTCTTCATTGTTGCTTGTTATAGAGTATCTGAGTCTGCATATTTTAGGTTTAGACATCTGAGTCTGATACATATTTTGCCCCACACATGCATGAACTACACATGAAAATTAGTGATATATTTCAACAAATAACGCTAACTATAAAGTACGAGCTGACATTAGGAAAGATTTAAAATTTTAGCATTCACAATTTGTGATGTTTGGATTTTTCCGAAGCAGTTTCTCCCAGGAACTATTAAGATTTACATGCTCGTAGTGCTGGATTTTTCAAAATCTTGAAGAAATTAAATTACAATGCTTATGTTATAGTGTTTATGAAGATTTTGGAAACAGTTTTACTGGAGGATTTAGTGAATTACAGGGGTCTTAGTTTTAACCCTGGCAACCATTGGTTGATAAGCCTTCTCCTTGAGCCATTTTAGGAGAGCCCTCTCACTTCACCCACTCTCAAATAATCATCCTAATACAGCAGAGAAAATTGATAAGATTTTAGATGATATAATTATCTCTAATAGAAATGGTGAAACTCGACAATATCTGATTCGTTGGAAAGAAAAATCACCTGCTGAGGATATGTGGTTGGATCGCCATGATTTGCAGTAGATTGATTCAGAAGTGTTGGAGCATTATGAGTGTTTTTCTAAACATCACTCAACGGGGTCGAGTTCTCTCCCATCTGGGGAGAATGATGAGGACATCGAGGCCCTGCCTGCAATCGACCAGCGAGCCGCTAGATCGTCGCCTTCGTCCCTAACTGCAGCAGCTGTAGCACAGTTATTTTCCATCAAAAATAAGGTCGGGGAGGAAATTTACAAAAGAAATAGATCGAGGAGCGAATTATAAGTGATTCCTTAAAAAAAAAATACAAGTAGATCTCCTCTAAGATTTCTGAAAAAATGTGCCGGTGGAAATATGATCAGCGCGCGATCACTTTATCCCTTTGACGATGCAATCTATCAGGTGATCGAACTGCCTTCTTGTAAGACTCCCTTCTCGTTTGGTTCAGGAAATCGGAGAATAGAAGATCAGAAGAGCCTTTTTGCTAGGATTTTGCTCTTTTCTTTTATGTCAATCTCCTCTCTGTCCTTCCTCCTTGTCTTGTGTCTAATAAGGGGCTATTTATAGCAAAAAGTAGGGTGTAACTGCCCGCTTGAATTTAGCAAGGCTGAATCAGCTGTTAGCTTCGCGCGAAACTCAAAAATGACCTTCCTGCGAAGTTTTTTGCGAGCTTCTGGTAAAGCTAGAGGGTTAGTGCAAATGTCCCCATGCCATTACGGCTTAGTTGTCTCCACTTAATGTGGGACAAAGTGGGCGGGTATAACTGCCCACTTAAAGTGGCGTTAATCCCACTAAATTGGTGGGGTTTACCCATTAACCACCATGTGAAACGTCAATTGATGACTTTGCAGAGCCCATTACAGAGCTAGATCATGCGAATCTAACTCATGCGAAGCTGGATCGTGCGAAGCTTAGACTTAGCTCATAACTTCAGGCGAAGTTACTTTCAGAGCCTCGTGCGAAGTTAAGACTCAGCCCATAGCAGAGCTATGACTTTAGCTAGGAATAGAGCTTTTGGCGCGAAGCTCTTGGATCAGCCTACGACGGGGCTAAATGGGAAGCTCCATGTGAAAGCTAATAATTTAGCTTCAAAGTCAGGCTACCAAGCTTAGGTGAAGCTTTTAATTTTGTGCGGAACTATAAAGCTTACCTTAGGGTTGCTCAGGCTAAGTATTGAGCTAACTTAGCATTTTAGACTTGCTTGGGTCTCTTCAAAAGCAACTTTAGCTTACTATCTGCTTTATTGGATTAGTAATGTCTATATTGCTGCCTCCTCTCTGGTCATCAGCTTGTCTTTGACTTATCTTTTGTAGATGTCGATAAGTTAGACATCGTTCAGACCGGTTGAAGATGAATGCAGGAGTCCTGTCTTTTTCGAGTGTCACAAGATCCCCTTCAAAATTTTCGTGAATCTGCAATGGAATGGTTCAGATTTTGAAATGTTTTGAACTTCTTTGATTGACGATATGTGAATGTGAACGTCGCCTTGGTGGTTGAGCTTAATTTCGCCTTTAGCCCAGCTTTTGGGAATAGGTTCGCTGAGGAATTGACAACCCGCTTCCATGTAGCTTCGCGCTTCTGGGTATCTTTCGCCTTTTGAATCATAAGAATTTTACTTTTTGCTCATCTACTTTGCTCCCCTTCTTTTCCTTTTGAATTTCGAAAACACTGGAATGGACTGGCGTAGGTAAGTCTTTTTCTGAGGAGGAAAGAAAAGCTTTTAGCAGAGCTAAGCTTCTCGTGAAGCTAAGGACGGACTTCCAGCTAAGTCAGGAATGAGCTTTCAGTAGAGCTAGCACAAAATTTTCGCGAAGTTACAAATGAGTTTTTAGCGGAGCTGAGCTCAGCTTTTAGCGAAGTTACTTAAGCGTTACACGAAGTTAAAACTGAACTCGCAGCGGAGTTAGCCCTTGGCGGGGCTGAAGCAAGGCTTCTTGGGGAAGACGCTTAGGCGCCGTTTCAAATTAATTTGAAACGGCCACCTGCGCTCCTTTTGAGGAGGCAAAGTTTGGCAATTTTATGCCTATAAAAGCTTGATAGGCTGAAAGAGAGAATTAACTTCTCGTAAATAACATTTCGAATTTTTTAGAGAAACAAATCTCCTTCTCTTCCTTTTCCTTCATCCCGATTTTCAGAACACTTTGGTTCTTAATGGCTCCCAAAAGACGAGCAGGTAAGGAGGCAGCGACCTCTGCTACGGAGGCGCCCTCTCCTCATCTGGTCATCGAATGCCCCATTGCGGATGGGGAACTCTTTCCTTTTTTTTTCTAGAGATTTTTATCTCTTTTCGAAGCCATTTATTGGCTATTTCATGGTGAATCTGGAGTGATTCACCATGATCCAGTGATCTCAGGGAACTATGCTCCATTAATTTAATCCCACTGAATTTTTAGGGGATTGAATTCCCCTTTGATTTCGCAGCTTGAGATTTAGAAACCAAAGGTTTCTTCCCAAGCCTCTATGCGAAGCTAGCCCTTAGGGCAGTTTACACCTGCCAAATGACAGGATGCGAAGCTAGCTTCAGAAGTGTAGCTGGAAAGAGGACTTTAAAGTCCTTTGAGTAAATTTAGGCACATGTGCCTTTCCAGCGAAGCTAGCCCTTGGAGCTTTTTGCATTCTGTTCAGTGACAGAATGCAAAGAGAAGCTTTTGGATCGAAGCTAATCACTTAGTGATTTTCTACACTCTGCCTTTGTGCAGAGTGCAAAGCTGAGCTTCAGGGTGAAGTTAATACTAGGCTAGCTTCGCTTGGAGAGTGATTGAGGTACAACCTGCACACAAAATACGAGATTATAGAACTTAGAAAGGAAATGTGCAAGTGCTCAATTCTTCCGCTATAGCAAGTGGCTATGCGGGTCAATCCACAAGGAGGGTTTGCGATGGAAGCTTTACGGTTCTTTATTGAAATCGTTAAGAAAATAAGCGAAAGTTCTTCTCTGTTTTATGTTATGAAAAAGAAAAAAAAAAGTTAATGGTTAAAGTTAAGAGAAAGCGAGAGATGAAGAAGGTGAAAATCAGAAAACAATGAAAAGCGACTATGTACAATGAAGTGGAAAGAAGAATGAAAACGATTTGGAAGAAGTGGTTGGTGATCTAAACTAAGAGAGAAAAGAAAGAAAGTAAAGAAAAGTGAAGCGATACTTACCTAGTTGATTCATGACTTCTTGGAAACCTTTTTGCAAGTTCTACCGTTTTGCTTCGGGGCGTTCAACGCATAGATCATAAACTCGAGCTCGGTCCCCGTGCACATTATATCGTCAAGCATAAGAAGAACGAAGTGATGCGGAGCTTGGAAGAGGAGAACGTCTTCATGAACTATCGCTGGCTCTCACGTAGCTTAGTTAGACTTGCTTTGGAATTCACTTGTAGCTCAACAACAACAACCAAGGTAAAGTAGAAGAGGAAGACGAAACAAAAGGAAATACAAACATAAAAAAACTTTTACCTTTATTAATTGTAGAGACAATGAAAGAAAGAGTAGGATACATCGTCGGTGTCACTCTCAACATCAGCCCCTCTCTCTTACTTACATGAATCTTCTCTACCCTAAGTTACATACAAATTACATAACAAGAAAAGAAAACCTAACTACAAAAAATTAAACTAGCTAAATCCTAATCTGCCTTGACGTCCAATTTTCAGCGCAGATAATGGCCTTTTATAGGCATAAACCCAACAACCAAATCCCGGGGAGGTCGGGGGAGTTCACGCTCCCGTAACTCCCCAAGATTGCCGCGGAAATGCTGCCAAGCCGCGTTTCCGCGGCCAGGGTGTGGCCAGATGGCCACACCCTGTTGGTGGGTCATCCGGGAGTTTCTTCTGACTTTATCCTTTGTTGGTTTATTCGTTTGAGCTCCGGATTCTGACGAAATGGCCTTGGATTCTTGGCTTTAACCGATCGATTCTGAGAGGATTCTTCTCAACCGGTTTCAACCTCTTGATTTTGCCCTGATTTTATGTGTGCGAATTAACTCTGATTTAATTCAGAATTCTGGTGGGCTTTTGGGCTCATTTCTCTTCATCTCCTTAAGGATTGGGCCTGCAAATAAATCAAACAATTAATTAGGACAATGCAAGCTTTTATTCTAAAATAAGTATGAAAATGTGACATTAAATATGCAACATTAGTGACCAATCACACCCCCATACCTATCTTTTGCTCGTCCTCGAGCAAAACAACTAAACTATACTAAGGATTATTAGACCACTTTCGCAGGCCGCCGATTGCACTGAGCATGTGCAACAAGCCGTTAAACCTCTAGGTTCCCCTAGAGGACGAGTTTTGTCTCGTGAGGGTTTTCAACGGATTGCACCCACAAAATCCATAAAGAAAGGGAAACAAAGAGTTAGTATTTTCGAAAAGCATTTTGAAAGAGAAAAATATTTGAAATATGATTGTAAGATCTAAGCAATCTATAAGTTATAGGGAAACCAATTTCTCATTCCTAAACTTAGTCTCTATTCAAAATTGTTATCAATCAAAGTAAGGAGTCAAATTATGTTTCTTATCTAGTCTATTAATTTACCCTAAGTCATATGCACCTTGTGACTGTGAAAATTTTGACAAGGGTTCATTAACGCCAACTCTTATGCCTTATTTATTTATATATATGTTTTTGGTGGTATTATTCCTTAGTTTAGGCTTTCTAATCTGCCCATGTAACGAGCCTTTAATCGATGACTCCCAAACCAGACGGTCTTAGGGCACCAGGTGAGAAGACACCCCTAGGACTTAAGGACTCGAGCAAACAAGGCCACAAAACTAAGGACTTTATTATATGAATCCTTTTAGGCGTGAATACTTATGCTTTATTAGGCACAAATACCCAGCTTAATCAGAGGATCTAATCATCTTTCGCATAAATACTAAGGCTTACTTAGGCCAAAGCACCTAGCTAATCAATAATTAGATTTATTCATCATTATTTTTTTTATTTTTTTTTCAAACTTATCTAATTATCTTTCGCATAAATACTAAGCTTGCTTAGGCCAAGCACCTAGCTAATCAATATTAGATTTGTTTAATATTTTTTTTTTTATATAAGGCATAAGAATCTTTGTTTTTGAACCCTAAGTGTGTAAGTGTATGAAGTGTGCATATTTCATCAAGGTAAAGATCAAGACTAAATTACTTTGACAAATTATCTTCCTAACTCTATAAATCAAACAATAATCTTATTTTGACCAAGTATAAGAAATCCTAATTTGGATTTTCCTATTCCTTAAGATTAACTTAATTTCTTACAAAAATAGTCAAAATATTGTTTCTATTTTTCAAAAAGTTTTTTTTTAAAAGTAAAGAAAAATGTTAATTTTTTTTTATTTTAAAGAAAAAGAAAAGTTATGTTAGACCCTCCCCCACACTATCTCATGCATTGTCCTCAATGTATGAATTAATGCATAGATGCATGAAAAGAAGAAAGGGAAGGAAAATGGTTACCTTAAGGTGGTGGTTCCGGTGGTGGTCTGATTGGTCCACGAAACGCGGCCCAATCAACTTTTCTTGGGTCTCGGAGGAACCCACCAGAAATTACTTTAATATAACCCACTAAAAAGATGTATCCATAAAGGATTTTTATTAAATATTTGACCCCATCTAATTTCCATATTCCATAACAATTTCGGATTCAAATTTGTCAACCACCTCGTCCCAGAATGGAGTATAAATGATAGAACAGTTGACTTGGACTCAGGAAGGACAGGAACTAATACCGACTCAGGAAGGTGACTTAAATCAAGTAAAGGTTCAAGAGTCGAAATAGGTTCAGAAATTGGGTCCAAGTCAAGAAGTTGAAACTCTAGTCCACATGTATTGTCTAACAATGGAATGTGACTTAATGTAGGTGATTCCAGTTCAGGAATGATAGGTGGAGGAATCAAAACTGATTCTAAAATATTACTCAAGTTTGGTAACACAACAGAGTCAATATTGATTCAGAAAGTTGAACTGGATCACATATGGAGAATCTAGGTCACATATCTCATTGAGTTCAATATCAAAAATAGAGAACTTGTCAATTTATCCATGGGATTTTCAAAATTGTAAAGTTGGTCAAGTTCAACATATCCTCAAAGATGGGTGATTCAATTTCTTTATGAATTGGTACAGGATCCAATGTTGACTCCGGGAAAAGATTGAAGTCAGGTGAAGATACCAGAGTCATAATCGAATCAGGAAATAGAATTGAATCACTAAGTTGGGTTCAGGATCATAATCATTTTCAAGTTCTATTTCAGGAAAAGGAAAACAAGCCAAACTATCAATATCTTTTTCATAATTTGAGTTTGGGCAAGTTCAAATGGTTGTTCTGAAATAGAATTTTGATTTTCAAAACAACATGACTCTTCGACTCTAACATAATGGTAAGTGACATCAGGACGGTGGGAACGTAGAGATTCGACCATCATATCTATGTCACGATTTCTAGCATTTTGAGCATGAGTCATGGCTTCTAAGCATCTTTTCATAGTTGATGGTTCATTGTCTTGTTGAAAAGATGAAGAGTTGTTTTGGAAGTGGTATTGAAATTGTGAGTCCATCAGATTTTGTGATTGTTGTTTGGACTCACGCATACTCCTTCAAAAATTGATGGTTTTCTATTTTGGACTGGTGGAACTGAGTATGACTCTTGAAAATAGTGTGGACTAGGTGGAGAAGGAGGACACTGTGGTTGAAATTGGACTCGGGGTAGGTGAATCCCACTGACTCTGTGAAGAGTTGAAATCGTTATGAAAATTATAGTCATACGATGGGGGACATGGGTTATATGGATTCGGATAAGACCAATCCGGCACACTAGGTTGGTTAAAGTCATGATATGCTGGGTTGGTAATATCCGAAAAGAGTTTGATGTATAATATGGATTATTATTATAGTTGGAAAAATTATTATTATAAGCCATATCACACAATGGAATACAAACAAAAAGAAAGAAAAACACACAAATAAACAAACAAGAAGAAAAAATTCTAACCTAAGTTAGGGTAGACCTAGACCTAGACGACTCCTAACTGGTTAGACTGTCCACAGGAGGTTTAATGTAGACTTTGATCACAAGCTAATCAGCCAGGTCAGGGTAAGGTTGGTAGGAGGTTTTCCGTCAAAAGATGTTCCTTAATTAAATAACCACCAACCTTCGGGCTTTCGGCCCTTAATCCCTTTCCTAGACACTGATTTGGCACGAGTCAAGTTCCAACACCTTTCCCCCTTAGGATTATCTCCTAATTGAGTCCGAGATGTCCCTAGGGCCAACGTCTACTCATTTTAGTTAGGCTTGGGTTAGTGAGTGCTTGGATTCTGATTTTTGGGCTAAGGAAGGGTGATTAAATCCCCACCTTATCTTATTATTGGGTGGTGCCCTTAAGATCAGTTTTTGTGCAAGTGTACAAGATAAATAAGATGCACTCTAAGCGATATAAATCACCAAGAGATAGTCCTATTCTAGATGCAATGCACACATACCTTGCTCCAGCACTCTTCAACAGTAAAAAATAAAGGAATTAAAAAGACACGTGCCTAAAATGTAAATGTCTAATCAATTTTTTATCTTTTCAACAAATATTTTACTATTGATTATTAGCAGGCTTATGTTATGGCATATAAGAAAAATTAAAGTTGCAGCAAACTAGAATTTTTTTAAACTAAGCAGCCCTGTAAAAAGCTGTTAGTAGTCAACTCTTCCTTGCCGCGGATCCGCGGCTTTTGCCGTGGAAACGCGGCAATTCAGAGGGCCCTTTGTCTCTGCTTTCTAGAGCAGAGGCCCAAGGCCACTTGTATGTCACTGCAATAATAATTTTCTGCTTTGCTTGCCCTGTAACCTGCAACAGAGAAGAAAATTCGTTTAGTTCTAAAAAATTTGCAATAAAAATTCAGATTTCAATAAAAATCGTTTTACCCTCCCCTGCAACGGCGCCAAAATTTGATTGAGGTACAACCTGCACACAAAATACGAGATTATAGAACTTAGAAAGGAAATGTGCAAGTGCTCAATTCTTCCGCTATAGCAAGTGGCTATGCGGGTCGTGATCCACAAGGAGGGTTTGCGATGGAAGCTTTACGGTTCTTTATTGAAATCGTTAAGAAAATAAGCGAAAGTTCTTATCTGTTTTATGTTATGAAAAGAAAAAGAAAGTTAATGGTTAAAGTTAAGAAGAAAGCGAGAGATGAAGAAGGTGGAAAATCAAAAAACAATGAAAAGCGACTATGTACAATGAAGTGGAAAGAAGAATGAAAACGATTTGGAAGAAGTGGTTGGTGATCTAAACTAAGAGAGAAAAGAAAGAAAGTAAAGAAAAGTGAAGCGATACTTACCTAGGTTGATTCATGACTTACTTGGAAACCTTTTTGCAAGTTCTACCGTTTTGCTTCGGAGGCGTTCAACGCATAGATCATAAACTCGAGCTCGGTCCCCGTGCACATTATATCGTCAAGCATAAGAAGAACGAAGTGATGCGGAGCTTGAAAGAGGAGAACGTCTTCATGAACTATCGCTGGCTCTCACGTAGCTTAGTTAGACTTGCTTTGGAATTCACTTGTAGCTCAACAACAACAACCAAGGTAAAGTAGAAGAGGAAGACGAAACAAAAGGAAATACAAACATAAAAAGAACTTTTACCTTTATTAATTGCAGAGACAATGAAAGAAAGGAGTAGGATACATCGTCGGTATCACTCTCAACATCAGCCCCTCTCTCTTACTTACATGAATCTTCTTCTACCCTAAGTTACATACAAATTACATAACAAGAAAAGAAAAACCTAAACTACAAAGAATTAAAACTAGCTAAATCTTAATCTGCCTTGACGTCCAATTTCAGCGCAGATAATGGCCTTTTATAGGCATAAACCCAACAACCAGAATCCCGGGGAGGTCGGGGGAGTTCACGCTCCCCGTAACTCCCCAAGATTGCCGCGGAAACGCGGCCCAAGCCGCGTTTCCGCGGCCAGGGTGTGGCCAGATGGCCACACCCTGTTGGTGGGTCATCCCGGGAGTTTCTTCTGACTTTATCCTTTGTTGGTTTATTCGTTTGAGCTCCGAATTCTGACGAAATGGCCTTGGATTCTTGGCTTTAACCGATCGATTCTGAGAGGATTCTTCTCAACCAGTTTCAACCTCTTGATTTTGCCCTGATTTTATGTGTGCGAATTAACTCTGATTTAATTCAGAATTCTGGTGGGCTTTGGGCTCATTTCTCTTCATCTCCTTAAGGATTGGGCCTGCAAATAAATCAAACAATTAATTAGGACAATGCAAGCTTTTATTCTAAAATAAGTATGGAAATGTGACATTAAATATGCAACATTAGTGACCAATCAGAGAGCGAAGCTATGCCTTAGCAATTTTCTTTTTGCTTTAGCTTTCCTTTTTCTTTGGCTAATAGACTAATATAGTTTCTTCTTACTTTGCAGTACACTGTACTCTGGGCCCTTTGAACAGTCTCTTTGGAACAGCCAGGGGACTGGATGGCAATGTTAGCCTGCAATTTTAGTAGCAAGCCTCATTATTCAGTGAGCAGAGCGCTCCTGGCTGGGATACCTTGATCTATGCCGGAGATCAGCGTATCATGAGGAGCATCTTAAGTACTGCTCCCCTCGAGGATTGTGACCGAAAAATTTATCGAAAGCCCGGCTTCATGTTTTGGGATGCAGCACATGACGCCGATCATCAGCTGGCTAGCAAGGAAGGGCAGTGGATCTTCAATCTAGATGGCGAGAAGTATTACCTCCCATCATCAAGTGTCATTTCCCGCTATCTTTCTTTCAGTGCGTGATCAGATCTTGAAAGATGAAGTGGCAGGTGGCTCAGACTACTGACTCCGTTCATGTGGGAAAATTGATTGCTACGTCTCCTAGATATACAAGGCCAGGTCCTCCTCACTGTATATTGGGTCTTCACCCTGGAAACGTTCTCCAAGATATCCCGGTGGGAGAAAATCCCGCTATGGCTCAAACCTTTGGAAATTAGTTCTTCAAAATCCATGGCAACTATCCAGCAACTAATTTCAGGACCCCAGGCTGGATTCATCCCCCCAAGGCCTGGTGGAGGGACTTGACCCTATATGTCTTGGCCCATTTTGAAAAGGATTTGGAGAGGCTGAGACTTTACGAGGCTATCAGGCAACCTGCTATAGCATTCAGATGAGCGTAGCGAACTTCTTCACCATCTTCGAGTTATACTGTCCAGCTACAGGGACTTTCTTTACCCCTGTAGGCGAATTGGGCATGGCTTTGCACAAGATGTGGGAAGTCTCTGCTCTGCTAATGGGATCTCTCCCTTATGAAGAATACTTCCCATGCGAGGCAGAATTGGCGCTTCTTAAGAAGCAGGAGCTGGCCTTGTTCAAGACTTACCGAGAGTTGATGTGCTATTTTTACATCTGCTCGAGTGCACATGGGGGTCATAAGGGAGCTTCAAGTAGTTTGAAGAGCTGGGGGAATTATTTGTTCCCCAACTTGAAAGATGCTCCTGAAGCGGCTTACTGCGGGGTTACAGACGAGGACATTTTTCGGAGGATGAAAGAACATTCCCAGGGAGATATGGTCTTGGAAGAAGATGATGGTACCCAAGAGAAGGGTGACATTCTCAGGAATTTCCATCATCAGGCCAATCGACTGATGTCCCGAAAGGCACTTTTAATCGGGTTTTTATCAGTTTGGTTGAAGAGATATGTGGTATCATCTCCTTCTAGCGACGCTATTCTTCTGACTGTCTTATTGCCGGCCATTCGTCTAGTCCATAATCGCTCCCTTGGACTTCTCCTAGCAATGGTGTGTTGTATTCAGCGGGACCTTCGTGCATTGGCTGAGGCTTTCTGCAGGCCACCAACGACGAAAAGGGGGAAGGGCACTATCTTGCCTCGTGACGGACCAACCCCCAGGATTGGCCTGCCATACACCTATTTGATGTCATGGTTCATTCTTCACTGCCCAGCTATTATTCAAGCTGGTGAAGAGCCTCCAAAAGGTGTTCGAATGGCGCTTCTCCGTCGATTTGAGGGATCTTCATGGTTACGGACTTACGTGGTCACGGTTCGCAAGCTGCTGTGTCGGTACGATGTTTATAGTCTCTTTTGGTGCTTCTCCTACATTCGCGATGCGGGCTATGGTGAAGAATTCAAGGATGTGGGGAATGGGAAGACGTCGTTGAGTCGAGGGATCTTTGAATGGCTGGTTAGCATCCGGCCATCTCATCTGGTGTACAGGAGCGGGGATAACTGCTATTTGGAGCCTTATGTTCCGAGTCAATTTGCTCGTCAGTTCGGGTATGACCAACTCTATGTTGGTAATCCGAACACTAGTCTGGCCTTCATGGGGAGCCTCATTGATGATGCTCGCGCCTGACGGTTCTTCATCGCTGGCTACATTGAGGCACGGCTGTGCATACCATTGAGGACCACAAACCTTCTTACGACTTTAGAGTTCTGTCAGTGGTATAGAACTTCAAACTCTGCGCCTACCAGATTTTCTATTAACTCTTTTGGCGTGAAGTTGATTTCTCAACGGCTGAAGCAGAAAGTCACCGAGAGTGGTGAAGGTAAAAGGGTCCTGGTGCCAGGCCTCCCGGAGTTCGTCGCCATTGTCGATAGTGAAGCTTCGGATGCAGAAAGTCTCGATTTTGAAAGAGTCATAGGTATTGAGGTTCCACCAGATGCTCCTGGAGGGGTGGACACAGCTCCTATGGAAGACGTGGAGGTGGAAGAGGTGGAGAAAGAAGATCCCGACGTCCATTTCAAATGAAAGTGGCAAGGTGGGTCCCGTAGGAAGAGGGTAGTGAAGAAGCCTCGTCGCTACACTCCCACCATTATTACAGAGGGTGAATCAGCTGCAGTGCCTCCTCTTCCTGCCCCGTTAGTTGTTAAAATATCGGCGCAAAAACAGACGACTGATAAAGTTGTTCCCAGCCTGGGTAAGACCAGTTTCACTCGTCTTCCTTCTATCTTTTTTTTTTGACATGTACTTATATATTTCATACAACTCATTTGTTTATCCTACAATTCAGGAACTGAGACTGGAAGAGAACTGGGAGCCGAGACTGCAGGAGAACAGGGGGATTATTCCGATCCCCCATTTACTTATAAGGAAGGTGACGAGGCTCGCTACTTCGTCGTCTCAGAAGAATTCGAAGGTGATGCGGCTGATGTCGGTCCTTCGGGTGCTGGGATCTCGAAAGAGAGTCCCATGGCTCCATCTCTATAGGATGGACCACAGAGGCTTCGGCGAGCGAAGGTGAGTCGTACGTCCCTCCTGTATCTGCCAAAGTCTTTTCTATGAAGCCCGTGGAATTAGCGTTGCCATCAAGGAAGTCCAGAAAGAGACTGTTGCTGAGGCAGTTGAGGCGGTATCGCCTCTTGGTAATACTTTGATCTCTTGTAAGCAATTCTCTCCTAATATTCGTTATGCCTTATTTCAACAAAGTCTTTTCACATGTGTTCACCGTTAGGTGCATCAACTTCAAGGGGACCAGCTGATCTTCTCGAGGGAATCAGGGGTGAGGCAAGTGCTTCAGCCACAATGGACGTTGCCGAGTTGGATGCTTTGTATCACAACCTGCCATCTTATCAACCTGAGCCTACCAGTGGAGTTAAAGAGGCTGAGGAGACAGTGGCTACAGAATAACTCTCACTCCCAGCTGGATCAGTAGGTGAGATGCCAGTGGTTTCCTTGACGCTGCCTATCCTGACAACCACTGGGCTGAGGATAATTACCAGCCCTACGTCTCTGATACTGGTTGTCGAGCCAGTTCTTCCTGAAGTAGTCACCAGTCCTACTTCTATTATGGCCAGTGTGTTAGTTTCAATGAAGACTCCTCCTCGATCACTGGCGATTCCTCCTCCTCCTCCTGCCAGTGTTTCTGCCACTTCCTCCACTGTTATGACCGTGAAACCAATGGAAGCTTTATCTTCGGTACTACTCGTTCACCAGGAGTAATTGAAGCTAAGCAAGAATTTATGGCTGAGATAGTTGACAGCTTCTACAAGAGCTTGAAGCAATCCGTTACTTTGGTCTTGAAGGGCTCGACTACCTCATTTTTTGCTTTGAAGGTGGTCCTCTCTCAAAATATTGAAAGCATTCAAGACTGTGGAGGGGATGACCAGGCTGCTGCATTGGAGCTTCAGGTGGAGAGGCTTGAGAGGGATATAGACGAATGGCGTCGTCTCAGTAATTCAGATTTGGACTCCTCAGTTAATGAACAGCTTGAACGTCTTGCTGACCAAATGCGTAAAGCTCATCTTGCAGCACAGAAAGCAGCTAAGGCAATAGCTTCAGATTTAAAATCTTTGGAGACAAGGAAAATAGAGATTGGAGATGTCATAGATGCTTCTAATAGTGCTCTTCTCGACGTTGAGGATAAGATTGAGAAGGCCAAGGAGATGATCAAGAGAGCCAATCTTCTTCTGTTCAAGGCTGAACCGGTGCGTCTTGAGGAGGTCGTTCAGTTAGAGCAGGCTCAAAATGATGAAGTCCTGCAGCAGGAGCTAGCACAGAAGGCAACTTTAGCTGACATTGAGATTCGTCTGTCCCAGACAGCGAACTTTAATAAGGCCGAGTTGAGATCGCAAGCATTCATCAGAGCTGCTGAGGAGAGAAAGAATAAGCTGGCCATCCTTGAGGAACGGATCAAGTTGTAAGTTCACCTAGAGGGGGTGAATAGGTGATGGCTAATCTAATGGTCACTTAATGCCAAATAATGCGGAAGCTAAAAACAATTATGACCTAATTAAACTTCTTACACTAAACACCACGTATAACCAAAGAGTGTTGCCGAATTCCCCGTGAAGGGCTCTGGACAAACTCCTCTAGATTCCCCTTGAATGGGTTGAGGTGCCGCGTTGGCTCTCTTAGTTGAATACAAGTGTTAGTCAACAACCCCAAGCAATATATCAATATGAGCACAAGGAATATATCATGCATATAAAGGTAAAGACAAGATAAGTAATGCAAGATATAAACAAGGAGATAGAGAGAGAAAAATGGCAATCGCAAACACAAGGGTATGTTTCGAGGTTCGAGCACACTTGCTCTACATCCCCGCCTTCGACACACGAAGGATTTCCACTATGCAAGATCCCACTGGATCTCTCCTCGGTGCCGCAACACCTACAAGCCCTTGGACTCTCTAGTCCCATACACACCGCAAGCCCACCGGCTCGCCGAGGCCGCACCTCAAACAATGAGCTCGCACCCGAACTCAAAACACCGAGTCCACACTTGGACCCTAAACAAATACGAGCACACTTGCCCGTCTCCTCAAAGAATAAAGATGAAATCTTTGGTGATCACAACACTTTGATCACCTAAAGCACTCTCACTACAACACACCTATAAGATGAATAGCTCAATGGATGCTCAAGTGTTTGTGTGAGAAAACAAGGAAAGAGATGGTGGAGGAAAACTCAAGAAATTCTCTTTTACACTCTTGATAAAACTTTCCTTTTGATTGAAAATATTTGCTCTCTATTTTGTGGAGAAAAACTTCTGAAAAGAGTGGGAAAAACTGGCTCTAAAAACTTCTCCAAATCTTGTAGAAAACAGCCCCCAAGTGACCCTTTATATAGAGTCTTGAAAACTAGCCGTTGGGGCTCTGTCAGAGCTGCCGGTCGACCGGGTCGGTCGACCGCCAACGGTCAGAAATCTGACAGTTGGAGCCACGGTCGACCGCCTGGGTCGACCGACCCACTGGAGCTGAGAGTCTAACTCTCTGTCGGTCGACCCGTACGGTCGGACGAACTTTCCAGAGAGCTCTGCTCTATGGAGCGGTCGACCGGCACGGTCGGCCGTCCTCCAGTACACAAAGGCGTGCACATCTGTGCACGTCGGTCGACCGGTCCGGTCAGTCGACTTCAGTATCAGTCGACTATAAAGGTAGTAAGTCGACTTATCCGAAGCCTAAAACAGTTTTCTGGGATTAAAAAGTTAGTCTTTTTGGCTCAAATAAAATCCCTTAAAATACATAAAAATCTACAAAAATAGTTTAACCAATATACTTTGATATACAAACATGCTTGCACAAAATCAAGGCATGTTATAAAAGATTGGACTATTTTTGTAAGTTGGAAATATTTGGCTCATGATAAAAACTGTATTTACCAAAACAATATTTTTCTAAAACATATTTTTCTAAATCTTTGTTTTTCCAAAACATCTTCAAATAAACTAGATATTTTGAACTCATTAAAGCATAGTGTGTATGGATATGATCCACTATACAAATAAGATGAAATATCTAAGTTTTTGACATTAAGCTCTAAACTTGATTTTGGTTAAAAGATAAGTATATGAGAAACACCAAAAATCAAACTTGTATTTTTCAAAATGAAAAATCTTTTGTAAAACAAAACTATCAAGAGTGTGTGTGTGTATATGTACTTGAGCAATCCACCAACTATTTATCCTTTACATTTTATCTAAAAACAAAACTAAATCTTATACCTAGACACAAGTCTTCATCTTCTGAAGTTTTCACTTGAAGGCTTCTCATCTTCTTGACTTGGTCCAAACTTGATCTAAAAGCTCCTTGGATCATACCGTGCTAGCTCCAAATCTTGACATTTTTCCTTTGTTGAGTTATGCACCTACTAAGATCTTGATAATGAATCTGTCACTAATTAAACACAAGATCATTAGAAAACATAACTTCATGAGTTGATCATCATCAAAACTAGGGTGATAGGCCTTTGGGCCAACAATCTCCCCCTTTTTGATGATGACAAAACTCATGAGGTTATATATGCATGGATTAAAGTAAAGCTCCAAAGAAGCTCCCCTTAACTCATGCATCTCAAATAAACAAAATAAATATGCAATGAGGCACATAAACATGTATGCAAATGTAGGAGTAAATATGCCAACCAAGCATAAAACAAAATCACAAAATCTTTTTCTCCTATTTGCAAAACAAAACATATATGCATGAACACAAATTCTTTAAAACATACATATAAATCTCAAATTCTTCTCCCCCTTTTTGTCAATCATCAACAAAGGGTTCAAAGTAAAATCAAATTCAAACAAATTTTTCTCCCCCTTTTTGTCAAAAACAAAAAGATCAAGAAGGGGTAATACAAATCAACAAAATGTTTTTTTTAATTAATTTTTCTTAAACAAAAATTTTTAAAGGTATCAGAGCTCTTGTAAAACAAACAAATTTTTAAGATACCAAATTGAAAATAATCATTATCATATTGATACCAATTGAAATTTAACAAATATGAAGTTGAAACATATTGATACCAATAGTAAACATAATGATCAAAAAATTTTATTTTTCATCATAAACTTTGTGTTTTTTTTTTAAAAAATGTGAGCCAATTGTAAGTTAAGCACATGAAAATCATATATATGTATGAGAAATGAGTATACCAAGTGAAATTGATACATACATATATAAGAAACAAAATATGAGTATATACAAAATAAGTTCATATTGATACCAATTGAAACGATTCAATGATACCAATTGACATAACCATAAGATCAAGTGTATAACTCATAACCTACCACCCTTCATATGCTCAAGATAGAAGATTTTCAATGAAGCATACAAGGCATAATCGCCCATCCATCCTCCCATAGACGGTAGGGGTTTTCAAAAATAAATTTGAAAATAGTATAGTATTGAAAATCACTACCAAATGAAGAATAATTAACTAGTTAAAGATAATTTTTGAAAAACTAGTTAAAGATCCTTCAAAATCATCAAATCATATATTTTTCATGAATCAAGACTAAATACACAAAGTTTTACACTCAAGATCGATTAAGCTCATAAAAGTGTTCATGAATCAAAGTCATGACAAAAGAAATAAAGTGTGAGGGTTCAAAAGTCATGTAAATAGCATTTTCATGAAATAGTCATTGAAGCTCAAAAAGTGTGAGTATCAAATTTTTTGTTAAAAAATTTTTTAAACAAACAATCATGAAAATTCATTTTTCATTAAAACAAAGCACACTTCTAGGTATATGTATGATTTATCCAATCCTAACAATCACATACATATCCCAAACATAAAAGAGTCTATCAAATGTATTTGCATGAAGGCAAGAGACTCACGGGTATACATGTATATTTATTAGATTTGAATTAAAAATACATATACATGAAGTAAAGTCATAAAATAGGCATAACAAGTATAAATGAAAGAATCATCAAAACTAGACTATGCATATGCAAATAGTGGGTACAAATGAGCATGAAGTTCAATCATATATGAATCAATTGTACTTCACTATTTGCATATGTATACATGCAAGTTTTGATAAAATCTACATTTAAACATGTAAATACCACATGAAACACACAAAAATATGAACATGCTATATGATATATGAAATTAAAAGCATGTACATAAAAAGTAGGAGTTTAGAGAGTGTTACCAACTCCAAAGCTCCAAATATGGTGGTTGTCCCTCCAAAGCTCCTTGATTGTGATGCGTCTAAGATGTGCCCATAAAGTCCATTGCATCCACTACTAAGGCACCAATTCTCTCACGTTTTGTGAGAGCCCTCACCTACATCAAAAGCAAATGGTGAGGATTTTGGTATCCATATTTTCTTGGATCCACGAGGGTTAGTCTTATGTTGAGGAACCCAAAAATTTTTATTCTTAGCAAAATTAAAATGATCTAATCTATCATAACAATATTTTGCTAAATGGCCGTTGCGGTCACAATGTGTACATATGTACACCTTATTATGCTTATGTGTAGGAGTATGATCATGTTGTGCAACATAAGTAAATGCATGATGAGAGTGATGTGCATTAATATGAGGAGTTTGTTTCTTTGTAAACAAGGACTCCAACCTAGTATGGTTAAATGCACAAGAGTTCAAAGTTGAACTCAAACAATCCATTTTATTTTTCAAATCTTTAATCTCATTAGTGGTGGCATGAAAAGCATGATGAGATAAAGAATCATTTTTCTTCTTCTTTTGTGAAACAAAATCCTTTTCTTTTTCACAAATTTTTCTTTTCAAAGACTTGTTTTCTTGAAAAACAACTTCTTTTTGTTTTTCCACCAAATCAACTTTATTTTTCAAAATAGTGTTTCTTTCACATAAATCATTCAATTTTGCAAGCAAGGAAACATTCTCATTTTTTAAATCTTTATTTTCTTTTTCTAAGCATGCCATTTTATTTTCTAATGAATCTTTTTCATTAAGCATGGCATCAAAATTCTTTTTCAAATTTTTATTTTCTTTTTCTAAACATGCAATGTTAGATTTAAATGAATCTTGTTCTATATGCATGCAAGCAATATTCTTTTTCAAATTTTTATTTTTCTTTTTAATCATGTCATATTTTTCAAGCACATGTTGACAAAAGGTAATAAGCTCATCATATGACATGTCTTCATCATCGGATTCGGAGTTTACCTCAAGGGGGTTATCCCCTTGGACCATGTAGCACACGTTGGAGATGTCGCTTCCAACGTCCGAATCGCTCCCCGCATAGTATTGATCTTTTTCACCAAGGGAGAGGAGGGTGTTCCAAACTACAAAAGCCAAATCAAGATTAGCAACCCTAGATAGATAAACATCATCTAGGCTAGATCTTAATGCACTTAGGGCTTTTGCATTAGCCTCAACATTCTTACCATTCAAACAATATACATCATTAGTTGTGGCAAGATAAACATGAATGCCTAGGGCTTTGAGGTACAAGGACATCCTCACCTTCCATATATGGATGTTAACAATGTCAAACATGGGTGGTGACATGAAGTCCATGGTGTGTGTACAAAATATGTGATTAGCCTAAAATGAGGATCTTTTACTCTAGGTTGTTAGACCAAATCAGTGTACCAAGCTCTGATACCATTGTAAGTTCACCTAGAGGGGGTGAATAGGTGATGGCTAATCTAATGGTCACTTAATGCCAAATAATGCGGAAGCTAAAAACAATTATGACCTAATTAAACTTCTTACACTAAACACCACGTATAACCAAAGAGTGTTGCCGAATTCCCCGTGAAGGGCTCTGGACAAACTCCTCTAGATTCCCCTTGAATGGGTTGAGGTGCCGCGTTGGCTCTCTTGGTTGAATACAAGTGTTAGTCAACAACCCCAAGCAATATATCAATATGAGCACAAGGAATATATCATGCATATAAAGGTAAAGACAAGATAAGTAATGCAAGATATAAACAAGGAGATAGAGAGAGGGAGAAATGGCAATCGCAAACACAAGGGTATGTTTCGAGGTTCGAGCACACTTGCTCTACATCCCCGCCTTCGACACACGAAGGATTTCCACTATGCAAGATCCCACTGGATCTCTCCTCGATGCCGCAACACCTACAAGCCCTTGGACTCTCTAGTCCCGTACACACCGCAAGCCCACCGGCTCGCCGAGGCCGCACCTCAAACAATGAGCTCGCACCCGAACTCAAAACACCGAGTCCACACTTGGACCCTAAACAAATACGAGCACACTTTCCCGTCTCCTCAAAGAACAAAGATGAAATCTTTGGTGATCACAACACTTTGATCACCTAAAGCACTCTCACTACAACACACCTATAAGATGAATAGCTCAATGGATGCTCAAGTGTTTGTGTGAGAAAACAAGGAAAGAGATGGTGGAGGAAAACTCAAGAAATTCTCTTTTACACTCTTGATAAAACTTTCCTTTTGATTGGAAATATTTGCTCTCTATTTTGTGGAGAAAAACTTCTGAAAATAGTGAGAAAAACTGGCTCTAAAAACTTCTCCAAATCTTGTAGAAAACAGCCCCCAAATGATCCTTTATATAGAGTCTGGAAAACTAGCCGTTGGGGCTCTGTCAGAGCTGCCGGTCGACCGGGTCGGTCGACCGCCAACGGTCAGAAATCTGACCGTTGGAGCCACGGTCGACCGCCTGGGTCGACCGACCCACTGGAGCTGAGAGTCTAACTCTCTGTCGGTCGACCCGTACGGTCGGCCGAACTTTCCAGAGAGCTCTGCTCTCTGGAGCAGTCGACCGGCACGGTCGGCCGTCCTCCAGTACACAAAGGCGTGCACATCTGTGCACGTCGGTCGACCGGTCCGGTCGGCCGACTTCAGTATCAGTCGACTATAAAGATAGTAAGTCGACTTATCCGAAGCCTGAAACAGTTTTCTGGGATTAAAAAGTTAGTCTTTTTGGCTCAAATAAAATCCCTTAAAATACATAAAAATCTACAAAAATAGTTTAACCAATATACTTTGATATACAAACATGCTTGCACAAAATCAAGGCATGTTATAAAAGATTGGACTATTTTTGTAAGTTGGAAATATTTGGCTCATGATAAAAACTGTATTTACCAAAATAATATTTTTCTAAATGTTTTTTCAAATCTTTGTTTTTCCAAAACATCTTCAAATAAAACTAGATATTTTGAACTCATTAAAGCATAGTGTGTATGGATATGATCCACTACACAAATAAGATGAAATATCTAAGTTTTTGACATTAAGCTCTAAACTTGATTTTGGTTAAAAGATAAGTATATGAGAAACACCAAAAATCAAACTTGTATTTTTCCAAAATGAAAAATCTTTTGTAAAACAAAACTATCAAGAGTGTGTGTGTGTATATGTACTTGAGCAATCCACCAACTATCTATCCTTTACATTTTATCTAAAAACAAAAACTAAATCTTATACCTAGACACAAGTCTTCATCTTCTTGAAGTTTTCACTTGAAGGCTTCTCATCTTCTTGACTTGGTCCAAGCTTGATCCAAAAGCTCCTTGGATCACACCGTGCTAGCTCCAAATCTTGGCATTTTATCCTTTGTTGAGCTATGCACCTACTAAGATCTTGATAATGAATCTGTCACTAATTAAACACAAGATCATTAGAAAACATAACTTCATGAGTTGATCATCATCAAAACTAGGGTGATAGGCCTTTGGGCCAACACAAGTCTTATGAAGCACCCTCGTAGTTTGTAATTCATATATCTCCCTTTTTAAGTCAATAAAAAGTAATTTTATTTGACTCTTTTATTGTATTATTTGCTTGTTTTATCTTCGAGTTTGTAATACTTACTTTCATGTTATATTACAATCTTCAAAAGAAAGGACATAATGGTATGACTAATCTATTCAGAGGTGATAAACTGAACATGATAGAAATAGTCATTTGATGGACTATCACTAATAAGAAATGAAACGATTCAAATCCTATTGGGATAAAAATAAGATAAAGTGGATTTGATGATCTTTGCTATTCAGAGGTAAATATTAACATAACAGATTAAAGGCCATCGGATTTGTGAATAGGTTATGATAAATTGGACACCACAACCTATAATAGTTCCTACTGAACTAAGACAAATGAAGCCTAGGATTTACTAGCTATGAGAAATTTTGCCATTCAGAGGTGATGATCTGGACATGATGGAAAAATGGAGGTAAACCCGATTTTAGGGACATGTCTATTCAGAGGTAATAAATTGGACATGATAGACTAAGACACACTAAACTTCGGATCCGCTGCCAGAGGTAGTCGTATTAACTTGGCAGCTAGTCCACCAGAGACTGCAAAGATAGATTGAATCTGAACTCCTATTGGTTCAGAGGTGGTTGACTAGACATAACCAACTAAGGGATCTTAGACTCGCAATTTGCTGTTCAGAGGTATAATGTTAACATGACAGCAAAAAATTCCCGGCCTTGATAGAGGATAGGAGAACAAAGTTATGGACTGATCTATTGACTGGACATGACAGTTAGAATACCATAAAAGAGAGAGATCTAGGTATCCATCAGTTTATAGGTAATATGGACATAACCAATTGGGAGTCGCTAGACTCAGAACCCTGCCGTTCAGAGGTGACGAACTGGACATAACGGCAAAGGTATAGTCCCTACTGGATTGAAAGATGAGACTTGGTTATCTGTCAGTTCAGAGGTAATATGGACATAATTGAGAAGACACCAAGCTCAGAATTTCTACTGTTCAGAGGTGACAAAATGGACATAACGGTAAAAGAAATAATTCCACTGGAGAAGATAGAATTTGGTCATAAATTCTGTGGGAAAATTAATGTCTCTATTGGATTTTATATAGAAGAATTGTCAGAGGTCTATTGTTAATGTGACAACCAAGAAAGTCCATTGGGGACTGAGAGGAAAATAATAGACTTTGAAGAGGGTCTATTATTGACTCGCTGGGGAGTTAAAAAATGAATCTCATAAGAGATTATATGTTAGAGAACTCCGTGGGAATTTAAAATGAGGTTTTGTAAAATAGCCCATCAGAGGTGTAATGTTAACATGACCAGGATTTTGTTACTGTTAGAGGTGCTTGAACATAACAGTAATTTTGAGTGAACCTGTCATTCTATTGAAGAGAATGATAAGTGAAATTTAATCTGCTGGGGATATTGGCCAAATTTGCAGGGATGTTGGTTTTATCCGCCAGGGAGTGCGTTAGAATCTTACTACTAGAGGTTTAACATGATAAGTTTGACTTATCATTTTGCCAGGGAAATGAATATCTTCTTATGTGGTCCTACCATTCCATGGACGGGAATTGGCAAGTGATTTTGGAAGAGAATCAGATGAGAACATGTCCCTTAGGATTTTTAGCAAATTCTCAGCTGTCAACAGATTTGATATGTCTTTACCAACTACCGTCTGAGTTGGGCTAGCTATGCTATTCCCCTCAGCATGATGAATTGTTGAGGATTTCTGTTGGGCTTAAAGGGCCAACATTTTCTTCTATCCTTAGCCGTTAGAGGCGTTGGATCATTTTCGTTCCTTTGAGTAATGTTATACCTCCCCTGGGTTTTCACTCTGTAAGTGAACTGGGGATTAAAGAAATGGACATAAATTTCACAGGATCTTGATCTAAAGATCTCGTTCCTCGTGGTCTCTCTGTGAATCCTTATTTTGTTTCCATGTTGGAAGGGTTCTGCAGAAGAATGTGTCACGAACTTTCCTCAATAAGCTTGGCTTGATAAATCATCAGATAAACTCATTTGATCTTTCATTAGATCGATTACCATGTTTTGATATGAACATGGAAACAGTTGAAAGGTTCTGCAAAAGGATGCATCATGAACCTTCTTCAATGAGTTTCACTTGATAAGGATTTGGTAAACTCATTTGATTGGTTGGACCTTTTATCATTGGGTCGAGCTTCGATCGATCGAACAGGAGCAGGGAGGTATGCAACCATATACCATCTGCCTGAAACTGTTGCTTGGACATGCTTGACTTCAAAATATGACCTATTATTCAAAGTTGAAGATATGTACATGTTTATATACTAGAGAAGAGTGACAAGGCTAAAACAATTTGACGCCTTGTTTCTTCTTCAATGTCATCGGCGTTCAATCGGTTTGACACTAGTCGACAATTAGAGAAGATCATTAAGGCTAAAAATTGAAATTCATAACCTTGATTCTTCTTTGATGCAACCAGTGTCCGATCGGCTCGACACTGGTTTATAGCAGTATGATGTTATTAGAGAAAGAGAGGATTGCTCTTTTTAAATGTCTTAGATCTGATCAGAGGTGTAATGTTAACTTGATCATAAGAAGGGTCCCTTCAAGTGTAATACTTCTTTAAGAACCTGCTGTTGATCGGCATCATGAGCGTATCACCGTATGGGTTACAAGGCGATATGCTCCTTTCGAATAGACTGTTTCTATCACGAATGGTCCTTCCCACTTAGGCTGAAATTTGATTTTGGTTTTGTGCGTCATGACCATCGGTCCTCTGACGGTTAAAACTAAATCTCCTTTCTGCAAAACCCTTTGCTTAACCTTCTTATTGAAGGCCTTCGAGATTCACGCTTGATACAACTCAATATGTTATTGAGCTTGTAATCGCTTCTCATTTAGGGCTTCGAGCTCTTGAAGACGTAATCGATCATTGTCCTTCTTTGTCATTCTGGTCATTAAAGTGACTCGTAATGACGGCATCTGAATTTTTAACGGTTTGACTGCTTCGCATCCGTATACCAGAGAAAAAGGCGTATTGCCTGTCGGGGTCCAAACTGTGGTTCAGTAGGCCCAAAGACATTCGTCAAGCTTTTCATTCCAGTCTCGTTTATTTGATGAAACGAATTCTTTGAGTAGCTTGATAATTATCTTGTTGAATGCTTCTGCCAAGCCATTAGCAGCGGGTATATAAGCAGTTGAGGCCACATTTTGAATCCGATATTTATCACAGAGCCGATAGAATACCTGGCTTACAAATTGTGGACCATTATCATGGATAATCCGCCTAGGAATACCAAATCGATGAATGACATGGTGTTTGATAAAATTAACCACGTTGCAAGTTTTAACTTCAACAAGTAGTATAGCCTCTGCCCACTTTGAAAAGTAATCAGTTATTACTAAGATAAACCGATGACCTTTTGTTGTTGAGGGGCTGATAGGCCCTATGACATCGATTCTTAACGCTTCAAATGGCCATGAAGCAACAGTCGGATGAAGTAACTCCGGAGGTTGATGTATAAAGTCTGCATGGATTTGACAGGCTTTACATCTTTGTGCATATTTGATGGCATCGGTTATTATGGTTGGCCAATAATATCCAAGCCTGTGTAATCGATCTTTAAGCTTTGGACCTGGTTGATGATCTCCGCATATACCATCGTGTGCCTCTTTAAGCACTTCTTGTGCCTCTGAATTAGAAAGGCAACAAAGGAGGATGCCGTCATATGAGTGATGGTAAAATGTTTTTACTATTGAATCATAGTAGAAACGGAAAGACCTTCGTCTGATAGAAGCTGCTTCTTTAGGGTCATCCGACAATGTATCATGCAAAGCATAATCAATGAAAAGAAATCGCCAATCTCTCGGTTCAAACCCCGTCGAGGTGACATAGACCTCCTTGATTTTTAACACATGTTTAGGACAAATAAGGTGTCGAGTAGTCACTGTAAAATGATATATTGTGTCAATCGGTAAGGCTAATGTTGTTGCTAGTGCAGCCAGAGGGTCAATCTTAGTATTTTGGGATTGGGACACATGACCGATATAAAGCCATCAAATAATTTAGCCATTTTGATGACTGTATGAAAATAAGGTACCAAATCTCCATGGCGGACCTCATATTCTCCTTTAACCTAATTATATTGAATTACCATAAGCTTCGAGGTAGCATATCCCCATCTCATGGGCGAGCTGAAGCCAACAAGTAGAGCATTATATTTCGCTATATTATTGGAACATGGTTCCGTCAATGAGAACGCCCTAGGAAGGACATGACTTTGTGGTGAGATAAATGCAACCCTCACACCAGCAATGATCTTACCTTTAGTGCCTATTCTTGATGTTTCATCAAAGAACATTTGCCATACTTCATCCTCTGAAGTTATATTAGATTCAAAAATCTCATCTGGAATATCTTCATGAAGTTTTGAGTTTTTCAGAACTGGATGAGCAGCCAAGAAGTCTGTAAGTACCTGACCTTTAATTGCCTTCTAAGGGATAAAGAGCATGTCGTACTGAGACAGAAGGAGGGCTCACTTAGCTAATCTTGAATTTAGTAATCTTAGTTTTGTCATGAGGAGACGCAAAGGATTCACTCTGAAAATGACATGTATGGTTTGGCCAACCAAGTAATGTCGCGTCTTTTGAATAGCAAAGACAAGAGCTAAGCATTCCTTCTCAACAGGGTTATAGCGAGATTCAACCCCTATCAGAGTCCTACTTAGCTAATAAATAGCCTGTTCGTGACCGTCATAGTTCTTTTGAGCAAGCAGAACACCGAGAGAATGGTTCATAGCTTTCACATAAAGCAGGAAAGGTTTTCCTGTTATAGGAGCCACTAAGACTGGAGGTTTAGCGAGGTAGCTTTTGATATCTTATAAGCTTCTTGACAGGTTTGATCCAATACAAAAGAGATGCCCTTTTTCATGAGCTGAGTGAACGGTTGACAGTAGCCTGAGAGATTTGCGATAAACTTTCTGATATAGGCCAGTCTGCCTTGCAGGCCCCTAAGTTCTTTGAGATTCTTAGGTGGACGCGTGCTTTGGATAGCTTTGATGGTATCTGGGTCAAGATGGATCCCTTTTGACGTGACAATGAATCCTAAGAACTTGCCACTCGAAACCCCCAAGAAGAATTTTGTCGGATTCATTTTTAGTCAATGAGCTCGCATTATATCGAACATTGTTCTCAAGTCACGAGGATGATCATTCTTATCGTGACGTTTGACAGCAATGTCATCGACATAACATTCTACCGTCTTTCGGAGGTGATTGCGGAAAATTGTGCTCATCGCACGTTGATAAGTTGCTCCCAAGTTCTTTAACTCGAAAGGCATCAAGATATAGCAATATACCCCCAACGGTGTCTGAAATAAAGTATGCTTCTCATCCGCTGGGCAATCTTAATTTGATTATACCTTGAAAAGCCGTCCATGAAAGATATTCTTTCGAATCCGCAGGTATTATCAATCATGACATCGGTGATGGGTAATAGCAATTCGTCTTTAGGGTAAGCTGTATTGAGATCGCGGTAGTCAATGCAGATCTAAATTTTTCTATTCTTCTTAAGAACAGGAACAATGTTAGCAACCCAATCTGGATGTTGTTCCTCCGTATGAAATCACATGCGATGAGTTTATGGACTTTGGCTTCAATAGCTTTCATAATGTTTGGGCGAAATTGTCATTGTTGTTGCTTGCTGGCTTGGCATCAGGCTTGATATTCAGATGATGCATGGCTATTTACGGATCAAGTCCGGGCATGTCTTCGTAGTTCCATGTAAAGATATCGATATACTCTCTCACGAGTACAAACAATTCTTCTTTCTCCGTAAGTGATAAGCTCTTACTTATAAAGATGGGCTTAGGGTGGTCTTGACTACCCAAGTTAACCTGAATTACCTTGTCTTCTGTAGGTGGTTTACGTTGTTCGAATCTCTTTTCCCACTAAAAATCCAGTTTTTGAGCCCATGATTCAGTATCAATAGCTTCCACGGGTTCCAATTAACTACTTGAAGTCATATTAACGGAAAGGTTCTCGAACATCATTCCCACACTGACATCTGACTCCCACTCGGAGGAAGAGACAGAGCGTGACGGATCGGTTTATTATTTTCGGGTCAAATCAATGTAGAAGGTGGAGGTGTAACATATCCCAACCCTCTGCGTGTTTTATCATAGTAATTTGTTGGTTTCCCTTTTGGCACGAATTACGTAGAAAACCGCGTCGTCATTTTCTGAAATTCAGGCCACTCTTACGCTGCAGGCTGTATCCTATTTTTCTCATCATATGTTGTGCTAATCGTGTATAATGGAAAAATTGCGGGGGCTCTGAGTCTGTGACCGTAGACCTTCATAGTTGGGCTCTACCAAATATTATTAGTGACAGACTCCTTTTGGATAGAGGGATCACAAAGACAGACCCTTCCACATATTCCACAGATGTACCTGACATGCTTGGTTTATGCAAGGGCATGTGTAGAGAGCTATTGGCAACAGACCCAAACAATCCGACACTCGCAGGATAATCAAAGATAACATTGTCATTAATCACGCATTCATCATCATCCTCAGAGGGATTATTACATTGAGGATTATTGAAGCATGCTATAATTGGTTCCTTGACTAAAGTAGCTAGCATGTCTCCTTTAGACTCTGAATCTGCCTTATTGCTACTATCGTCGTTGTCAGGCGATGGTTCTTTTGATGTTTTACCGATTTCCTGATATAGGAGGGAATCAGTAAAGTAGTTTTCCACCCCTTTGAATGGTTGTTTCTCAGTGAACACCGTTTGTACCGTTGTATCATCCTTTATGTATTTGAAGCATTGGTACAGAGTAGAGGGAACAGTTCAGTTAGCGTGGATCCAAGGTCATCCTAACAACAAGTTATATGAAGTGTCAGCATCAATGACATAACACATTACTTCTGATTTCAGGTTCCTAATTCGACAACGGAGTCGAATCTTTCCAAGTGTGTGACTACTCCCTGCGTTAAAATCATAGATCGTCGTAGTAGTTGCAGACAACTGATACAGTGGTATGCCAAGGAAGTAGAGGAGGCTTTTGGAAATAATGCTAAGTGCAGATCCTAGATCAACCTGTACTCTTTCAATGCACGTCGAACTAATGTATCCGGTATAGTACAAAGGTCGATCATGTTTGTTATCCTTAAGGAGCATGTCCTCAGTTGTGAAAGTAATAGCAGGTACTTTCAATTATATGTGATGACATTTAGAACACGAGGGTTGAGTGTCATCCCTAGGGGCTTCTAGCATATGTGTCAGAAATGATCCTGAATTAGCCAGTGCATCCCTGAGCGCTTCTCTTGTCTCCTTCGAGACGCGAAGCATCTTGTGTATGGTGATACAAGCAAGGATATTAGCCAGCTGGGCCAATATGTCAAAGCGAAAAGGAATGTTAAGTCCTAGGCCCGACGGTTTCTTCAGGACATGGTCAAATCGGACTTCTTTCTGCTTCTTTTTCCCGCGGTCGGGACTGGAGCTGGTATGGGTACTTGTACCGACGTCGTTTGTTGTTATGTCTCATCAGTAATTTATTTATACTGTTTTAAGTATGATTTTTCAGATCGAGTACCCATCAGCTGAGGTACATCGGCATGTATTGTGCAAACATGCCTCTCACATTTAGAATCGCTGAGAGAAGCTGTTGTCATATTGTCGTCATCTGGCAGGAAGAGATAACGTTGTAAGATTTGCCCCTCATCTTGGACTTCTTCTAATCCCATTGTTTGTCTTGGGCAAGGTCTGGGTGTATCCACATGATCTCCCCTATTTTTAATGTCAAGGGAACGAGACCCTTAGTCTCCTGATATTTAGTGGAAGAATCATTTATTTTCAGCCGTGCTTTAGGGATTAGAAAAACCCATCAGGAACTGTGACTTTTGGGGTCTTGCCGAACTCGAGGGTCACCATGTTTGCAGTAACTTTCTTTTATTCTGACTTTAGAGTTAGAACCCCGGCATCGACCAAAGCCTGAATTTTATCCTTTAGGACAAAGCACTTGTTAGTAGGATAATGAACCATCCTATAGAAGTGACAATAATTGGATCGTTGGTGCATCTCACTTCGTTAGGGCATCGAGCCTTTGGTAGTTTCAATTTATTCCCTTTGTGGAGTAAGTAGAATATTGTAACCACATGTTCGTCTTTGAAGGAGTATTATTTCAGAGGAAACTTAAACTCCTGATTATTGACATCGCTCTTTTTGGTCTTTAGAAAAACGTCCCCTGACAATTCGACGGGCATGGTCTCTTTTCCTTTGGCTTGAAAAGACTGTGCCATGTCTCCGCGCTCCTTATTATCATACCCCATTTGCCTTTAGGGGTAAATGATTCAAACTTTTTAGCCGACTTTTCGGCTATTTCAGCTTGCTCGACTAATTCCTTCCACGTATGGGCTTTGACAGCCCCCATACGAATCTCTATTTGGTCCAAGAAGTTATGCCTGCATGTCTACAAGAGCATGGGCAATGGCATCCCTGTTGGGCACGTCAGGGATAAATTTCTGAACCGCTCAATGTAGTCACGAACAGATTCTTCTTTCTTCTGTATAGCGGAGAGGAGTTTATCCATGGTTACCTCGGTGTCATTCTCGTAAAAACGAGAAAGAAATCGAGTCTCTAAGTCAATCAAAGAGTTGATAGAGCCTGGAGGAACGCTTCAGAACCAGTCAAATGCTATCCCCTTCAGGGTGCCAATGAATAATCTGGCCATGATAGCATCATTATCTACTACATTACCGGTCTGCAATTGAAAGTAGTAAATGTGCTGATTTGGTGAGCTTTTGCCATCATATGAGTGCAGCGTTGGTGGCTGAAACTTTAGAGGATATGGGATTGAATCCCATTCCAAGGGGTAAGGACGGACTGCCCCTACTTTCTTCAGTTCATCCCTCTGAGTTAGGGATGCGATCTGAGCTTGGATGCCTTTAAGAACCTCAGCATCAACTAAAGAACTTTCCTTTGACTTCTCAGTCATAGGTTGCTCATCATCATTATGTTCCTCCTCATTATGATTACTCCCGGTATCATTGTAATTTTGGTTAATGAGGATTAGCAAGCATTGTTGAATGTTGTCCAAGGGTTCTTGCTGGGCCTTGGAGGTTTGTTTCTGAGCTTCCAACCGTCGACGGAGGTCATTATTACCATTATCAGCCACATGCACAGATACTCTATCCGTTCGTATCGAGCTGACCATTGTCGAAGAGGCATACTCACAATCTTCTCCCTCATCATCAGACCATTGGAGTAACCTTTTCATTGGTTCTGGTGATGTTATTCCAGTCGAAGAGGATGGCTGCTCATAATTATAGGATATTGCCACCCTAAATCTAGTGTTTCGGAACACACCTTCTTCTTCTACCAAGACTTGGCCTAAGCCAGGCTATAGTCTGAGTTTGGAGAACTGAACGAAGGGGAGTTAGCACCATGCGGCGTTTGTCTACCCCAAGACGGTTTACGTCCCTTCCTATCATGTTGACAGATGCAGAGGGCAGATCTGGTAGATTTTGTCATTTGCTTCTTTTGTAATGCTTCGTATGAGCTCGCACCAATAATTGATTAAAAACTGACTGTTGGTTTAGAAGGGTGGTGGGGATTGGTCCTAGTCGACAATGGACTGAATGGACCATCACCCACTGACATCCACTTTTTCACAATAAGAGGGAGAAGTTTGGAGTAGTTCTAACTTTCGCTTGTTAGTTAAGAACTCTCGTAGGTCGGGGTTAGCCGAGTTTAAGCGATCCAGCACGGAGACTTGGGCGGATAGCGCATTGATCTGTTCAGGTGATTTTGAAATCACCTTTCTGCTCATAGCTTTATGAGGGGCAGACTTAGTATCCGAAGGCCTTGGAAGCGAAGCACGGGACGATGCCTTGTTCTTTGCATTACTGGAAAAGCGGTTAGCACTGCATAGTGCTTTAGTTCTAACTTCGCAGATGAGAACTCTAGTAGAACCCATGGGCGTTGAAGCTGCATAAGCACCGCTATCAGCACCCAGGGATGATCACTTAACTTCGCTTTGAAAAGCGGACTTCACGCCGGAAGATTTTGAGAGCGAAGCACACTGTGGTGCTTTATTCACAGCCTTGTTGTGAAAGTGGCTAGCACTGTGGAGTGCTTCAGTTCTAGTCTTGTGGCTGAGAACTTCGCTCCTACCCGGAGGTACTGGCGCTAAGTTAGCCAATCCATTGGTAAC
Source organism: Agave tequilana (assembly GCA_038442645.1). Taxonomy (NCBI): domain Eukaryota; kingdom Viridiplantae; phylum Streptophyta; class Magnoliopsida; order Asparagales; family Asparagaceae; genus Agave; species Agave tequilana. The sequence continues at coordinate 45,871 of JAVJIF010007190.1, forward strand.
TTCGCTCGTGAGAGCGCAGTTGGCGCAAGGAGTCACTGCTCCTCGATTAGGCGAAGGTAGAGTTACCAATTTAGCTTTGCGGCTAAGAGCCTCGATGAAGCTGCCAAACTAGATAGGCAGTTTGCCTTTGTCTTCTCGTGATAGGCGAAGTTGTAGTGAAGCTTCACCTGAAGCTTCACACGGAGCTTTCTATCTTGGCCTCCACATCTGTTTGGAAAGCGAAGCTTTAGGTTCGCAGGGAACCTGGTTAGCCTTGTATAAGGCACCTGTAGCCTCAGTGGAGGCTGGAAGGAGTTGAGATGAGGCTCGTCCAGTTACTGGCCCGGCTATGGCTGGCTTCTTCTCAGAAGCCTTGACTTCCGAGATTGTTCTGTGCTTCCGAGTGTGGAGCACTGGACTATCCTCAGAGAGCAATTCTTCACATTTTTCTTGGTCGAAATAAATAACTAAATTTTCGAAAATGACTTGCTTAAGATTCTGATCGTTGCATTGTGGCACTGTCTCCTTGATGCGTCAGAAGACATATCTCCCCAGCAGAGTCGCCATCTTGTTTTCCATCAAAAATAAGGTTTGGGGAGGAAACATACAAAAGAAATAGATCGAGGAACGAAATTACAAGTGATTCCTTAAAAAAAAGAAAATTTTAAGTAGATCTCCTCTGAGATTTCTAAGGAAATGTGCCGGTAGGAATCTGATCAGCACGCGATCACTTTATCCCTTTGACGATGCAATCGATCAGGTGATCTAACTGCCTCCTTGTAAGACTCCCTTCTCGCTTGGTTCAAGGAATCGGAGAACAGAAGATCAGAAGAGCCCTTTTGCTAGGAATTCTGTTCTTTTCTTTTATGCCAATCTCCTCTCTGTCCGTCCTCCTTGTCTTGTGTCTAATAAGGGGCTATTTATAGCCAAAGTGGAGTGTAACCGCCCCCTTGAATTTAGCAAGGCTGAATCATTCATTAGCTTCGCGCGAAGCTCGCAAATGACCTTTCTGCAAAGCTTTTTACGAGCTTCTGGCAAAACTTGAGGGTTCGTGCGAACGTCCTCATGCCGTTACGGCATAATTGTCTCCACTTAATGTGGGACGAAGTGGGCGGCTATGACCGCCCACTTAAAGTGGCGTTAATCTCACTAAATTGGTGGGGTTTACCCTATTGGCCAAGGTTACAATCACCCGGTTGTTGAGTTTTGATGATTACAAAACATATATAGTTATTTGTGCTAATCATTTTTTGTGTTTAAGTATGTTTCAGGGTTCTAAGGATTCAAGATTTCTTCTTCCCTAAAGGAAGGTATTTTTGACTCAAGATTGATTCATTTCGGGTTCAAGGATTCAAGCTATTTCAACATCGCATATGGAGAAGCCCATTTGAAGACCTTGTAGTCACCTAGGACCCTTGTAAGAATTAGTTTGTTAAAGAATATGGTTTTGATAAGTTAGCTCAAGAAAACACACACTCACCTTCATTTTTCAAAATACGGTTTTTGTTTTGGTTAATTGATTTAGGTGCATGTCTTGATGGTTATACATGACTCAAATTATTTTATATTTTTACATATTGTTTATATCATATATACCAACCCTTATAGCATGCTACTTAATCATATAGCCTTACAAAATTATTTTGAAAATTTTTCAAAGTTCAAAATTTTTCCTATAAAAATCCTGTTTCAGGCCCTATCGGTCGACCGGGCGGTCGACCAGCACTAGTTCAGGCCTGATCGGTCGACCGCACCGGTCGACCGGGCCTTGTGGTCTTGGCGTGCATGTTTGTGCACGTCTGCCGATCGACCGAACCGGTCGACCGACTGAAAGACCCTTGCTCTCGGGTTTTGTTGGTCGACCGGGTCAGTTGACCGACAGAACAAAGAGCTCCTTTTTGTTTAGCCTCCGGTCGATCGAGTCCAACGGATAGTTGGCCAATGCACTGCCGGTCGACCGGGCCGGTTAACTGACAGCCGCCAGCAGCCCCAACGGCTAGTTTTCTGAGTTTTAATTATTGGATTTGATGGTGATGTTTTAGTCAGCTATCTCTGAAATTTTGGGGGCTATGTCCTGACCTATTAAACTAGTTATAATAATGATTAGATCTCCTCTAATCCCTATAAATAGATGGCATTGGCATTTGTGAAAATCAAGAAAAATACCCATTATTTTGTGTTTCAAAAAGAGAAGAAAAGTTTTTCAAGGCTCTCAATTCTAAAGTGCGTTCTTGGTTAAAATTTTTCAGTTGTTTTAAAGATTTTTCTTACTCTTTTCAACTAAATTTTTCTCACTACACTTCTTGAGCCAAAAATTATTCCCATTCTATAAGGAGTTGTAAGAGAGAAGTGTGTGGTCCTTGTTGATCACTTTGTTACTTGTAGTTCCTTATGTTGAGATCCCTCTTGTGTAGAGGTTGGATTGGTGGGAGTTCGGTACTCCAGTCTTGTGTAGACCTCTTGTAATTTCCTCGGTGGATATAGTGGAAATCCTTCATGGTGGTGAAGGCGGGGACGTAGAGCGGTGGCTCGAACCTCGAAACAAATTTATTGTGTTTGAGATTGGTTTCCTTATTGTTTTTCATTGCTTTACATTTATATCTTGTGATACCTCTTGCTTACACTTTATTATTGCATACATTTCATTACTTGCATTTTTCGGTCTTTACTCATCTCAACAAGAAAGCAATTACGCGCCTCAACTCATAATCTAGAGGAATCAAAGAGGAGAAGTTCTAGAGCCCTTCACGGGGAATTCGGCTTCAATTTCTTATTTTGAGTGACCGATTGCATCATACTTTCATACTTGTTTAAAAAGATCATTAGATTAGCATTAACACCTATTCACCCCCTCTCTAGGTACTTTTTAATTGGTATCAGAGCTTTGTCTCTAGGCTCTTGGCTTAACAACCTTAAAGAGATCCTATATTGCTAATCACTCTAATCATTTTACATCCTCATACACTTAGTAAAAATGACCGAAGGAATTAAGACCCCACCCAAGTTTGATGGCCTTAACTTTCCCATAAGGAAGGTTAAGATGACCGTGTTTTTGCAATCCTTAGGGAGCCGGGTTGCAAAGGCGGTGACCAAGCCTTTTAGTGCACCCCCTGGTGATGAGGACACTTGGTCCGATATTGTCACGAAAGAGTTTGAAACTAATGTTAGGGCACACTATGCCTTGTTTCAAGCTCTTAATGACGATGATATTTCTAGAGTCATTCATTGCAAATCCGCATATGAGATTGGACTCACTTGTCACTCATGAGGGGACTTCATAAGTAAAGAGGGCAAAAATCGACCTTCTTCATTCCCAATATGAATTTTTTTTTGCAAGAGAATGAAACCATAAATGATATGGTTACTAAATTTACAAATATTACTAATAGACTTTCTTCTTTAGGTGATGGCATTGACAACGACCAAAAAGTGAGGAAGATCATCTGTGCACTCCTTCCATCTTGGGAAGTCAAAGCCACTACTTTGAAGGAGCTCAATGACAAGGAAGAAATGGAGCTTATAGGTCTCATTGGGAATCTCAAGACCCATGAGATGGAAAGAAAAGCAAGAGAAGAGATGGATCCTCCCAAGAAGAAAGCTATGGCCTTCAAGAGTTCTTCCACCTACTCCGACGACGATGATGAAGAAGAGGATGATAAGGATCTTTCTCTTCTTGTAAAGAACGTTCGGAGAATGTACAACAAGGCAAAGTTCCAAAATAGAAGGAGATGACAAGGTAAAGAAGAGAAGAAAATCATTTGCTTCAATTGCCGGAAGCCGGGTCATATTGTTGCGGAATGCCCAAAAAAGAAAAGCAAACCCTCCACTTCCAAGAAGCCATACAAAAAGAAAGCTTTAAAGGCTACTTGGGATTCGAAGAATGAATCCGATGAGGAAGTCGACACTGCCAACATGTGCTTCATGGCAAATGAAAGCACAAGCAAGGTACATTCCAAGGCCCAACGACGTAAAGGGTTGTGGTATTTTGATAGTAGTTGCTCAAGGCACATGACTTGGGATATCAACAACTTTGCAACCCTATCAAGATACCATGAAGGTGGCACCGTCACCTTCAGAGATGACTGTTTTCCATTATGTTTGCAAAGGGGGAAAACTTACAAAAAAGAGTTGAGGAGCTAAATTACAAGTATTCTTAAAAAGATTACAAGTAGATCTCCTCAGAGATTCTGGAGAAGTGTGCCGATAGGAGTCTGGTCAGCGCGCGACCACTTTGTCCCTTTGACGATGCGAGCGATGAGATTCCCTTCTCGCCTGGCTCGGGGAATCAGAGAACAGAAGGTTGGTAGAACCCTCTTGCTGCTTCTCAAAACCGCCTTCAATTAGGAATTCCTTCTCGCCAGGTTCCGGAGATTTCTTGAGAAGAAGGACGATGTTAGGGTATCAACACCCTGGATAGAGAAAGCAATTCTCTAAAAGGTCTCTGAATTCGAGAACGCACGGTGCTTTTTGAAGAAGCCTCTGCTTGTGGAGCTCTTCTGCGCGTCTGTCTGCCTTTTTTTTTCTCCTTGTACCCCTGATGGGCTATTTATAGGGAGAGCAAGGGTATAATCGTCCCTTGAAGATATAGAAACAGATTGAATCAAATCTGTTTAAATCTGAAAAGTAGCCTTGCTACGAGGCTAGGATCAGCTTCTGCGAAGCTAGAAATGGCAGGTCGGTTGATCCTCTTGATCTGTTTTGATCCTTTCCATATCGTTGGAGGATTTCCCCTGATCTTCTTACTCATTTTAGAAGAGTCAAGAGATTGTGGAAATCAACTGCCAAATTTGATCTCTGATTTGATCTTAATTGGATTTGATCTGATTGGATCCGATCTCATCCGGAGATTTGATTGGTCAAAGGTTGACCATAGCAGATCAATAGTGGCGCTGCCCGCATTGAGCTCGTAGCGGAGCTAGAGACGGTTTCTGGCGAAGTCCGAAAGAAATCATTTGGCGGGGCTGGAAGTCCTCTGTGGCAAAATTGCGAGTTAGCTTCCTGGCGAGGCTTTGGATGGCTTCGAGGCGAAGTCAAGTGATACTAGCCTCTCAAGCGAGGCTATCCCTTTGGACTCATGTAATGCTAAGTGCTAGCACCTTAGACCTGCTGAGGTCTGTTTAGAAACAATCCGGGTTCACTGTCTGCTTGCTGGATCAGTGGAGTCCAAGTTGCTTCCTTGTCCCTCGGAGATGGGTGGAAAACTGGTCTTCAGCTCGTCTGTCACTTGTCTTTTGTAAATGTCAACAAGTTTAGACATTGTTCGGACCAATAAGAATCTTGTCTTTTTTTAGTGTCAACAAGACCCCCTTCAAAGTTTTCGAAAGTCTGCAATGGCTCAGACTTTGAAATACTTTGAACTGCTTTGATTGGTGGTGTGTGGAGTATGAACGTCGCCATGATGATTGAGTTCAGCTTCGCTTTGAATCCTGCTTTGGGATGTAGATTCGCCGAGGAATCATGTAGACTGGGTAGCTTCGCAGCTAGATAAGTTCGCTCTGGAACATCTGTCGCTTTCCCGAGGCCAACTGCCGTGGGCAGGTTACGAGAAGGATTACTCCTTTCTTCGTGCTGATCGAGGGAGATATTCTCCGTTTTGCACATTTCCAAGGGAGGATATTCCCTTTCTTCAAGGCGCAATAAGTGCCTTTTATGATGGAGACGTTTTCTCCTTCGTACGGTTCCAAGGGAAAACCGTCCCTATTCTCAAGGCGTAATAAATGCCTTAAATGCGCTCGTGTTTCCACGCTTGAGGCAGCAGCGCTCAGGCCATGGGGCCTATAAATAGGACACTTGAGGTCCTCTGAAAAGAAGTGCTTTGCCTCTCTTCTCTTCTCTTGGTTTGAAAGAGATACTCAGATCTCTGAACTAGTGGGAATACCCACTCTGGTCATTATCCGACCAAGGACCGGTAAGTCTTGATCATTCAACGACTTCACTGATTTTAGGGAATTCATCTCCCTTAATTTAGCTTTAACAGCTGCTTCAGGGATTAGTTTCCCTTACTCTTTATCTTGCAATTGACTGATCTGTAGAGAAGAATTTTGGCATAGCTTCCCAGAAAGATCACTGCATGTTAAGTCCGCTGCCCAGGCAGAACTTGGGATTTGGTCTCTTCAATAGTTGAGCCAGTCTTGCCATATAGGCGGAGCTAAGACTGTATCCCACGGGGTCAGTCTGGCTAGCCATATAGGCAGGCTTGGACTTGGCGTTTGCTGAGCCAGTCCATCAGTGCTGTGCAGGCGAGGCTTGTCCTCTGCTTTTACTGAAATTGGATTGCTTTGACCCAAAAAAATTCTGATTTGTAGTTTTTTCTGTACTTAACTGCTAATCTGTTCTGATTTGCCTTGCAGTGGGCTATGCTCGCCGATCTTGTATCTTGATGAAAGAGACCGAAAAATTGCCTTATGCTTCCCCAGTTGAAGCTTTACTTTTAAGCAGGAGGAACGACTTGGGGCGACGGGTGCGTGTCCCAGAGGCTGTTGGCAGCCTTTTATCCGAGGTGATTCATTCTGAGGTAAGGCTGGCTGCCGCTTTTACCGGAGATGATCCGCTTCAAGATAGTGGGCGTCGCCTGTGGAATCGCCGGCATCATTGCCGACTTTCAACTTTGGTGGCCTTTGGGGGCGATCCACTTCGGGAAAACGGGCCTCACACCCGTTAGATCACTGGTATCACTGTCGATTCCCATTATACGTGATCTATCGTGTTGGCGGCGATAGGTTTTTATTACCAGGCTTCAACAAAAATGGCCTGGAAAGATCTGCCATTTTTGTGGAGAATAATGACCGTGTCCTTGCGGCATCACTGATTACGGCCTTGTGCAGGAAGAAGGCCTTCTTTGTCCAGTCGGTTTGACTTAGAAGCGGATAAAACCACTTGTATGCCTTTTGCGCCAATGACCCTGTCGAGCCACTGGGTGTGTTGTATAAAACACAACTTTAATGTAATATCAATGTACTCTTCCTTTTAAATCAATGAAAGTTCATCTTCTAATCATCTGATCTTTGCTTGCTTCCATTGAGAGTTTGGCCATAGCGGGGCTAAACTGTATGCGGAGTTAAGGACATAGTCCTTTCTTTGAGTGATCTTCGCGAGACTGGCATGTCAGTGCCTTTTTAGAGGGCTAAGGTAAGCCTCTCGGTGAAGTCCTTGAAGGATTGTGCGAAGTCCGCACTTTGCTCCAGTGCGAAGTTAACCCTTAGTGGAGTTGAACCAGCGCTTCTCGGGAAGGCGCTTTGGGCGGCGTTTCGAATTAATTCGAAACGGCGGCATACGCCCTTTTCGAGGCCTCATTTCAGGCGCTGATTGGCCTATAAAAGCCCGATCGGGCTGAGCAGGAAAAGATCTCCTTTTTTAGAGAGATTTCTTGACTTTCCCTCTTCCTCTTCCTTCTTCGTTCAGAGAACCTTGAGAACTCTTGCAACTCTTTAATGGCGCCCAAAAGACGAGCGGGAAAAGAAGTGGCGACTTCTGCAGCGGAGGGCCCTCTTCCTCCGGTCATCGAGTGACCAGTCACCGGTAAGGGATTTTCCTATCTGATTAGAGACCGTGGTCTCTCTCCTTTGGAGCCGACATTTGGCTATTAAGACGATCGAATATGATCTGTCCTCATTAGGGAACTCGTTTCCCTGAACCTCCCTATTCTCCTTGCACAAGGGATTTAAGAATCGAATCAGTTCTTCTTTAGGCTTCCGTACGAAGCCATTACTCGGGCAGTCTCCATCCTGTTGAGGAACAGGATATAGGTCTGTTCCTTCAGTCATGGCCATGAAGGGTGACTTTTGACCATGATGCCCTCTTGGTGACGTCAGCCCTTAGGGCTATACCACTTCCTGCTTAAGCGAAGTTGGTATTTTGGACGTTCTCTGCAAAAATGCAGTTTTATCCGCGAGATCAAGCTTCATCGAAGCTATCGCCTTTTTGGCCTTGCTCGCTGAGCGAGGCTATGCCTTAGTGGATTTTTTATGCCTTCGTATCCACTTGATTGTTGAACTAATCATAGTTCATTTCTGTCTTTGCAGTGCATTACACTTCCGGTCTCCTGAACAGTCTGTTCGGGCTAACCAGTCGAGCAGATGGTAACATCAGCCAGCAATTCCATGGACAGGCTTCTTTGTTCAGTGAGCGGAGCTCCCTCGTCCGGGATACACTCATCCAAGGCGGTCATCCGCAGACCACACGGAGTATCTTGACCACGGCTCCTCTTGAGGATGTTGACCGTCAGACTTACAGAAAGCCCGACTTTATGTTCGGGGATGCCGCACCCGATCCCGATCGCCAGTTGCAGGCAGGCGAAGGACAATGGATCTTTCAACTGGATGGCGAGAAGTTTGAGGCGACGTCATCTTATGGTATTGTCGTAACCTCTTGGTTTCTCCTGCATGCGATGTTCCGACTGACCATAGTCTTGTTACAGGTGTCCGGCCTCAAGATGCATCAGCTTCGAGGGGACCAGGTGATTTCCCTGAAGAGTCAAGGGGTGATATGAGCGCTTCGACCGCGGCGGATGCTGCTGTGTTGGACGCGCTGTATGGCGACCTGCCTTCTTATCAGCCCAAATCAGCTGAAGGACCAGAGGTTGAAGAGGCGGCAGTCCCGGAGGTATCCTCACTCCCAATCACATCAACGAGTGAGGTGCCGACTGTTTTGCCGAGTGCGGCACTGAGGGTGATCGCAAATCCTACTTCTCCAACCCTGGTGGTTGAGCCTGCTGTTCAAGAGGTGGTTGCCAGTCCTACCTCCGCGGTGGCTGGCGTGCTGGTTTCGATGAGGACTCCGCCGAGATTGCCTTCGGCTAGTCCTGCTGCTGTCAGTGTTCCCGCTGCTTCTTCCGTGACGGTGTCGACTAGGGTGGTAGATTACTCCGAGGTTTCCTCCCTGTCAGAAATGGCTGAGGCCGAGAATGATTACATAGGTGACCTGGTCGATAGCTTTTATAGAAGCTTGGAGCGAACTATCGACCTAGTTTTGAAGGGCTCGCCTGTACCATTCTCAAAGCTGAAGGTGGTCCTCTCCCGTGACATTGAGAGCATTCGGGACTTTGAGGGGTATCATCAGGCTGCTGCTTTAGAACTCCTGGTGGATGAACTTGAGAAGGCTGTAGAGGAGTGGCGCCGTCTCTATCGCTCAGACCCGGCGTCCTTAGCTGATGAGCGGCTCGCCTGTCTTGTTGCCCGAAAGCACGAGGCCCGGCTTGCTGCTCAAGAGGCTGCTAAGGCTGTCTCTTCTGATTTGAAATCCTTGGAAACAAGGCAAGCGGAGGTTGGAAGTGCAATTGACGCCTCCACTAGTGCTCTTCTTGGCGCTGAGGATAAGATTGCGAAGGCTGAGGAAATGATCAGGAAAGCAAATCTCCTCTTATCCAAGGCCATACCGGTGCGTCTTGAGGAAACTGCGCGGCTTGAACAACTCAAAGCTCAGAGTGAGGAGCTTGCGCGGCAGGAGTTGTCACAGAGGGCAACTTTGGCGGAAGTTGAAGCTCGTCTGGCCCAGGCGGTGGACTTTGATGAGGCTGAGCTGAGGTCACAAGCGCTTGGCCAGGCTGCTGATGACAGGAAGACGAGGCTAAATGCCCTCGGAGAGCGGCTCAGATCGTACATGTACGCTTGTAACTCTATGCACTTTATCCTTTTGAAATGAATGAAAATTCTTTCTCCTTTTGTCGAATCTTCAATCTTGTTCTTCTTTTCGATTCCGAATTATAGTGCAATTCCTTGAGAACATAATTCTTGTTGGGTTGGATAATGAGACTTGGCTATCTGTCAGTTCAGAGGTCGCAATGACATAACTGGTTGAGACGCCTCCAAGCTCAAAGCTAGCCCTTTGCGGGGCTAAAAAGAGGGGGGGTACTTGCCTTTTGTAGATGTCAGCAAGTATCGGGATTGAGACTTGGCTGTCCGCTGGTTCAGAGGTCGCAATGACATAACTGATTAAGACGCCACCAAGTTTCAAAGAAGGTGATACTTATCTTTTGTAAATGTCAATAAGTATCGAGACCTGTCTTTTGTAAATGTCGACAGGGCTCGGAGTTGAGACTTAGCTGTCAGCTGGTTCAGAGGTTGCAATGACATAACCGGATGAGACGCCACCAAGCTCAAGGTTGGTGATACTCGTCTTTTGTAAATGTCAACGAATATCGAGACCTGTCTTTTGTAAATGTCAACAGAGCTCGGAGTTGAGACTTAGTTGTCTGCTGGTTCAGAGGTCGCAATGACATAACCGGATGAGACGCCACCAAGCTTCAAAAATTGGTGATACTTATCTTTTGTAAATGTCAATAAGTATCGAGACCTGTCTTTTGTAAATGTCAACAGGGCTCGGGGTTGAGACTTAGCTGTCTGCTGGTTCAGAGGTCACAATGACATAACCGGATGAGACGCCACCAAGCTTCAAAAATTGGTGATACTTATCTTTTGTAAATGTCAATAAGTATCGAGACCTGTCTTTTGTAAATGTCAACAGGGCTAGGAGTTGAGACTTAGCTGTCTGCTGGTTCAGAGGTCGCAATGACATAACCGGATGAGACGCCACCAAGCTCAAGATTGGTGATACTTATCTTTTGTAAATGTCAATAAGTATCGAGTTTATAGTGGAATTTGGGAGAAAGTCTCGTCTTCACAGGGAGAAACGAGAGAATCACTGTCATAGGTTTAATGTTAACGTAACAGTGAAATGTATTTGTGGTCTTACCATTCTATGGATGAGAATTGGTAAGTGATTTTGGAGGTCTCATTCTCACGGGGAGAAACGAGGGAATTGTTGTCATAGGTTTAATGTTAACGTAACAGCGAAATGTGTATGTGGTCTTACCATTCTATGGATGAGAATTGGTAAGTGATTTTGGAGGTCTCATTCTCACGGGGAGAAATGAGGGGACTGCTGTCATAGGTTTAATGTTAACATAACAGCGAAATGTGTATGTGGTCTTACCATTCTATGGATGAGAATTGGTAAGTGATTTTGGAGAGGGAATCAAATGGGAACAGGCCCCTTAGGATTTTTAGCAAATCCCCAGCTGTCAACGGGTTTGATATGCCTTTACCAACTACCGTTTGAATTGGGCTAGTCATGCTATTCCCCTCAGCATGATGAGTTGTCGAGGACTTATGTTGGGCTTACAGGCCAACATTTTCCTCTATCCTTAATCGTTAAGGATATTGGATTATCGGGTTAATGTCTGCATAACCCTGATTCCCCTTTAGGATAACCGGTGCACGGCCAGGTTCCTGTTGGTTTATGGCTGTATGACCTTACTTGGAGGAAGAGAAAGGCTCTCTTTGTGTGTGCTTCGGACACGGAGATCTTGATCAGAGGTGTAGTGTTAACTTGATCAAGAGAAGGATCCTTGATTAAGGATAATACTTCTTTAAGAACTTGCCATTGATCGGCATCATGAGTAGGTCGCCCTCTGCAGTCGTGAGGAGGTATGCTCCGTTTGAATAGACTGTTTCTATCACAAACGGTCCTTCCCATTTAGGCTGAAATTTGTCTTTGGTCTTGTGTGTCATAATCATCGGTCGTCTGACGGCTAAGACCAGGTCTCCTTTCTGGAAGACTCTATGTTTGACCTTCTTATTGAAGGCTTTTGAGATTCGAGCTTGATATAGCTCGATATGCTGCTGAGCTTGTAGTCGTTTCTCGTCCAAAGCTTCGAGCTCTTGAAGGCGTAGGCGATCATTGTCCTCTGATGTGGTTTTAGTAATCAGAGCTATACGCAACGATGGCATCTGGATTTCCAATGGGAGGACTGCTTCGCACCCATATACCAGGGAGAAAGGCGTATTGCCTGTCGGTGTCCGAACCGTGGTTCGGTAGGCCCAAAGACATTCACCGAGCTTTTCGTCCCAATCTCGCTTATTCGAGGAGACGAATTTCTCGAGCAGCTTGATGATTGTTTTGTTGAATGCTTCCGCCAAGCCATTGGCGGCAGGATTATAGGCAGTTGAAGCCACATTCTGAATTCGGTATTTATCGCAGAACCGATAGAATACTTGGCTTATGAATTGGGGACCGTTGTCGTGGATGATCCGCCTAGGTACACCAAATCGATGGATGACGTGGTGCTTGATAAAGTGAACCACATTGGAGGTTTTGACTTCAACCAGTGGTATAGCCTCCGCCCATTTTGAAAAGTAGTCGGTTATTGCTAGGATAAACTGGTGACCTTTTGTCGAAGAAGGGCTGATTGGCCCTACGACATCTATTCCCCATGCTTCAAATGGCCATGAAGCAACAGTCGGGTGGAGCAGCTCCGAAGGCTGGTGTATGAAATCTGCATGGATTTGACACGCTTTACACCTTCGTGCATATTGGATGGCGTCGGCTATCATAGTTGGCCAATAGTATCCCAGCCTATGCAACCTGTCTTTAAGCTTTGGACCTGGCTGATGAGCTCCACAAGTGCCATCGTGCGCTTGTTGAAGCGCTTCCTGTGCCTCTGAATTAGAAAGGCAACGGAGGAGGACACCGTCATATGAACGACGGTAAAGTGTCTTCAGAGTCGGATCGTAGTAAAAATAGGGAGACCTTCGTCTGATAGATGCCGCTTCTTTAGGATTGTCTGGAAGCAGACCGTGCAGAACATAGTCGATGAGAGGAAAGAACCAATCTCTCGGCTCAAGATCCGTGGAGACATTATAGACTTCTCGAGTTCTTAGCATGTGCTCGGAGTATATAAGATGTCGAGTTGCGACTGTGAGGTGATACTCGGTGTCGGCTGGAAAGGCTAGCGTCATCGCTAATGCAGCGAGAGCGTCCGCCTTGGTATTCTGAGATCGGGACACATGCCCGATGTAGAAACCTTCAAATAGATTAGCCAATTCGATGGCTGTATGGTAATAAGGCATCAAGTCCTCATGGCGGACTTCGTATTCGCCTTTAACCTGATTGATGATCAGGTTTGAATCGCCATAGGCTTCGAGGTAGCGTACCCCCATTCCATGAGCGAGCTGAAGACCAATGAGTAGAGCATTATATTCTGCTACATTGTTGGAGCACGATTCTGTCAGAGAAAATGCTCTGGGCAAGACATGATTCTGTCGGGAGATAAACACAACCCCCACTCCGGCAATAATCTTGCCTTTAGGGCCCATTCGCGATGCTCCATCAAAGAACATCTGCCACACTTCCTCTTCTGAGGTTGCATAAGACTCGAAGACTTCGTCAGGGATATCTTCGTGAAGTTTTGAATGCTCCGGAACTGGATGAGCAGCCAAGAACTCTGCAAGGGCCTGGCCTTTAACCGCCTTCTGAGGCGTGAAGATCATGTCATATTGAGACAATAAAAGTGCCCACTTAGCCAATCTTGAATTCAATGATCCTGGCTTCGTCATAAGAAGACGCAATGGGTTTACTCTGAAGATGACATGTATGGTCTGGCCGACCAAATAATGTCGTGTCTTCTGAACAGCGAAGACGAGAGCTAAACACTCTTTCTCAATAGGGTTGTAGCGAGATTCCGCTCCTATGAGAGTTCTGCTCAGATAATAAATGGCCTGCTCGTGGCCATTGTCGTCCTTTTGAGCGAGGAGGGCACCGAGGGAGTAGTCCATAGCCTTTACATAAAGCAAGAATGGCTTCCCTGATATAGGGGCCACTAAGACTGGAGGCTTTGTGAGGTACCTCTTGATGTCTTCATAAGCTTCCTGGCAAGCTTGATCCCATACGAAGGAAGCACCCTTTTTCATGAGTCGGGTGAACGGCTGACAGCGGCCTGAGAGATTTGCAATGAATCTTCTGATATAGGCCAGCCTGCCTTGCAAGCCTCTGAGCTCTTTGAGATTCCTCGGTGGATGCATGCTCTGAATGGCTTTGACTTTGTCTGGGTCAAGATGAATTCCTTTTGATGTGACGATAAACCCAAGGAACTTGCCACTCGACACTCCCAAGAAGGATTTTATCGGGTTCATTTTCAGTTGATGCGCCCGCATTATGTCGAACATCGTTCTGAGGTCGCGAAGATGTTCATTCTTGTTGCGGCTTTTGACGGCAATGTCGTCGACATAGCACTCCACCGTTTTTCGGAGATGATCGCGGAAGATTGTGCTCATTGCCCGCTGATAGGTTGCTCCGGCGTTCTTCAGTCCGAAGGGCATTACAGTGTAGCAGTATACCCCCAATGGTGTTCGGAACGAAGTATGCTTCTCGTCGTCGGGATACATCTTAATCTGGTTGTATCTTGAAAAGCCATCCATGAAAGACATCCTTTCGAACCCGCATGTGTTGTCGATCATGACGTCGGTGATGGGCAGTGGGAATTCGTCTTTGGGATAGGCCGTATTGAGATCACGGTAGTCGATGCAGATCCGTATTTTTCCGTTCTTCTTGAGGACGGGGACGATGTTAGCCACCCAATCTGGATGTTGCTCCTCCCAGATAAAGCCACATGCAATGAGCTTGTGAACTTCGGCTTCAATAGCTTCCATAATGTTCGGGCGAAACCGACGTTGTTGCTGCTTGACTGGCTTGACGTCAGGCTTGATGTTTAGACGGTGCATAGCGACCTGTGGATCAAGTCCGGGCATGTCTTCGTAGCTCCATGCGAAGACGTCTATATACTCTCTTACGAGTATTATCAATTCTTTCCTTTCTATAAGTGATAGGCTTTCACTTATAAAGATGGGCTTAGGGTGGTCTTGACTACCCAAGTTGACCTGCATCACCTTGTCTTCAGTGGGTGGCTCGCGCAGTTCGAATCGCTTTTCCCATTGAAGGTCTAATTGCTGGGCCCATGGTTCCTCATCAATGGCTTCTGCGGGCTCCAATTGACTGCTTGAGGTCATATTAACAGTGAGGTTTTCGAACATCATTCCCACACTGACGTCTGAGTCCCACTCGGAGGACGAGGCTGAATGTGATGAAATTGGTTCATCGTCTTTGACTTGAACGGTTGCTGACGATGTGGGTGTAACGTATCCCAACCCCCTGCGTGTACTATCATAGTAATTTGCAGGCTTCCCTTTAGGCACAAAGTTCCGCATCAAACCGCGCCTTCATTTTTCGAAATTCAGGCCTGCTCCATGCTTCAAGTCGTACCCCATTTTCTTCATAATATGGCGTGCTGGCCGCGCGTGATGAAAGAATTGTGGAGTGTCTGAGTCTGAACTTGAATCTGCGACCGCAGGTCCCCGCGGTTGGGTTCTACCGAAGATTATCGGTAACTGACCTTCTTTGGATGGCGGGATCACCAAGACGGCTCCTTCTGCGGATTCCATGGGCGTACTGGACGCACTTGGCTTATGTAAAGGCATGTGTAGGGAGCTATCCGTAATGGATTCAAATGGCCCAACACTCGCGGGATAATCAAAAGAAATATTATCATTAATTACCCATTCACCTTCATCCTCTGAAGGAGTATTACATAGGGGATTATTGAGACATGCTGTAATTGGTTCACCAATCAGAATGGCTGGCATGCCTGTTTCGGATTCTGAATCCGCCTCGTTGCCACTTTCATCATCGTCCGGCAACGGTTCTTTGAGTGCTCCACCGGTCTCTTGATACAGGAGAGCGTCAGTGAAGTAATTTTTCACCCCTTTGAATGGTTGCTTCTCAGCAAAGACAGTTCGTACTGTCGCATCATCTTCAACATATTTGAAGCACTGGTGCAGAGTAAAGGGAACGATCCAGTTAGCATGGATCCATGGCCGTCCCAGCAGCAGATTATATGATGTGTCAGCATCAATGACATAGCATGTCACTTCTGACTTCAGGCTCCCGATTCTGCAACGGAGTCGAATTTTTCCCAGTGGATGACTGCTTCCGGCGTTAAAACCGTATATTGTAGTAGTGGTTGCGGACAACCTGTACAATGGTATGCCGAGGAAGTAGAGAAGCCTTTTGGGGATGATGCTGAGTGCAGACCCCGGATCGACTTGTATTCTCTCGATGCACGTTGAACCGATATATCTGGTGTAGTACAGAGGTCGATCGTGCTTGTTGTCTTTGAGGAGCATATCTTCCGCCGTGAATGTAATGGCAGGCACCTTTGGTTGTGTATGATGACATTCTGGGCAAGGAGACTGAACGTCGTCGTTAGGGATTTCAGGCACGCATGTCAGAAAGGATTCTGAATTGGCTAGCGCATCCCTGAGTGCTTCTCTTGTCCCTTTTGAGAGGCGAAGGAGCTCGTGTATAGTGATACGAGCTGGGATATTGGCCAGCTGAGCCAATATGTCAAACCGAAAGGGCGTATCAAACCCTTGGCCTGGTGTTTTCTTCAACACGTGATCGAATCGTACCTCCTTAGCCCTCTCTTTTCCCTTAGTTGGGATTGGAGTGGATGCTGGTGCTTGTACTGACGTCGTTTGCTGTTGTGTCTCGTCAGTAAACTTTTCATACTGCCTTAAGTATGATTTTCCGGATCGGGTGCCCGTCTGTTGAGGCGCATCGGCTTGCGCTGCGCAAGCATGCCTTTCTCCTTCGGAATCACTGAGGGAGGCCGATGTGAGATTGCCGTCGTCTGGAAAGATGGAGATGACATTGCAAGACTTGCCCTTTGAGTTGGGCTCTTTGAATCCCGCTGTATGTCTTGGATGAGGTCTGGATGTATCCACATGACTTCTCCTGTCTCCAATGTTAAGGGAACAAGACCCTTATTGTTTTGAGCTGTAGCTGGAGGATGCTTGACTTCCAACCGTGGTGCAGGGACTGAATAAGTCCCGTCAGGAACTGTGACCTTCGGAGCTTTGCCGAACTCAAGAGTCACCATATTGGCAGTGACTTTCTTCTGCTCCGTCTTCAATGTCAGAACCCCGGCATCGACCAGGGCTTGTATTCTGTCCTTGAGGACATAACACTTGTCAGTAGGATGGTGAATCATCCTATGGTAGAGGCAGTATTTAGGGTCATTTGTGCGCCCTATCTCATTGGGACGCCGAGCATCTGGCAGCTTAATTTTGTTCCCTTTGTGGAGCAGATGAAATATGGTGACCACCTGATCGTCTTTGAAGGAGTACTGCTTTGGAGGGAACTTAGACTCCTGGCTGTTGGAGATGCTCTTCCTGGCCTTCGACTGCACATCTCCGGATAACTCCACAGACATAGTCTCTTTGCCTTTAGCTTGAGAAGATTGCGGTAGGTCGCTACGCCCTTTGTTGTTCGTCCCCCATTTGCCTCTAGGGGCGGATGGTTCGAACTTTTTAGCCGACTTCTCGGCTATCTCAACTTGTTCGACCAATTCTTTCCAAGTGTGGGCTTTAACAGCCCCATGCGAACTTCCACTTGTTCTTGGAAGTTGTGTCTGCATGTCTGTAAGAGCATAGGTAATGGCATCCCTGCTGGGCACATCAAGGATAAGTTTCTGAACCGTTCAATGTGGTCACGGACAGATTCGCCCTTCCTCTGCACAGTGGAGAGGAGCTTGTCCATGGTTACTTCGGTGTCATCCTCATAGAAACGAGAAAGGAACCGAGTTTCCAGGTCGATCCAGGAGTTGATAGAGCCCGGAGGGAGACCGCGAAACCAGTCAAATGCCACCCCCTTTAAGGTGCCAATGAACAGCCTAGCCATGATGGCATCATTGCTTATAACATTACCAGTCTGAGACCGAAAATAGTAGATGTGCTGATTTGGCGAGCTCTTTCCATCATAGGTATGCAGCGTTGGCGGTTTGAACTTCGGTGGATATGGCACCGAATCCCACTCCAGCGGGTAAGGACGGACTGCCCCTACTTTTTTTAATTCATCCCTCTGAGCTAGGGATGCGATTTGAGCCTGGAGGCCCTTAAGGACTTCGGCGTCTAAGGAAGAACCCTCTTTGGATTTCTCCGTCTTTGGTTGCTCATTGCTGAAATGTTCCTCCTCATCGTGATTGTTCCCGGCATCATTGTTGTTCCGGTCACTGAGGAGTTGAGCGAGCATCTGTTGAATGTTGTCCAGAGCTTCTTACTGAGTTCTGGAAGTCTGCTCCTGAGCTTCCAGGCGCCGACGAAGGTCGTCGTTAGCGCTATCAGCCATGTTGACTGATACTCTGTCTGTTCGCACCGAGCTAACTGTCGCCGAAGAGGCGTACCCACTGTCTTCATCTTCTTCATCTGATGATTGGAGTGACCTCCTGGGCTGTGACAAGGCTAGGGCCGTCGAGGAAGAAGGCTGTTCATAATTGTAGGGTATCGCCACCCTAGATCTGGTATTTCGGAAAACACCTTCCTCATGCACCAAGACTTTGCCTAAGCCTGGGCTGTAATCTGGATCTGGGGACTCTCGTCCTCTTCCGGTCATGTTGACGGATGCAGAGGGTAAATCTCGCGAGATGCTCCTTTTGCGGTGCTTCATCGGGGCTTGTACCGATAGCCGATCAAAAACTGACCGTCGTCTTGGAGGCGTAGCGGGGATTGGCCCCAGCCGGCAATGGGCCGAGTGGAGTGTCACCAGCTGACATCCCACTTGTCGACAACAGGGGAAGAGGTTTGTTTATCAGTTAACAATTTCCTCAGATCAGACCCGATTGGGTCATTGCAATCGAGCGCAAAGGCTCTTTTGGATCGCACATAGGGCGATGTCCTGCTTCTTTTATCCCTGCAGACGGGATTAGCACTGAATAGTGCTTTGGTTCTAGCTTCGCCATCAGACGCGAACTTAGTGCTTGACGCAATGGAAAGCGGAGCACGCTGTGGTGCTTTACCCGCTATGCTGCTGCGAAGGTAATTAGCCTTAAATGGTACTTTGGCTTAGGCTTCGCGGTCATGGACCCTGCGCGTACGCTGTGGTACAGTAGCTTCGCTCATGAGAACGAGGCCGGCGCGAGGCATCGCTGCTCTTGAATTGGACAACGGTATGATTGTCGTTGTAACTTTATGATTGGAGCAGACAGGCATCTTGCCTTTTCTTCGCGGGAGAGGCGCGGTTTAGGCGTAGCTACGCCTGAAGCTTCGGTTGAAGACTTCTGTTTAGGCCTCCATATTCGCCTTGGCAGAGGAGGCTTAGATTCGCAAGGAATCTGATTAGCCACACACGAGGCTGAGGGGTGTTGGCAGAATTCTGCTTCCGGTTTCTGATTCGAAACCTTGGTCGTGGAAACCTTCCTATGCTTCCGTGCTCGAAGCATTGGGCCACCCCCAGAGAGGACTTCTTCAAATCTTCCTTGATCGAACTGAACCACCAAGTTCTCACAAGTAAAGGAATCAGACTGCGGACGTGCTTCCTTGTTGCGCCAGAGGACCGCAGCAGGTTCGCAGAGAACCTTTTCAGTCTCCGCAGAGACTTTCCTTGAAGATTTAGCCAGAGAAGCTCTGGCTGCACCGGCTTTTTTGAATTCAGAGTTAGACCCGAAGGTCTGTTCGTCGCATTGCGACACTTGATTCTCAGGAGTGGAGAATTTCTTCCCCAGCGGAGTCGCCATCTTGTTTTCCATTATGTTTGCAAAGGGGGAAAACTTACAAAAAAGAGTTGAGGAGCTAAATTATAAGTATTCTTAAAAAGATTACAAGCAGATCTCCTCAGAGATTCTGGAGAAGTGTGCCGATAGGAGTCTAGTCAGCGCGCGACCACTTTGTCCCTTTGACGATGCGAGCGATGAGATTCCCTTCTCGCCTGGTTCGGGGAATCAGAGAACAGAAGGTTGGTAGAACCCTCTTGCTGCTTCTCAAAACCGTCTTCAATTAGGAATTTCTTCTCGCCTGGTTCTGGAGATTCCTTGAGAAGAAGGACGATGTTAGGGTATCAACACCCTAGATAGAGAAAGCAATTCTCTAAAAGGTCTCTGAATTCGAGAGCTCACGGTGCTTTTTGAAGAAGCCTCTGCTTGTGGAGCTCTTCTGCGCGTCTGTCTGCCTTTTTTTTCTCCTTGTACCCCTGATGGGCTATTTATAGGGAGAGCAAGGGTATAATCGTCCCTTGAAGATATAGAAACAGATTGAATCAAATCTGTTTAAATCTGGAAAGTAGCCTTGCTGCGAGGCTAGGATCAGCTTCTGCGAAGCTAGAAATGGCAGGTCGGTTGATCCTCTTGATCTGTTTTGATCCTTTCCATATCGTTGGAGGATTTCCCCTGATCTTCTTACTCATTTTAGAAGAGTCAAGAGATTGTGGCAATCAACTGCCAAATTTGATCTCTGATTTGATCTTAATTGGATTTGATCTGATTGGATCCGATCTCATCCGGAGATTTGATTGGTCAAAGGTTGACCATAGCAGATCAATAGTGACGCTGCCCGCATTGAGCTCGTAGCGGAGCTAGAGACGGTTTCTGGCGAAGTCCGAAAGAAATCATTTGGCGGGGCTGGAAGTCCTCTGTGGCAAAATTGCGAGTTAGCTTCCTGGCGAGGCTTTGGATGGCTTCGAGGCGAAGTCAAGTGATACTAGCCTCTCAAGCGAGGCTATCCCTTTGGGCTCATGTAATGCTAAGTGCTAGCACCTTAGACCTGCTGAGGTCTGTTTAGAAACAATTCGGGTTCACTGTCTGCTTGCTAGATCAGTGGAGTCCAAGTTGCTTCCTTGTCCCTCGGAGATGGGTGGAAAACTGGTCTTCAGCTCGTCTGTCACTTGTCTTTTATAAATGTCAACAAGTTTAGACATTGTTCGGACCAATAAGAATCTTGTCTTTTTTAAGTGTCAACAATGACGCCAAAGGAAAAATCATTGGTATTGGTAATGTTAAACTTGGTACATCTCCTTTAATAGAAAATATTGTTTTAGTTGATGGCCTCAAGCATATTCTCTTGAGTGTTAGCTAACTTTGTGACAAAGATTTTGATGTTATTTTTGATAACCTAGCATGTAGAGTTATTGATAGACAATCCAATACATGTATATTTTTCAGATTTCTTGAAAACAATGTATACATGATTGACATGTCTAATATGCTATGCAATGCTACTTGTTTGAAAGCCCTCGATGATGACTCTTGGTTGTGGCATTGGAGATTAGGCCACATTTCTTTTGACCATCTATCTAGATTAAACAATAAGGAAATGGTGAAAGGTATTCCTTACTTGAACTTTGAAAAGGACCGCATTTGCGATGCGTGGCGACTTGGAAACAAACCAAGTTCTCTTTCAAGTCAATCAAGGATATCATGACATCACGACCCTTGGAGATGATCCATATGGATTTGTTCGGTCCTACTCAAACCAAAAGTCTAAGTAGGAATCGTTTTGCTTTTGTTTTAGTTGATGATTTCTCGTGTTTTACTTGGGTTTTCTTTTTAGAACACAAAAATCAAGCCTTTTCATATTTTCAAGCCTTTAAGAAAAGAGTTGAAAAGGAAAAAGATTCTTTTATTTTAAGAATAAAAAGTTGGTGAATTCAATAACCAACCCTTTACCACTTTTTGTGAAGAACATGGAATTAAGCATTAACTATCTTGTCCTAGAACTCCACAACAAAATGGAGTCGTTGAGAGAAAAAATCGTACATTACAAGAGATGGCTAGGACAATGATAAATGAATATGGTCTCCCTCATTATCTATGGGCTGAGGCCGTTAACACATCTTGCTACATATTAAATAGAGTTTTCTTATGCAAAAACACTTCAAAAACATCTTTTGAGATCTATTTTTCTAGAAAGCCAAATGTTTCATACTTTAAAGTTTTTGATTGTAAATGTTTTGTTTTGAATACTAAAGATAATTTAGGTAAATTTGATGCAAAGTCTTATGAAGCAATTTTTGTTGGTTACTCTAATACTAGTAAAGCTTATAGAGTTTTCAATAAGTCATCCTTGACTATTGACGAATCTATACATGTAAAGTTTGAGGAATCTAATGTGTTTGTTAAGAATGTTGTAGAAATAGTTCCCTAAATGAACACATAGAGAGAACTACTTTGAAGGACTCACCTACTCTTGAAGACATGCCAAAGGATGATGAAGGAAATGAAGTTCAAGAAACTAGTTATAATGATGATTAGATCTCCTCTAATCCCTATAAATAGATGGCATTGGTCACTTTTGAAAATCAAGAAAAATACCTATTGTTTTGTCTTTCAAAAAGAGAAGAAAAGTTTTTCAAAGCTCTCAATTCTAAAGTGCATTCTTGGTCAAAGTTTTTCAGTTGTTTTAAAGATTTTTCTTACTCTTTTCAACTGAATTTTTCTCACTACACTTCTTGAGCCAAAAATCATTCCCATTCTATAAGGAGTTGTAAGAGAGAAGTGTATGGTCCTTGTTGATCACTTTGTTACTTATAGTTCATTGTATTGAGATCCCTCTTGTGTAGAGGTTGGATTGGTGGGAGTTCGGTACTCCGGTCTTGTGTAGACCTCTTGTAATTTTCTTGGTGGATATAGTGAAAATCCTTCACGGTGGTGAAGGCGGGGATGTAGAGCGGTGGCTCGAACCTCAAAACAAATTCATTGTGTTTGTGATTGGTTTCCTTATTGTTTTTCATTACTTTACATTTATATCTTGTGATACCTCTTACTTGCACTTCATTATTGCATACATTTCATTACTTACATTTTTCGGTCTTTACTCATCTCAACAAGAAAGCAATTACGTGCCTCAACTCATAATCTAGAGGAATCAAAGAGGAGAAGTTCTAGAGCGCTTCACGGGGAATTCGGCTTCAATTTCTTATTTTGAATGACCGATTGCATCATACTTTCATACTTGTTTAAAAAGATCATTAGATTAACATTAACACATATTCACACCCCTGGGAGAGCCCACTGCGGAGCTAGATCATGCGAAGCTAGATCCTGCGAAGCTGGATCGTGCGAAGCTAAGACTTAGCTCATAACTTCAGGCGAAGTTACTTTCAGAGCCTCATGCGAAACTAAAACTCAGCCCATAGCGGAGCTATGACTTTAGCTAGGGATAGAGCTTTTGGCGCGAAGCTCTTGGATCAGCATCAGCGGGGCTAAATGGGAAGCTTCATGCGAAGCTGATAGTTTAGCTATAAAGCGAGGCTACCAAGCTTAGGCGAAAATTTTAGTTTCATGCGGAGCTATAAAGCTTACCTTAGGGTTATGCCCAGGCTAAGTATTGAGCTAGCTTACCGTCTTAGACCTGCTTGGGTCTCTTCAAAGACAACTTTGGCTTATTATCTATTTTACTGGATTAGTAATGTCCATGTTGCTGCCTCCTTTCTGGTCATCAGCTTGTCCGACTTATCTTTTGTAGATGTCGATAAGTTAGACATTGTTTAGACCGGTGAAGATGAATGCATGAGTCCTGTCTTTTTCGAGTGTCAACAATAGTCAACGATCAGCCACCATTCTCTATAGTCGACAGTTGTTGTCGTTTTCTAGTTCCGCAAACTAGCCAATTCTGCTAGCACCCCACCTACATCTGCTGCCGTTGCTGAGCTTTGCCAACCATCTATCTTCAACTGCAACCACAATATCAGCAACATCAACATCAGTCACTGAGGAACGCTGGATCAACAATAGCAAGAACAGCAGAAACAATAGCAACCTGAAAACAAGCTTCTTAGCACGTGAGTTTTATTTCAGCATTCGGATTATTAGTTAGATTACACCACATTTTTATTTCTAATATATTATCAGTATCCTGCCGTCCACTATTATTGTGAGAGTGTGATTCTGTTGAACTTGTATTCACTATCCTTAATATTGCAAATAGAACTCTTACACGTATAACAAGATACTGTGTTGATTTTGTTGAGACTAGAACTATCCAACTACAAGTGCAATTAATTGTCAAAATCTATCAGCTAATGTTAAGATTCTTAAATTACTTCCTAACAAGATCGTAATTTTGATAAAGCATAGCGAGTTCGGCTTTATCACTGGTTCCTTTCATCACACACGACACACGTTTCACATCACTTCCCCTTTTAACATTTTGTCTACAAAACAGTGAGTAAATGTTTTTTTCCCTCCTCTGTAGGTATGATGTAGAAATTCCAGATTCATATGAGCATCTTCTACGGGAAGCGTGATCGATGTTGACAATCATCTCTCCATAAGGATGGCCTGCTGCATGGAATATCCTCACCCCAATCCTCTGGGAGATTGATGAAAATAAATAATTACCGAGTTAATTGAGTTTGAAGGAAGAGGGCCTGTTGGTGCATACTTATATTGAGATCCTGGGGGACAGAAGCGAGAGCATATAGCATCTATATGTTGAGATGTTTCTGTAATGTTGTATCATTTGTCTGTTTCTTTTTCTTCCTCTGTGATACAGGCTCCGTGTATTCTAACATTGCTTGTAACTTTCAATCTTACATGCCAATAAATCAGTGGGAGCCTTCTCTAAGTTGTGACTTTTTGGAAAATGTTGATGTGTATAAATTACAGCAGGCTGTCTATTGCTGATAATTGCATGCTGATAGGAATTTAATTGTTCAGAACTATGAAACTATTGTCTTAAAGATTAAGATGGCTATCAGTGAACATTATGCACATTTGATGAGTTTTGAAAGATTATTTAGGGTTAGGGCTGAGAGCAAGCAGATAAGGCTTAAATATTAATTGAACTTATTGCTCCGTGGAATTAGTGAAAATATTATTTTTTTTCCTTTTTTTTTTTGAAGAAAATATAGTGAATATTTGTAGTGGAAGGAAAATGAATATTTGTAGTGGGCGTTTCCGTAGGAGATACTTTAAGCTCATGATGTAATAAATGAATGTTAATTAAATAGAGAGAAGTTATGATAATAAGTAAATTGCACAAGATAAAGTGTTCCTAGTAAGTCTCTTTATATTTTTTATATTACAATCTAAAGAGGCGGCTTAAATTCAAATATCCTGATTTTTTTTCTACGGTCTGACCTCACGTTATCATTTTCATATTCTAAAATGTACAAATATAAAAAATCAAATAATTTAGAATCTGTTTGCTTATTGATCTAATCGTTTCATATTGTTCTACTGCCAAAAAATCATCAATGTTTGAACCCAAAAAAATAGAGTAAACAAATTTCAAATCACGTGATTTTTTATATACATCTTAGAACATAAAGATAATAATGTGCGGTCAGATCGTGAAAAAAAATCCATGTGTTCGAGTTTTAAGGCCGCTTTCTTAGATTGTAATCTAAGGAGCTATTAGGAACACTTTTCTCAATTTGCATATTATAATAATTTTAAGATAGCACTCCTCGTTTTGAAGTTTTATATTTAACTCTTTCTGGGGTTTTGTTAAGTTAAAATGAAATGCGGTTTGTAACCATACATACTTCTGTTTCTAAAATCATTTGAAACAGAGGTTTCACCAACTTTAGTGAGTGTGGTAAGCTCAACCTCCCTTTCTCATTTAGTCTTGGTTTGAAAAAAATTACTCAAAGTGGAGTTCCTCAAACCCCAATATCGTAAGGTTTGAGGACCTCTAACCAGTAGTTTCAGTAACCTTTTTTGTTTCCAAACAAGACACTGCAAACTCACAGACAGTCAAATAATAACGAACAACAATTTCTATAAAAACAGACAGCTGTCATGTGCGACCTATTCTTAGATTTGCGGACACTAATTTGCATAAGAGTAATGCTATTTGTACTAGAAAAATTATGCTACTCTATGTTAAAATGAGACGGCGGCTTATGTGGCAGGCTGATTGGAGAACTAAAGAGGTGCTGAATTGGCATCAATAAACTCCTACGAGAAGAGGGCTAGTGTCATTTGGCGTCCCCAAAACTAATTAATTACTGTTATTTGGTGTTCCCAAAACTTTTTTTTTTTTTTTTTTCCTTTCCTCCTCCTACATGATCAGTTCTGGTCTTCTTTCTCAAACCCATATGTCTCCATTCACCTCAGCCACCACCTCCTATCCCTCACCCACACGCATGCTCCTCTCCTTGCCAACTCCCGTGACGATCGATCTCGTCGACCACCTCACCCTCGCCGGACACCAAGGCTCCACCTCCATTAATGCCCCGTAGCTCCCAACAACAAGGTCGCCCTCCACCTCATTAGCTGGACTGCAGATCACATCTCTACCCATCCAAACTCCGTTCATCAACGCAGAAGAAACTCGATAGATTTAAATGATAATTAAACTCTCGTGAATGTGAAATTTTGCAAGAGCAGCTTTGCAATCTTTGCTCCTAATAAGAAGAGCAAGCACTCCAAATATTTATCATCAACTAACAACTGAGGAAATATCTATGAAAGGTGGCACTAACGAGAAATTGACATCAAATAAAAATAGCGTGCATATTTGCTCTTGAATACTTGTTGTCAACATGGAGCACAACCCTACTTTGTATATGATATCTTGTTATTTCATCTGATTCATATTCAGAATTTAGTTGCAACCAAATCTCACACTCATATAAATCCAATCAACCCAGCTTAAGATTTAAACTCACTAATGTAGATTTTTTATTTCCAATAGCACTCACTTAACAAAAACATATTTAAGAAGTTAAAGTAGTCAAATATTTCACTTGTACAATCATCACACATTTAGTTAATTTCCATAAACAAATGAGAAGGCATAGTGAACATACATAATTTAAATGACAGCCAAAATATTGTCACAAGAGTGCAATCTTCTCAATATATAGCAATACAAAGTACATGAGCCCACAAAATAAATAGTGGGATCATTTCAAGATAGAATTTAATAAGTAAACAGAAATCACTCAATCAAAAGAAAAATTATTTGAGAGCTTACCTTGATAATTTTACACATTTTTTTTAATTATCTCTAGGAAAAGATGGCGCTTTCTGAATTTGGTATTCCTACATATGAGAAAAATTAAAATACCAACTTTTAGAGTCTTTAAACATACAAATAAATCAAGCATATCTATATGAATATACACTAAGAGATGGATAGATTGAACTTAATAATCATACCGAATGTTCATGCGACGGAATATAATGTTGGTTTTCCAACATCTTATTGTGATTATAATTAACCTGAAAGCACTCTTTATTGATTGAATTGTCCCTATTTGATACAAAAGTATTACTATTGCATGACATTATTATATTTACTCGCATATCAAAAAAGAAAGAACAAATTAACATAGTGTGATCATACCAAGTTTGAAGAGGTACCAAATTGTATACAAGAAGGAACTTGCAACCCATTGTAATTCACAAAAGTTGGATAAAGTTGCCCCTATCATATTGTAAATCATGACATAATAATTTAATTGAAAAAATGAAGCAACTAAAGCGAAAAAAAAATTGAAAGCTATATGTGAACATATATACCTGTGATGTTTGCCATTTCCATTGATCTCCAAATTGGGTGTCCACTTGGTACTGATTAATTTGTACTTGATTGTCTATCAAGGAGCTAGTTGGACAAAGTTTGCCCTACATAAAGATTCACATTTTCATAATTAATTAAGAACTTTGTATAATTAATGAAGAAGTAAACAACAAGACATGATAACTTAAATATATTAAACCATCTCATGTGTGGGTACTCTTGGAGTTTGTAACATGGAATTATGATCTTCAACACTCGAATTCTTTTGTGAAACATACAGGCAATATTGATATGCCATTATTCTAGAGTTGATAAAACAATGTATCATTATATACAGTATTAATACAAGTATAAAAAGTACCTTTTTTATTGGCCACGATCTCTCCCCAAGACTGGTTTCTCTTTTCTTTTGGACGACCCTTTCTCTTAACTTAAACCGGATCAAGAACTTTCATGGTAGTAGTATCAACTGTCGATGAAGATATTTTATTTCCTCCCGAAACCTAATAGTAATGGAATTTGTTTTGCAACCGGAAGACATGATTGGAGGTTGTGTTATGTAACACCTCATTCCCGGAATACGTAGTTGCGTATTCAGATTTTCTGATCGTATTTTTTTATTTACTTCCTATTTTTGTTTTTGTTTTATGATTAGTTATGTGATCATTTTGTAATGGATCCGAGTTCGCGCACTCAGAGTCAGCCCTAGTTTGAACCGGGGACCCGATCCTATTATATTGCTCTATTTAATATTTTTCGTTAGTAAAATTTGGCCAATTTCAGTTTCAAACACAATTTTTTAATATTTTAGAATTTTCATGATTTTCTAGATTTTTTCTGAATTTTCTTTATAAAAACCCTAAAATCGGGACTAATCGGTACCATTGGTTTATTCCTAGATTTTTAATTTACAAATGGAATCAAATTTCTAGAAACTGCTTTCACATATTTTTTTTTAGAATAATTTTCATAATCTTAATACATTTTTCGGGGATTTTTAAAATTTAACGAATTTCCGCCAGATTTGTGTCGACCAATATCGGTGGTCGATTTAGGATTTTTAATTTGAAAACCGTAAAAAATTTCTTGAAATATATTTCACCAAGATTCTTAGAATAATATTCTTGATTTTTAAAAATTTTTATGGGTCATTCCGAGACACTTGATTTTCGAATGATTCTGGTATTTTTCTGAAACTTTTTCGCATACGCAACCGAATCGGGGAATCCGCCACTCTAATTATTTTCACTTTTTTCTAATCAAATATTTTCCTTTTTTTCCTCTTATTTTCCTTTTCCTTTTTCTTTCCTTCCTTTTCCTTCCACCATATTCTAAAACATTCTCCATTCTTCCATTACCTTTTACATCTTTTCACCAAAATATCTCCTCCAAAATATCCCAAACCACTCAAACTCCCCTCTCCCATCACCATGGCCAGCCAAGGCCACCTCACCCCTCTTCATTTTACAAAAAACCCTTCACCTTAATTCTTTTTTTCTTCTCCTTTAACTCCAATTCCAAATACAAAATCCTTATCTTCTTCTTCCCTTTCATTTTCATCAAAACCCTAACCGCCATTAACTCTTCCTTCATCTCCACCATAACCACAACAACTACAACTTCTCCAACTTCCTACCATCATCTTCTTCTTCCTCCATCTCCATTTAAACTACCACAAACTCTAAAACTCCATCAAAATCCCACCATCTCCTTTACCTTCTCCACAACTACCACCACCACCTAACCCTACCAAAAAACCACTATCCCGCCACCTAAACTAGGCCGGCCACCAGGCTTGGCTAAGGGCTGAGTCCCCTTCTCCGGCAACATCTCCGGCAACCACTCTGGCGACTATTCCGGCGACATCTCCACCACCTTCAACAATGTCACCACCACCATCTATTACTACACCCTTTTCATCTCCTTTTCATCTCTATCTCATCTATTCTTATCCGCCACCACCACATCACTTTCACGATCACAATAACACCTCCATCACCACTACTTCAACCTCCAACATCACCTTCATCATCACTTCCTTCACTTTCTTTTCATTCCTCCATCAAAATCCATCCTCTTCACCAAATAACACTACCACCAGCGCCATCACCTTTCCCTTCCTCTCTGTCCCTCTTCTCTTTAAGGACGGCCACTACCTAGGCCACCAAGAGATGGCGCACCACCCCTAGAGCTGGCAGCCACCCTAGGGCCAAGCCCCCCTCTCCTTCGCTCGCTTCGTGTTTTTCCTCGCTCGGGAATTTAGACGCGCAAAGCTTTAAAAATTGGTGTTTTAGATGAGTGACTTTCCTCACAAAAAAGGACTTATATTAAAATTGATATTGTGTTGTATTTAGTATCAGTCTGGTATGATTGTACGGGTGGGTGTATTGTATTCTGTGGACATGTCTTGACTTGAACCGGACTGATATACTATAATACTTGTAATAGTGTAGAACAACTCGTGCAGGTACCTTTGTATCGACTCTGAGTTTTTACCCACTCCCGAGATGGCTACCCAATGATTTTCAGCTTGTACCCTTATGGGTTTCATGGTAGCTACCGAGAGTGCGCTTAGACCCCGAGCGTACTTTGGTCCCGGGCTCTCTACCCAGCTTTTAGGCTTCACTACTCCACGATAGATTAGATATTATCACGATATAACATGCTCGCGTGGTACTAGCATCGCAAGTACTCTTGTACCGAATCTAGGTTCTGCCCACTCCTGGGCTGACTACCTAATGGTTTCAGGCATGTACCCTTATGGGTTTCGTGGTAGCTACCGAGAGTGCCCCTAAACCCCGAGCGTACTTTAGCCTCCGGTCTTCGCCCACTTCCTCGAAAGAGGAGTGCGCATAGACTATCAGGTCTCTCAGCTCCGCCTGGTGGGTATCCTTAGCGCTCAATGCTTTATTCACTAAATTCGTCTAGACGAGATGCTGCCGGATTTTCTACTCGTACTTTAAGTTGAGTCGTCCGGGTAACCTCACCAAGCGCTTTAGTGACTAAACACTATTCGCTGCTTGTGCCTCCAGCTTACTCAGCTCCGCTTGATTGTGCTCAGCTATTACTCTATCACTTGTCATGTACATACTTGTTATATTAACACTAGATATACACTTGTCTGTATCACTTAACAACTGATATGCTATCACCTGACACATGACATGCTACTATTTGACACTTGCTCATGTTATATCACTTGCCCCCTGTTATGACATGACTTACCACTTGTCACCTGTCGGATCACTTGTCATTGTCATGTTAAAACCTGACACTAGTTATGATTAACTCTTAACTCATGATTATCATATAACGAGAATATAGTACCTGATCTCTTGTTATGAACTCCCGTTATGCTTGTTATGTACTCTCGTTATGGTCAGTTATGTTCTTACTCATTCCCGTAATCTGATAATTATGTTTAATAAGTTATAAAAAGGACAACTTATATAGGGAATGGGAGGAAGTGATGGATGCCGGTATGATGCCTTACTTATAGTGGTGGAATACTAAACTGACGATTCGTGTTAGGGGGATTTTAGGCTCCCAGAAGATGCGTGTTAGGGAGATTTCAGGCCCCCAATGGCTGTGTCTGGGGCAGACGGGAACTACTATAAGTATGAATTATCAGTTCTTCATCAGCTTCCAATAACCAACCTCAACTTACTTATATATGGATGTATGTGTGTTGAGATATACACCAGGACACATACCTAGATATATGGGTCGGACGAGTAATAATAATAAAATGCTAAGATAATAACTTGTTGTGTTGCTTTGCAAACTTGGTTATGTCACTTGTTATGCCACAATTGCTTTCATCGGGTTTTATGATTACTCCTCGTTTCATACTGATTCTTGATTACCACTCGTTACTTGATATCTCGTTCATATATAACTTGCTTGTGCTCACAATACAGTTTTCAATGCATGCTTTGATTCGGATTTATCGATACACATGTGCTTGACTTTGCACGCCATTTGGCATTAGCATCACCACTCGCTGGGGAGTTCTCACTCCCTTAGATTCTCATGTCCAGGTCTCGGAGTTTGAGCTTGTGGATTTTCTCAGTTGCTGATCAGAGATGCACGGCGGTAGCGTGGATCATCGGTAAACCGTCGAAGGCACTATCCTTCCAGGTCCCTTACTCGACTCTAGAGTTTTCCTGTTATGACTCTAAGCCTCCTTTTTGTACAGTTCATGATTGTATACCACTTTATATTCTCGCATTTGCACCTATCGGTGATGTAATATTCTTGTAATACTGTGTCGCATCCTGTGATAAATTTGTAATTGTACTCATATGTTAAAATGTATAATGCACCACATACTTCCGTACTCTGATTCTCGCATGTACTAATACTTAGTGTATATACGTGAGGGTATTTCTGACCTGCATATATACGTCACAGTAACGTCTCCGTACCCGCGGGATCGGGGCATTACATGTTAAATTAGAACTATCAAGCTTTTATAATGCATCTTGGAGAATCTTTTTGACTAAGTCATGTTTCTCACTGGATATGGAGCCAACTTCTACAAATCGAAAGCACATCTATATATGTTGTCGAAATGGTCCACCGTTCCACTTGGTACTACATCAGTAGAAGAACAAGCTCGAGAATGTAAAATCTTTTCTCCAACGATCTAGAATATATCTAGATGGTATCTCATCCTCATTATGATGATTAAGTACACATATTGCATGTCTACATAAAATACCTTTAAAATAAAAGGCATGACAAATACAATGCACCACATTTTCATTTGCTTGATACTTAGGGTCTGTTTGGTTGTCGTAACTGGCCGTAATTCGTAAGTCGTAATTAGTAAAGTCTTTACAGTTGTAAATGAGTTACATGCATGTAAGCTTTATGGTGTTTGGTTGGTAATATAAAGTTGTAAGTGGAAAAGTGTATTGTATTTTACGATGTTTGGTTGTCGTAATGTGTAAGTCGTAAGTGAAAAAGTTGACCACAAAATTAACTATTTTGTGATTTAAAAAGTTTTAATATTGTAAATAAATATAAAAAATGTTAAATATTAAAAAAATTTAATATTAACATAAAAAAATAATACAAATTTGCATGACCACAAAATTAACTGTAACTGGGCTGTAAGTGAGTGGTAATCGGGTTGCAAGTGAGTGATAATTGGATTGTGTAAGCCCTTTACGAATTACGGTCCAAACAAACGCCATAGTTGTAACTGGGTTGTAAGTCATTTACGATTTACAGACTTTTACGCGAAACAAACGGCCCCTTAACTTCAAAGTTTCTATATTCCATCTTCCCGTCTTTCTTTTTAATACGCTCTTTAACTTCATAGATAATGGTCGACCCATCATGCCGAACAAGAGAAATGCTACAATTCATGAGAGCTTTTATCTCATCTTGGAACTTTTTAGAAATGCCAAAAGCGTAAATTTTGGATAATTGTTCTTCCATGTATAATTCAGAAATCAATTTGGAACTCTTGTGAAATGAGCGAAACTCTGCAAGTGCTTCCTTCTCATATTTGCTATTGAGAGCCATTTCATACTTGCTAACAAATTACTTCAAAGAGGTCTTGGAACGTGCATACCCATCAAAAAAGGCATTCGTGCTTTCGCTCCTTTGTGTAGTAGACATCCCGGCGCTTTCAAGAATACGGAAACAAGAATGACGATCTCTATATAAAGCACCGAGCCCTTCGTTACTCTTGAGTGCATATGTATCAATCATGTTACTCCAGTTTTCCTCAAACTCATCAACCTTTTAATGAATCATACACCGATTTCTTCATTATCTTTTTAATGGCTTTATATCCTGCATATTTACCTAACTTCTCGGGGATCTTCTTCATAATGTGCCATAAGCAAAAGCGATATTGGACTTAGACTTGCACTGATCAGTTATGACTGCCTTTGGAGTACGTCCAGACATACAAGACAACCATGCTTCAAATAACCAAACATAAGCTGCAATGCTTTCTTCTGCGAGTAAGCCATAACCCAACAAAATAGAATGACCATGGTGATTAACACCAGCAACAAGAGTAAAGGGCATTTCATATTTGTTTGTCAAATAAATTGAATCAAATGTGATAACATCCCCAAAAAATTATATGCTTCTCTTGACCTAAAATCGGCCAAAAATACATTCTTCAAGCGAGCATCATCATCCAAATTCATTAAATAAAAGAAATTCGAAATTTGAGTTTGCATGTGAATGAAACACTGGTGGATTGCTTCAGCATCACCTCTCCAAGAAGTAAGCGCCTTTCCATTTCAACATAGTTTCGACATTCACATTCACCATATGTCATATTTGTTGGAATATCAAATTAAAAAGTCTTTTATGACATTAATTTTGGAAGCAGAAGAGACACCATAAGGTGAAGAAATGAAAATTCATCATCATCAATTAAGAGAAACGAAGAGTCATCATCAATTGAAAAAAATGAAGAGTCATCTGTTGGCCCAGAGGCCTTCCACTCTAGTTTTGATGATGATTAACTCATGTAGTTATAGTTTACTAATAATCTTGTGAAATTTAGTTTCAAATATTTAACTAAGATATTAGTAGGTGATTAGCTTCAACAAAGGTGTTTTGAAGCTTTCACATGGTGATTCAAGAGCCCGAGCGTCAAGTTCATATCTAGCACTCGTTTGGAGTTAAGCTCGGTGGATCACGTTTGGATCGAGTCAACTTGGAGACGGCGTTCTACAAGAAGACCTAGGTTTGTTTTAGAATAGTTAGTTTAGATCTATTGTTAAACATTAGATAGTGTGGTATGCTCAAGTTCACAACACACACACGTTTTATGTTTTGGTTTTGGTTTTTGGTTTAACCGATCTTGGTTTTCATGAATAGATAGAATCAAAACAAGTTTACATTAATGTATATTAGATTCTATATACATGTAGAAAAGCTTATTTTGATACACTATTCATGTGTTTGGAGTTTTGTATTTAGACAAAACCTATTTTTGGATTCAATGTTAAAAACATTGATATATATCTCTTTCATGTATATTGGATTCTATACATATACTATATGCTTCAAAGTTGTTTAAATATCATGTTTTTGTATTTACATGTATTTTGAAAAAATCGGTTTTCCATTTCAAAAATCCAAGTTTTGGAAAATACGGTCTTTGGTTTAAGGCAAATTTTTCAGGTCACAAAAATGGTTCAAATAGTTTGAAATATGTGTTAAATTTTTGTCACACATATTTGTATTTCAAAGATAATACAAGAAGTGATTTTTGTGAAATTTATGTGATTTTATGAGATTTAATTGAAGTTAAAAAGACTAGCTTTTAAATCTTGAAATTATACTTGCCAGGCTCTGGCGGTCGATCGGGACGGTCGATCGGACCAGTAGTCGGTCGACCGGACCGGTCGACCGATGTGCACGAGACGTGCATAAAGGCCAAGTTGACTTGGCCGGTCGACCGTGCGGCCGACCGACTGAAGTCACCCCACTCTTGGGTGGGGGCGGTCGACCGTGGGCTTTGGCCTGGTCGACTGGGCGGTCGACCGGCCAGAGAGCAATTGCTCTCTGGATCTGGCACGGTCGACCGCTGGGCTCAACAGTCAAAAATTTGACCGTTGGCCGATCGACTGGCCGTCGATCGGAAGGGCATTCTGGCCCTTTTCAGCTGCCAACGGGCAGATTTTCAAATGGGTTATAAATACCCCATTTGAAGTTGGTTTTTAACAAGATTTTCAAGAGAAAAATTTCTCTCATTTGTAAGTGTTTTAATATAAGTTTTCAAAAGAGTTTTTAGTGCCAAAAGATCAATCTTCATTTGTTTTAAAGAGTTAGAAAAATCAAAAAAAAGAGAAGTCTTGGGATTTATTTTTGTTCTTCATTTCAATCATATCCTAGAAGTTTTTCCAAGTATTTTCTTTGTGTTTTTTGATTTTCAAACTCTTTGTTTTCTCACACTTGAGTTTATCTACTATCTTATCTATTAGGATCTTTGTTTAGTGAGAAAAGAATTTGGTTTGTGGTCTTTGTGATCACCTTGAGTTGTAAACCTCTTTTCCTTATTGTTGAATCCCTCTTGTGTAGAGGTGAGTGTGGAGGTTGGTTTGGAATATCTCTAAGTGTAGAGGAGATTGTGGTTGTTGACTAAGTGCCTATCCCTCTATTGTGAGGTTGATATTGTGATGGCTTTGTGCCTAGCCTCTAAGTGTAGAGGTTGTATTATATTTCAGAGAGGAGTTGTGTACTCCCGGTTATTGTATTTCCCAAATCCTCAGTGAGGTTCCCTGTGTGGGAAGTCCTGTGTGGACGAGTTAGTAGAAATTCTTTTGTGTGAAGGCGGGGACGTAGAGCTGTGTGCTCGAACCTCGAAACATATCTTGGTGTTTGCGACTGATCTACTTTCTCTAACTCTCTCTTATATTATGTTGTGCATTGATTCATATTGTCATATTATATACATGCTTGGTTTGTTTGTGTGCCTCACTTGTTTTTAACCACGAGAGCTTTATATAGCACCTCAACTCTTATTCAGAGGAATCAAGAGGAGTTAGTCCAGAGCTCTTCACCGGGAATTCGGCTACACTCGTTGGTTACACTAAGTGTGTTGCATTAAAGTTTTTAATTCCGCATTATTGTTCAATAGATTAGCTGTACACCTATTCACCCCCTCTAGGTGTACTTTCATCATCATCATTAATTGGGAGAAATGAAGAGTCATCATCAATTGAAAAAAAAATGAAGAGTCATCATCTTCAATTAGAAGGAATGAAGAGTCATCATCAATTTGAAGAAATGAAAAGTCATCATAAATTGGAGAAGTTAAAGAGTCATATATGCATTATTGTCATTTGTTTATGACATTAAAGTAGATGGTTGGTATTCTTATAAGTTTTTTCTTTGAAACCTATAAAAGGCTAGTGTACCTCTTTGTTTTTTAAAGCAAGCAAGAAGGAACAAAGAATTGAATAAGATCCATTCTCTACTTAAAATTTTAGATTATAATATATTAGTCCGTAGACTATTATACAACAATTGGTATCAGAGACAATTCAATTTTTTTTCATTTCCTCTTCTCCTCATGGCCTCCACCAACAATCTCATCAATCCACAAGTTTTCAAGTTATTGAAAGATAACTATGAAAGTTGGTCAATTCAGATGAAAGCTCTATTTGGTTCTCAAGAGTTGTGCAAACTAATCTTTGATGGGTTCAAGGAATCCATACCGGAGATAGAAGCCGCCTACACCACTAAAGAGAAGAAGGCTCTTAGAGTGCAAAGAAAGAAGGATAGTAAGGCTCGTTTTCTACTCTATAAGGGTTGGACTAGTCTAACTTCGAGAGAGTTGTCGAAACAGAGACGAGCAAGGAAGCATGGGAAATCCTTGCTACCATCTACAAAGGAGTCGAGCAGGTGAAGCGAATTTGCCTCCAAACTCGATCTTAAAGCCTCTTAAATGAAAGATGAAGAAAAATCTCTGATTACTATTCACGATTACTTCTAATTTTGAATATAATGAGGAGAAATGGAGAGAAGATGGAGGACATCCGAGTGATGGAGAAAATGATCCGATCCCTCACATCAAAATTCGAGCACGTGGTGACGGCAATTGAGGAGTCCAAGAATTTAAAGGAGATCTCAATAAAGGAGCTTTTAGGATCTCTCCAAATTCATGAACAACGCATGCAAAAGAAGACCGGTTCTATAGTTTTGGAACAAGCATTAGAGTCAAAGCTGACTCTAAATGATCGAGACTCACATAGTAGAGGTCATGGTTGTGGTAGAGGTAGGGGACGTGGTCTCCAACAATGACCCACTCAAAATTAAGTGGAGTTCCAAGGCTTCAAAGATCGAGGATGAAGTAATTGGGGAAGATTTACATCTGGACGTGTAAACAACAAGAACGTTTAATGTTACAACTGTCAAAAATTTGAACACTATGCCTCGGATTGCTGGTACAGAACAGAAGATCTTACCAATCTCGCTGAAGCAACAAATGATGTAGGTAATAACTCTACTCTTCTTCTTGCTCATGATGATTCAAGTGTCCAGAATGATGTTTGGTACCTTGACTTGGGTGCTAGCAATCACATGTGCGGGAAGAAAGAACTTTTCATGAAACTTGCAGAAGGAGTTCATGGAAGTATGAGCTTGGAAGATTCTTCAAAACTCCCCGTTGAAGGCAGAGGGAAGATCAAAATCTACCAAAAGTATGGTAAGCTCGAGTATATTTTTGGTGTTTATTATATTCCTGACATGAAAAATAATATTCTCAGCATCAGTCAATTACTCAAAAAAGGATATAAAGTACATATGGAGAACAACCATCTATGGTTGAAAAAACAAAAGGAGGTTTTATAGCTTTTGTTAAGATGACAAGGAACAGCATGTTTCCCTTGCATTTAAACACGAAAGTTGAGAAGTATTTTTAAGGACTCATGAAGAATGAGTCATGGAAGTGGCATCTTCGCTTCGGCCATTTAAACGTCAGCGGCCTGAAGATACTATCTACAACCGGGATGGTATGAGGTTACCAACAATCGATCCACCAAGTCATACTTGTGAAGTTTGCATAATTGGAAAGCATGCACGACTTCCTTTTCCCAGTGGAAAGTCATGGAGAGCGGAGGCACTATTGCAACTTGTTCATACTAACATCTGCGGAACACTAGATCCCGTCTCTTTAGGAGGTAATAGATATTTTATTACATTCATTGATGATTTCAGTAGAAAATTGTGGGTGTGCATTCTTAAAAAAAATCTGCTACCTTTACTACCTTCAAGAATTTTAAAGCTCTTGTTGAAACGGAGAGTGGCCACAAGCTAATAACTCCCCAATCTGATCAAGGTGATGAGTACATCTCAAAATATTTCAAGAATATTGTAGGGAGCAAGGTATAAAGAGGCAGTTTACTACTACCCACACACCAAAGCAAAATGGCATCATAGAAAGAAAGAACCGCACTATTCTTGACATGACAAGAACCATGCTTAAAGAAAAGGGCTGCCGAAGCAGTTTTGGGCTGAAGTTGTGGCATGTTCAACTTACTTGCTCAACTGGTGCTCGACGAAGCAAGTGAAGGGCAAGATTCCTCAAGAGGCATGGAGCGGCTACACGCCTAATGTCGCACACTTACAAATTTTTGGGTGTGTTGCATATGCTCAAGTACCTGAAGTCATGAGCAAGAAACTTGACAATCATAGTGAAAAATGCATGTTCATCGGATATGCGAGGAGTCGAAGGCATACAAGCTCTACAATCTACTAACTAAAAAACTAGTGGCTAGTAGAGACATTGTCTTCAATGAAGCTGAAGGATGGAGTTGGAGTAATGAAGTGACCGCCAAAGAGCAACCCGTGGTGAATGAACCTGACGAGCCCCTATATAAGGTTCCACCACTAGCGACACCACCATCTCCTCAACATGTTACACCGTCTCCTGCAAAAGGTTCTCCATCTTCTGGGGAAGGTAGTAGTAGTGAATTTTCTACGCAACGAGGTCCTATCAAAATGAGAAGCCTCAGGAAATCTATGAGCAAATAGAAGAAGATAGAGAGACTAATTTTTTCTACTTATATGCTGATCATAAGCCTCTCACTTTCCAAGAGGCTAAAGAAAAAGATTGTTGGCGATCAGCAATGAAGGAGGAGATGCTTGCTATTCAGAAGAACGACACATGGGAGTTGATAAAACTTCTACAAAATCACAAGGCAATAGGTGTCAAATGAGTGTACAAGATCAAACAAACAGCAGATGGTGAAGTTGATCGGTACAAGGCGAGATTTATAGCGAAAGGCTACAAAAAAAATACGGCACCGACTATGAAGAAGTCTTTGCACCAGTTGCTCGATTGGATACGGTGAGACTATTAATTTCACTTGCAGCTCATCACAGGTGGAAGATATATCATCTAGATGTCAAGTCAGCATTTCTCAATGGTATTCTTGAAGAAGAGGTGTATGTACAACAACCAGAAGGTTTTCTGATAAAAGAGCAAGAAGACAAAGTATATCGCCTAAAGAAAGACTTGTACGGCTTAAAGTATGAAAAACACCTAGAGGGGGGGTGAATAGGTGTAATTGCTAATCTAATGATTCTTTTTAAAAACTAAGTATGATGAATGATGCAACGATCTCTCAAAACAAGACTAAGAGCCGAATACCCCGTGAGAGGTTCTGAACTCCTTCCTCCCAATTCCCCTTGAATGGGTTAGAGGTGCGCAATGCAACCTTATTGTATGAGATATGATCGATCAAGGCAAAGTATGATGGATGAATAGTGAGATGAACACAATATATCACAAGTATCACAAGCTTGAAGTAATAGCACAAAGAAAGAAACAAGATCACAAGCAAGTAATTGAAAGCAATATAATAGAAATTTAAAGGCAAAATGGAGAGCAAGAGCAAAAGACAATCGCAAACACAAGTATTTGTTTCGAGGTTCGAGCCACCGCTCTACTCCCCGCCTTCACCTCCGTGAAGGGTTTCCACTATCCACCGAGGACGCCTTACAATGGTCTACCGAAGACCCGAGCACCAAGCTCTCCAACTTATAATAACCTCTACCGAAGAGGTGTCTCCACAAGAAGAAAAAGATTACAAGTCACCAAGGTGATCACAAACAAGATCACCAAACTCTTTTACAAACTCTCACTCTTTTACAACTTCCTATAGAATGAGTAAGGATTTTTGGCTCTAAGAAGTGTGGTGAGAAAACTTCAGTTGTAGAGTGATATTTGTTATCAAACACAACTGAAAAACAAGCTCAAAAAGAATTGGAAATGAGTAGCTTAAACTATTTTTCTTCTCTTTTGAAAACAATGAAAAACTTGAGAATTTTCTTGGTGTTTAGTAAGAGAGTCTTCTCCTCTATTTATAGGGAGAGAAATGGGTTTAAAAATTTTATTTAGACCTTATTTGCTCTGAAAACAAACTGGAAAACCCTGTAAAAGTCTGCCAAAAAGCAGATCAAAAAACAGATTTCAGAATTGCACAAAAGAGGAAAGAGCCGTTGGGCAGCAGCAGGCTTGGCGGTCGACCGGGCCGGTCGACCGCCAGCTCAGCTGGTCAAAGAGCCGTTGGCTCGGGTCTTCTGGCGGTCGACCGGCCGGTCGACCCAGAAAACCTGAGAACAAACCTGCTCTCAGTCTTCCTCTGGCGGTCGACCGGACGGTCGACCCAGAAAACCCGAGAGCAATCCTGCTCTCAGACGGTCGACCGCCCGGTCGACCGTCGGACGTGCACAGACGTGCACGCCCAGGCATAAAGGCCGGTCGACCGGGACTGTCGGCCGGTCAGCCTGAAACAGGAAAAACAGTGTATTTTTGACTTGAAAAATTTTGCAAAATAATTTTTGACTTTAAGGAAACTTAAGTAATATGCTAGTAGGAGTATATAAACAAGATCTAAATATGGTATTTATTTTTGTAAAATATAGAGTCATGTAAATATATATTTAAGGCATGAACCCCAATTTAAAACATGAAAACTTAAATACAAGACTCACATTTTAACAAAACCAAATTGTGTGTGTGTATCCTAGAGCCAATATCCAACACTCAAACTTTAACATTCTATTCTTACAATGATTCTAAAGATTTCAAGTTCTTCAAGGGGGCTTTCACCATATGATCTTCAAAACTTGATTCTTGAGCCCAAATTGAGTAAACTTGAGTCCAAAGCACCTTCCTTTAGGGAAGAATTCTTCTAGTTGAGTTAGAATCCTGAAACACACTTAAACAATAAACAATATTAGTACAAATAACTAATATGTTTTGTAATCATCAAAACACACTAAAAACGGGTGATTGTAACCTTGGGCCAACAATCTCCCCCTTTTTGATGATGACAAAACTTATAGGTTATTTAAACAAAAATAGAAGAAGAGCTTGGAAAGCTCCCCCTCAAATAATGCTATGTATCAAAAATGTCAATGAAGAGCTAAATACATAAGGCATTGAAAACACATAGTTTTGTCAAAAAAAAACTCAAATGCAAAACACATAGTTTTATTAAAAACTCAAATGCATTTTATCAAAAACTCAAATGCATCAAAATATACACAATAAAAAATAAACAAACAAAACAACAAACAAACTCATACTTTTTCTCCCCCTTTTTGTCATACATCAAAAAAGGGTTAAACAAACAAAATAAAAGAAATTTTTCTTTAAGAATCCATAATGCAAACATTCAACTCACCACAAATAAATGAAAATCTAGCATAATCTAGAGGTTTAGTAAAAATATCGGCAAGTTTAAAATCGGTAGAAACATAATCAATATCAATATCACCTTTCTCATAATGATCTCTAAGAAAGTGATACCTAATGTTAATGTGTTTGGTTTTACTATGTTGATTTGCATTCTTTGTCATGTGAATAGTACTAGTATTATCACAAAATATTTTAACATGATCAAAGTGTAAATCATAGTCAAGGAGAGTATGTTTCATCCAAAGAACTTGTGCACAACAAGCTCCGGCTGCAACATACTCCGCCTCGGCGGTTGAAAGGGCTACCGAATTTTTCTTTTTGGAAGACCAAGATACAAGACAATTACCTAAGAATTGACATGTTCTACTTGTGCTCTTCCTATCTACCCTACAACCCGCATAGTCGGCATCCGAAAAACTCTTCATATCAAATAGTCCGGTTTTCGGATACCACAAACCCATTTCAATAGTGCCCTTAAGGTATCTAATTATGCGTTTTACCGCTACTAATTGAGACTCCTTAGGATATGATTGAAAACGAGCACAAAGACAAACGGAAAACATGATATCCGGCCTACTAGCAGTCAAATACAATAAACTACCTATCATGCTACAATAAACTTTAATGTCTACACTTTTACCTTGTTCATCCTTATCAAGCTTAGTAGTTGTTGCCATGGGAGTTTTGCTTACTTTAGATCCTTCAAGCCCGAACCTTTTGATGAGTTCCTTTGTATACTTGGCTTGATTGATGAAGATCCCATCCTTCCTTTGCTTGATTTGGAGTCCAAGGAAATAGTTGAGCTCCCCCATCATAGACATTTCAAATTCATCCTTCATGCATGATTCAAAAGCTTGGCAAAGAGATTCATTAGTAGAACCAAAAATAATGTCATCAACATAAATTTGCACAATAAGAATGTCTTTTTCTACATGTTTTGTAAACAAAGTTGTGTCAATTTTACCTTTCTTAAAACCATTTGAAATCAAAAATGAAGAAAGTACCAAGCCCTAGGGGCTTGTTTTAAACCATAAAGAGTTTTATCTAATTTAAATACAAAATCCGGATGTGTAGGATCAACAAATCCGGGGGGTTGTTCAACATACACCTCCTCTTCAATAAAACCATTTAG
This sequence comes from Agave tequilana, assembly GCA_038442645.1. Lineage (NCBI taxonomy): Eukaryota > Viridiplantae > Streptophyta > Magnoliopsida > Asparagales > Asparagaceae > Agave > Agave tequilana. The sequence goes on from JAVJIF010007190.1 coordinate 88,241, forward strand.
AAAAGCACTTTTAACATCCATTTGAAACAATTTAAATCTTTATATGAGGTAAATGCTAGTGTCATCCGTATGGCTTCAAGCCGTGCTACGGGTGCAAAGGTTTCTTCAAAATCGATTCCTTCGATTTGAGTGTAACCTTGGGCAACTAACCTAGCTTTATTCCTAACAACGTTACCCGATTCATCCAACTTGTTCTTAAAGATCCACTTAGTACCAATTGTTGGTCTATCGTGGGGCCTAGGAACAAGGTGCCAAACTTGGTTGCGCTCAAATTGATTGAGTTCCTCTTGCATGGCTAGCAACCAATATGAATCGGCCTCGGCTTCGAGGACGTTCTTGGGTTCAACATGAGAAATAAATGCATAATGTCCACAATAATCATGAAGTTTAGAGCGAGTGGTTACCCCTTTTGATACTTCACCTATGACGAGGTCCTTGGGATGATGAGGATTGTATCTCCAACCCTTTGGAAGTTGTTGAGTAGGCTCCACTTCATTTGTTTGATTTTCATTTCCTTGAGCCTCTTCTACTTTAGCTTCACTTCCTTCATCATCTTTTGGCTTGTCTCCCATTGTAGTAGTATCCTCCAAGGTCACTTTCTCCAAGCCTTCATCCAAAGCATCTATTTCTACAACATTCTTAACAAACAAGTTAGATTCTTCAAACTTAACATGTATAGATTCCTCAATAGTCAAAGATAATTTATTGAAGATTCTATAAGCCTTACTTGTATTAGAATACCCAACAAAAATTGCCTCATAAGCTTTAGCATCAAATTTTCCTAAATTATCTTTTGTATTTAAAACAAAACATTTGCATCCAAAAACTTTGAAATATGAAACATTTGGTTTTCTAGAAAAGTACATTTCAAAAGAAGTCTTTGAAGTATTTTTACACAAGAAAACACGATTTGATATATAGCATGATGTATTAACGGCCTCGGCCCACAAATAATGTGGTAGACCATATTCACTTAGCATTGTCCTAGCAATCTCTTGTAAAGTTCGATTTTTCCCTTCAACTACTCCATTTTGTTGTGGAGTTCTAGGACAAGAAAGTTCATGCTTAATTCCATGTTCTTCACAAAAAGTGGTAAAGGGTAGGTTAATGAACTCACCTCCTCTATCACTTCTTATTCTTAAAATTGAAGACTCTTTTTCTTTTTCAACTCTTTTCTTAAAAGTTTGGAAATATGAAAATGCTTGATTTTTGTGTTCAAGAAAGAAAACCCAAGTAAACCGTGAAAAATCATCAACCAAAACAAATGCAAATCTATTCCCACTTAAACTTTTGGTTTGTGTAGGGCCAAATAGATCCATATGGATTAACTCCAAAGGACGTGATGTCATGATATCCTTAATTGACTTGAAAGAAGACTTAGTTTGTTTCCCAAATTGACATGCGTCACAAACTCGGTCCTTTTCAAAACTCAAACAAGGAATACCTTTCACCATTTCCTTTGTGTTTAACCTAGATATGTGGTCAAATGAAATATGGCCTAATCTTCTATGCCACAACCAAGAGTCGTCATCGAGGGCTTTTAAACAAGTAATATTACAAGACATATTAGACATATCTATCATATAAACATTACTTTCACAAAAACCGGAAAACACACAAGTATTAGAAATTCTATCAATTACTTTACAAACTACATGATCAAAAACAACATCAAAACCTTTATCACAAAGTTGACTAACACTCAAGAGGTTATGCTTGAGTCCATCAACTAAAACTACATTTTCAATTAAAGAGGATGTGCCGAGTTTTACATTACCAATACCGATGATTTTACCCTTGGCATCATCTCCGAAGGTGACGGTGCCACCTTCATGGTATCTTGATAGGGTTGCAAAGTTGTTGATGTCCCAAGTCATGTGCCTTGAGCAACCACTATCAAGATACCACAATCCTCTACGTCTTGGGCTTTGGAAGGTACCTATATCATTTAACAAAATTGTTGACTTTGGTACCCAAACTTTCTTGGGTCCTTGAAAGTTAGTGTTTCGAACCCAAACATTATGATAAGATGCACTTAGTCTATCATAGCAAAAATTGGCTAAGTGTCCTTTCCGCCCACAATGTGAACATGAGAACACTCTTCCATACATGAATGAATGATGTGTGTGTGAAGTGTGAGCATGCTTTGGGGGTTTGCCACGATGTAAAGGTTGTGTGGTATGAACATGAGCATGAGCATGGTGAACATTTTTCTTAGGGGCTTGTTTCTTAGGAAACATGGCCTCTATCTTCTTCTTATCAAACTCACAATTTTTTAAAACAATTCCTAACGAGTCTATTCTTTCTTTAAGTAAAGTAATCTCATTAGAATCAATTTGTGGGGACTTGCCTTTACAAGAAATCTTATACATATCAAAATCTTTTTGAGTGGAAACAAGAGTGGAAAGTAATTCATCCTTTTCTTTAGAAATAGTAAGGACTTGAAGATTAAGAGATTCATTTTCTTTTTTCATTTTTAAATACTTTTTCTTAAGAAAATCATAATTATGTGATAATTCTACAAAAGCTTCTCCTAATTCATCCATGGAAAGTTCATCATTAGGAGAAGTGGAAGGGGTTACCTTGCTTGTGCTTTCATTAGCCATGAAGCACATGTTGGCGGTATCAATCTCCTCCTCGGATTCGCTCTCGGAATCCCATGTAGCTTTCATTGCCTTCTTCTTGTGAGGCTTCTTTGAGGTGGAGGGCTTCAATTTATCCGGACACTCCGCCACTATGTGTCCCGGTCTTTGGTAATTAAAACAAATAATCTTTCTTTCTTCTTTGCCTCCTTGCCATCTCTTCCTTCCTTGAAATTTAGCCTTGTTGTACATCCTCTGGACGTTCTTCACAAGAAGTGAGAGCTCTTCGTCATCTTCTTCTTCATCGTCTTCGTCGGAGTGAGTGGATTGACTTTTGAAGGCTATTGTCTTCTTCTTGGAAGGAGCCGTGTCCTCCCTCACTTTCCTCTCCATCTCATGGGTTTTGAGGTTCCCAATGAGACCAATCAATTCCATCTCTTCCTTGTCATTGAGTTCCTTCAAGGTTGCTGCTTTTACTTCCCATGAAGGAGGAAGCGCCCGGATGATCTTTCTAACTCTTTGATCATTATCAATAGCATCACCTAGAGAAGAAAGTCCATTAGTAATCTTTGTAAATCTTGTAACCATATCATCTATGGTTTCATTTTCTTGCATGCAAAAATTCTCATATTGGGACCGAAGAAGGTCAATCTTAGCCCTCTTCACTTGTGAGGTCCCTTCATGTGTAACTAGCAAATGTGTCCAAATTTCATATGCGGACTTGTAATGAATAACTCTAACTATGTCATCATCATTAAGGGCTTGAAGTAGTGCATAGTGAGCCCTAGCATTGGCATCAAATTCTTTGGTCTCTATTTTGGACCAAGTGGATTCATCACCGGGGGGTGCACTAAAGGGTTTGGTCACGGCCTTTGCAACTCGACTACCTAGAGATTGCAAGAAAACGGTCATCTTAACCTTCCATATGGGAAAGTTAAGTCCATCAAACTTAGGAGGGGTTTTAATTCCATCGGCCATTTTTACTAAGTGAATATGAATGAAATGATTAGCAAAATTAGGATCTCTCTAAGGTTGTTAAGCCAAATCCTAAAGTCCAAGCTCTGATACCAATTGAAAAACACCTAGAGGGGGGGTGAATAGGTGTAATTGCTAATCTAATGATTCTTTTTAAAAACTAAGTATGATGAATGATGCAACGATCTCTTAAAACAAGACTAAGAGCCGAATACCCCGTGAGAGGTTCTGAACTCCTTCCTCCCAATTTCCCTTGAATGGGTTAGAGGTGCGCAATGCAACCTTATTGTATGAGATATGATCGATCAAGGCAAAGTATGATGGATGAATAGTGAGATGAACACAATATATCACAAGTATCACAAGCTTGAAGTAATAGCACAAAGAAAGAAACAAGATCACAAGCAAGTAATTGAAAGCAATATAATAGAAATTTAAAGGCAAAATGGAGAGCAAGAGCAAAAGACAATCGCAAACACAAGTATTTGTTTCGAGGTTCGAGCCACCGCTCTACTCCCCGCCTTCACCTCCGTGAAGGGTTTCCACTATCCACCGAGGACGCCTTACAATGGTCTACCGAAGACCCGAGCACCGAGCTCTCCAACTTACAATAACCTCTACCGAAGAGGTGTCTCTACAAGAAGAAAAAGATTACAAGTCACCAAGGTGATCACAAACAAGATCACCAAACTCTTTTACAAACTCTCTTTTACAACTTCCTATAGAATGAGTAAGGATTTTTGGCTCTAAGAAGTGTGGTGAGAAAACTTCAGTTGTAGAGTGATATTTGTTATCAAACACAACTGAAAAACAAGCTCAAAAAGAATTGGAAATGAGTAGCTTAAACTATTTTTCTTCTCTTTTGAAAACAATGAAAAACTTGAGAATTTTCTTGGTGTTTAGTAAGAGAGTCTTCTCCTCTATTTATAGGGAGAGAAATGGGTTTAAAACATTTTATTTAGACCTTATTTGCTCTGAAAAACAAACTGGAAAACACTGTAAAAGTCTGCCAAAAAGCAGATCAAAAAACAGATTTCAGAATTGCACAAAAGAGGAAAGAGCCGTTGGGCAGCAGTAGGCTTGGCGGTCGACCGGGCCGGTCGACCGCCAGCTCAGCTGGTCAAAGAGCCGTTGGCTCGGGTCTTCTGGCGGTCGACCGCCGGTCGACCCAGAAAACCCGAGAACAAACCTGCTCTCAGTCTTCCTCTGGCGGTCGACCGGACGGTCGACCCAGAAAACCCGAGAGCAATCCTGCTCTCAGACGGTCGACCGCCCGGTCGACCGTCGGACGTGCACAGACGTGCACGCCCAGGCACAAAGGCCGGTCGACCGGGACGGTCGGCCGGTCAGCCTGAAACAGGAAAAACAGTGTATTTTTGACTTGAAAAATTTTGCAAAATAATTTTTGACTTTAAGGAAACTTAAGTAATATGCTAGTAGGAGTATATAAACAAGATCTAAACATGGTATTTATTTTTGTAAAATATAGAGTCATGTAAATATATATTTAAGGCATGAACCCCAATTTAAAACATGAAAACTTAAATACAAGACTCACATTTTAACAAAACCAAATTGTGTGTGTGTATCCTAGAGCCAATATCCAACACTCAAACTTTAACATTCTATTCTTACAATGATTCTAAAGATTTCAAGTTCTTCAAGGGGCTTTCACCATATGATCTTCAATACTTGATTCTTGAGCCCAAATTGAGTAGACTTGAGTCCAAAGCACCTTCCTTTAGGGAAGAATCCTTCTAGTTGAGTTAGAATCCTGAAACACACTTAAACAATAAACAATATTAGTACAAATAACTAATATGTTTTGTAATCATCAAAACACACTAAAAACGGGTGATTGTAACCTTGGGCCAACAAAGTAGGCACCACAGATATGGAATGCCCGAATTGATGGTTATCTTCATCAAAACAGCTTCACCAAATGTTCTTATGAGCATGCCATCTGCATGAAGAGGAACCATCAAGGCGAATTTCTAATAATTTATCTTTAAGTTGATAACTTGTTATACACAGGAAATAGCGCCGATCTGCTTGCTGAATTCAAGGAGGGGATGTTCAATGAATTTGAGATGACGGACAATGAATTAACGTCCTATTTCCTTGGTATCGAAGTGAAGCAACAACAAGATGAGATATTTATATCAAAAGAAGTACATGAAGAAGATTTTGGAGAAATTCAAGATGAGCAACTGCAACCCAATGAACACCCCAATAGCCACAGGAATGAAGCTATCAAGAGAAGAAAATAGAATTTTGTAGACTCGACTCTTTTCAAAAATCTAGTTGGTAGCTTGAGGTACTTGACGATCACAAAGCCCGATATTGTTTATGGAGTCAAACTTGTGAGTCGCTATATGGAGACACTGAAAGAGTCTCATTGGCTAGCTGCAAGGAGAATTCTAAGGTACATCAAAGACACACTCAACCTTAATCTATTTTATACTTATGGTGAAACTGCAGAGTTAGTGGGCTATTCAGACAACGACTGGGGAGGTGACCAAGATAAGAGAGAAAACACCACTGACTATGTCTTCTATCTTGGGTCAACTGCATTTTTATGGACTTCAAAGAAGTAAGGAGTTGTGGCCTTATCTTCATGTGAAGCAGAGTATGTGGCAGTTTCATCTATTGTATGTGAAGCTATTTGGTTACGGAACATTTTAAAGGAGTTGAATCATCCACAAGAAGAAACGACTATAATATTTGTGGACATACATCATGAGAGGAGCAAATATATAGATACACAGTTTCATTTTCTTAGAGGCCATATAAAGCATAAAACCGTGGAGCTGAAGTATTATCATATCATGGAACAAGTAGCAGATATTTTCACCAAGCCATTGCCTATTGAACCTTTCAGAAGGTTAAAAGAAATGCTCGGTATGAAAATATTTTGATTTGAGGGGGCGTGTTGGAATATCAAATAAAAATATCTTTTATGACATTAATTTTAGAAGTAGAAGAGACACCATAAGGTGAAGAAATGAAGAGTCATCATCATCAATTAGGAGAAATGAAGAGTCATCATCAATCGAAAGAAATGAAGAGTCATCATCATCAATTAGGAGAAATGAAGAGTCATCATCAATCGAAAGAAATGAAGAGTCATCATCATCAATTAGGAGAAATGAAGAGTCATCATCAATTGAAAGAAATGAAGAGTCATCATCTTCAATTAGAAGGAATGAAGAGTCATCATTAATTTGAAAAAAATGAAAAGTTGCTATGAATTGGAGAAGTTAAAGAGTCATACATGCATTATTGTCATTTGTTTATGACATTAAAGTAGATGGTTGGTATTCTTATAAGTTTGTTTTTTTTTGAAACCTATAAAAGGCTGGTTTACCTCTTTATTTTTTTAAAGTAAGCAAGTAAGAAAGAAAAGTTGAATAAAATCCGTTCTCCATTTAAAATTTTAGATTATTGTATATAGTCCGTAGACTAGTATACAACAACATTATTATATCTATCCACCTTCTTCAAGTTCAAGAGAATCATAACTCTTGTGTAATGGCATTCCCACTTTATCATTATACTCAAGCTACTTTTTAGCCCTCTCAGTTAAGCGCCTATTTGATCGAAAGAACAGAGTTTGTGATGGGCTATACACATGATTATGCTGGAGATTAACTTTGAGAATGTAATGTAACCCATCAGATGCTAACTTCACATTTATATTTGCTTTGCAATCTCTTTTTTGCTGATGACCTTGAATCACAATTGCTACTAGAAAATGGCTTACCTTGTTTGCAACATGCCATTACCAATCATTCAATTTGGATGTGTAGATATGTGATTTGCAGTCCAACTAATGAGGTGGAGGACAACCTTGCTGTTGGGAGCTAGGTGGCATTAATGGAGGTGGAGCCTTGGTGGCCGGTGAGGGTGAGGTGGTCGACGAGATCGTTCGTCACCGGAGTTGGGAAGGAGAGGAGCATGCGCATGGGTGAGGGATAGGCGGCGGCGGTTGAGGTGCATGGAGACAGATGGGTTCGAGGAAGAAGACCAGCGCTGATCATGGAGGAGGCGGAAAGAAAAAGGAAAAAAAATTAATTAGTTTTGGGAACACCAAATCACTATAATAATCTGTTTGTGGGAGTTTATTGATGTCAATTCAGTATTACAATTTTTTTTAATACAAATAACATTACTCTTTGCATAAGAGCATATAAAAAAATAACTGAGATAAAAGAGCCACTTACTAAGCATTTTCTAAGAGGGAAAACTTGAAAAAGAAAAAGGCCGAAAAAGGACCCATTAACATTACATACAAATTTCAGGGGCGAAGACTATTTTTCCAATATTAAATGGATATAGGTGAGGGATATTATTTGCAAAATCCCCTCCGTGAAAAGAGTGTTATCTGCAATTTTACATTTTACAATTTTCGATACCTTGGTAACAAATATATCACTACCAGCTTAACAATCTTCTGTTCTCAAACATTGCTCCCTTTAGGGTTGTTTTTTTTTTTTGTTGCTTTTTCTTAAAAAACATTTTTCAGACGAAGCGGAGAAGACGAAGATGCCGTCACTTCAAACAGCGCTGCCACCAGAGCTCGCAAACAACACGATCAGAGTAAGAAAATTCATTCAGCTCTCATCTCATAATTTTTCTTTCCATGTTTCTAAAATTCCCACAAAAAACTGTATGAAATGATGATGATTACTTTATTATTACTTTTTTTCCCGCTCAGTTGTATCGCGAGTGCTTGCGACGGGCTAAATACATTGGTCATCAGGTGATGTTTTTTTTTTTTTTTGGACTCAAATTATCGATTGGGGTTCTTGTTTCTTGCATGAATTTGGTAAAAAAAAAAAAAAAAAAGAAACTTGGGGTTTTCAGAGATGTGCATTTCTTGTGCAAATGTACGTAATTCAGTTGTTTTTGAAATAAAATTAGAACTTTTTGAGAATAGAGATATAACCTTCAAGCTTCAATGCTTGTATGAAATGTATCAGCACAAACCCTACGAATGAATTTTTTTTTTCCTTTTCTTTACATCATTAGGTTTGATGAGTCTGAGAATCAGTCATATCTTGGTTAGACACGTCCTTTTCTGCCTGAACAGGCAAACATGGTCTAGTTATGAGAACATTGAACCCATTTATGGGATTGTGGGGTTTTAAGTGAAAATGGTGATGTTTAGAAAGGAAATTTGTTGATGAGAAGACCTTCTTTCTTTGCTAGTGTCAAATCTTTGAGTGATTGGCACCTTAAAGGTCTCATTTTTGGAGTAGTGTAGTCCTCATACAGGACATCTTTAGGCCTAGTTTGACAACTTGGTTTTGGAAACCATGATTTTATTTAAGTTAAAATGAATCCATTGTGTGTATACAACAAACCATGGTTTTGCTAATTTTTGTGGCATGTTTGACAACCAAAGTTAAAAACTTAAGTTAGAAAATATCTGAGAGTGAGAATCATGGTTTTGGCCAAAACTTGGCTCAAACCAGAGTTTTGAAAACCATGGTTTTGATCATTTTTGACCCCCTCAAATCATGATTTTGGAAACCAGATTTTGGTTACCAAACAAGTTGTGGTTTCATTTTTTGTGGATTTTGTCCAAAACCATGCAAAACCATGGTTTCATAAACTAAAGCCATGTTGCCAAACAAGGCCTTAAACTTTACGTTGAATCAGTCATGTCCAACCTCGTCATTTGGGTTGTAACCATGCAGCATGACTGTCTATTTCCCACATGTAAGGACCGAGTTTCCGCTCTGACAAAATTCCTGAAAGATTGATTGTGTTCTCACGAACTTTAGTTGAAAGCTCGAGATTTAGGGCATTTGGCCACCAATGCATATCAAAGAAACTCACATGAAACTGCATATTGAGAATCTCCTTGGGAAGATGACACCTGTGGAAGGTGAAATAAACAGAATCTTTATCACTTAAATGCCAATGGCAATGCTTGAATCTATGACATTTTTTTTAAGGTAAGGGTGGTAAGTCCCATTCTTACCTTCTCTAGGGCGGACTCTTTATTGTGCCCCTCATGCTTGAACTTGTGAATTCTCCCCATTTTGCTCCCCTTAAAACAGACAAGCTCATCCTGGTCATTAAAATATAGAGACCTTATTGTTAATTACACCTTATCGAATAACGACTTTTCCCTAAAGCTTGAGTGTTAAGGTAGTGGCCTACAATTTTTTTTGAGGCCTCCACCTTCTTCAGTAGCAGGATTTTGATGTATTGTTTTGGTCCTTGATGATAACCCTTATAATATACTTTGGTACATCATTATAAATCCATTTTTGAAGTTACCCATGTGTTTGGATTTTCTGTTGCATGGTTAAAAGTTTAAACTCATTTTGAGAAAGCTATAAGGCCCCCAAATGTGAGAGTTTGGCTGAATATTTGTATCTAGATCCGGATTTATTATCTACAAATATCATTTGCATATATCTTGCTCTTAATATGAAATATGGACATTGCAAAGTTAACCCATAACTATGCCTGACATGTGATGGACATTGACACTTGCATGATGGTTGCCTGGCCACGTATCAGAGAGTCGAATATGCGGAAACCAAAAATTTGCTGTCCAAATCACATCGACTTTATAAAAATACTAAAGATTGTGAGGACACTTTGAAGCAATATGATGCTTAAACATACATTAATAGAGATCCTTTGACACAAGTAGATACTATTTCAGAAGATCTAAATACTTTGCAAACATGTGAGGGGCATCATAAGCTCGTAGACTATGTAGATTGGACTTTCAGATTTCTATCTTTGATTTCATGACCTCATTAGAAGCAGGGGATTTAATTTATTAAGGTTTTATTTTGTTTTTATTTCTATTTTTATTAAAATATATGTCTTAATCACTAAGGTTTTTGATATTTATTATCACACACACAATCATGTTATCATGTCCCATTATCCTGCTATTTAAGGGATTGTCGTATCACCATGTCCATTTGTGTCATTTTTGTGTGCAACGTGTGTGTATGCTTCCTCACCAATACACAACATATGGAGTAGCTCATCTTCTTGTAATTGCTCACTCCTTTCGCATTGATTTGCATGTACTCATACATCTTTCATCTGATTCTATCTAACTCATGCTACTTAATGAATTCTTCATTATCCCCTGTTCTTGAAGGAAAATCTCCTTCTGTGTATTTGTTTCATAATGAAGGTCTACATAATGTTGCTTTTCCTGTACATGGTTGTCATCATCTTCTTGATGACTTTAGTCGAAACAATGATATGTTAATCCCTCATTCAGCACATATGTTTTCTTGGGATATTCCATGAGAGGGAAGGTGTAAGTCGATGATCCTGCAGCGGAAAAACTTTCCCCATCGATATCACTTGTGTCCATGGAGTGTACAAGTGTGTTTTAGTTTAATATGTATATTATAATAATTGGCTTAAGCTTTTGCATAAATTGATTTTTGCTAAGCTTGTTTAGTGAAGGTATATTTTATTTATGTGCTGGTCACTTTTTGTGTGTCAAGGTGGTAGACTTGTCTGTTGATGGTTCTCAGTTCTTGCCCATCTCAATAGTTTATTTCACTTTATTTTAACTTGCTTTAAGAGAGTTGAGGTTTGTTATAGCCATGTAGTGTGTAAGTCTTCAACATCATGGTTTTGCTTTAAAACATAACATACTTATTAATCATCCTTACCTCTGATGGATTTGTGGTAAAAGGTATAAATTCTCCAGAACATACTCATGTGTCTATATGTGTGCCTAGCTTATGGGAACTTCTTTGAATACTAACAGAAACACAATACCAACCTTCTAGTAGACATGGTGAGGGGACAATTCAAGAAATACAAGCAGGAAACTGATCCTGAGAAGATACAAAAATTGAAGGATGAGTAAGTTGACGTGCATCCTTGGCAATCAGTTTAGATTTTGCATCCTTTTGTGCTTTGCTAATTCCCCCTTTGCCTGTGCATCTCAGTGCTGCTAGAGGGTTAATCAATCACATGCTTTACGAGTCTGTAAAAATGTCAGGAGGCAAGTTCTCTGGTTGAGTCTGACCATCAGAACTTTGCTCTACAAGGGAGGTCGAATTGGGCGCTGCACCTTTAGCAAGAATTTTAGAATAAATGGAAGGAAAATGTTTTGGTTGAGAAGGTCGTAGTGGAGAAAGTTTTCGAGTTTGAACTATTGTAAAGAAACCAATGGCAAGTGTTTGAACTCTTGTCTCATTTTGTAATAATCCATCTGTTATTTTTTGACCAAAGGAGGATGGGATGACTGTATGCACAATAGCCATCAATTAATGTTTAATTTGGTTCAATGATTAATTGTTCAGAGCTTGACATTAATATACAGCTTGGAGATATTATGTGTCAACCTTCATTGAGCTCTTTTGATACCTGAACAAAAATTATAGCTTTGGGTTCCTTGCACTGTGATTGGATTAGGCATTAGAGAAATATTTGTTGTTTGAAGTTCATTGGATCATGCAGGATATTTCTGATATTGAAGTTGTAATAGAAAGGATCTACCGTGCAATAATGCAATTTATGAGTTGATTGATGACAGTAAAAAAATCTATGGTGTACATTAGTCAATGGATTTCTGAAAATAGATGATTGAACTTGAAAGTAGCTCCAGGCATTTTCAATTCATTGACAGTAGCAATCTAATACATTTTGGATTATTTGGCTGGATATCATCTGAATTAATGATGTGGATATTATCTCATAAATATAACCAGAAGACTTCACTGTTTAGGTGTCATCAGCTTTGCTTTAGGCTTCTCTGACCTTCAATTAGACCCATTGTGAATGATTGGTTGCTCACTCTCTTATGAGAGTGACCATGAACCAACTCATTGGAAAATGTTGTCTGAAGATACTTGTATTTCTTAGGGGTGCCTAACTATTAGTGTGATATGACTTCTTCCAGATAGCATCTAAATATGTAATGCCGAAAGATTACCAAAATCTTCATTCTGATATAACTTTCTGAACTTGATCCCCACCCCGTCCCCTTTGTTTATAGCTAGTAACCGTCTGGTATTTTTTGTGTGTCATCAAATTGTATCAAGAGCGATACTTTGCAGTATACACGACATCACATTTTTTTAATTTTCATGTGCAAGCAATGAATATTTTAGAAGGAAGTATCGATTCTAAATTACAACTTGTGCTAATCTATACTCCATTGTCAATTAAGGTCTTGAAAAAAGTTCCATGTAACTAATAGCAAATGATAGAAACAAGCTTGCTGGAAATATAGCTTCTTTTGATCTGCTATTAGAGCTTGAATCTTGATTCTGAATTTTCCTGGGAAGTATGATTATAAACATCAATTTTCAATAAATAAAAGACATCCGTGTTCTCTGATATTACAAACTTTTCGAGCTAGACAAAATATACCCCCAACATTTCAACCAAATAAAGGTTCAAGCCTGATGGATACCTGTATCACTTTCTCCTTCCACCAGCAATCTCAACCACGAAACTGCAAATTAATAAAATTCGAATGACTGATCATACAATACATGATTTTACACTTCAGCAATGTTGATACATTGAGTTATGGAGAAAGAAGAAACATTGAGTTATGGAGAAAGAAGAAACGAGGGATGCTATATTTCAGAGGTGTCAGTGAGTTGGCAAAAAGTATAAAAAAACATACAAACATGAAAAATGTTGAGAGGTATTCTATGTATTGGTTTAGTATTTAGTCTCACATTGCCTGTGGGAATGTGGGACAGGACGTACTCTATATTGATCTCTATATATAGACCAGAGTGAGTGATATAACTCATCTCTTTCTCTCCCAATCTCTGATAAACCTTTAGCAAGGTATCAGAGACACTAAAAAATTCTCCCTAATCCCAAAACCCCTTATCTCAATTTCATCTTTAAAAAAAAATATTGTTCATCGTCCCCACCCCCCTCCCCAAAACCCTAACACTAGTTGTCAGTTTGCCACCTTCTCTTCCTCGTCTTCGCCGCCATCACCTCTCCAGCCAATCGCCGCCATCGCTGTCATCACCTCCTCTCAGGATCCTCGTTGTCGCCTCCTTATCGTCGTCTTCATCTTTGTCTTCTCGCCATCACGTCTTCATCTTTATCTTTGTCGACGTCGCTGCCTTCATCTTCATCTCTGTCTTCGTCGCTAGCAGCTTCTTGCCAACAACACCGGCGACCTCGATGACCACCGCCGCTGCTACCTGCCCTCGTCGTCCCCATCTTTGTTGATTTGCGTCGGTCCGGTCTTCATCGGCCCGTAGCTTCGTTGGTTAGATTTGAGTTGCATTTGGGTTAGTTTGGGTTGCATCAGCTCAGTCTTCTTTGCCTTTGTGGAACGATGGTTTAGTTTGGGTTGCATTTTGGGTTTCAACAAACCCGACCCACTTCAGTAAACTCGACCCATTTCAATAAACCTGACCCGCGCCGACTCAAGTTGACTGAGTCAATTGTGCCGACCCCGCGCCGACTTGAGCCGCAATCTACTACAGTGCAGACCCGTTAAGCACAATACAGAGCTGCTAATAGTACGTGTTTTATTTTCCGGCCATATCTCAGCCATTCGGAGTCCGATTGTACGATTCTCAAGGCGTTGAAATTGTGAAAGCCAAAGCTAGCATCTACAGTCTTACAAGGGTCTATTGCCCACCGTGTCTCGTGTTTATGTTAGCAATTTGGATGTTCGTGTCTCTGAATAGGAGCAGAAGGATAAATTTAGAACATATGGGGTTATAAGACGTATTTGACTTGCGAGAAAGCCATCGGGCTTTGCCTTTATTGACTTTGATAACTGTAGAGATACTCAAAATGCAATTCATGACTTGGATGGTAAACATAACTGGAGGGTTGGGTTTTTTCTATAACTTTAAAGGTGGTGGTGATTGTAGTGGTTGTGATCATGGCAGCAGTTCTGACTTGAAGTATTATGAGTGTGGTAAGCCTGGTCATGTTGCTCGAGAATGCTAGCTGCGAATTGGCTCTGGGGGATTTGACAATGGCAACAGTTATCGCAAGAGTCCAGGCGAGCCTATCTCTCTACCACACTAACTCAATCATGTACTTCTATATATTGTCTTACATTGTCTAGGTCAAATACTTGGATTATAAATTCAGGGGCGACTGATCACATGACTGAGAATCTAGATATTATGTCTTTTTTACTCCTGCTTCTAATTCTGTAGTATTAGTAGATGCTCTTGCACACCCATCCAGGATATTGGAACTGCCACTATCACTCCTACTCTTTTTTCATCATCTGTTTTTTATTTACCTCATTTTTCTTTCAACTTATTATCTGTAAGTAATATTACTAAGATTTTAAATTGTACAGTGACCTTTTTTGACACATTGTGTATTTCAAAAACTTGAGACGGGGAAGACGGTTGCCACAGGATGTGAGCGAAATAGACTGATGAGCTAGAGTTGATATTCGATCAGGTGCCCTGTATCAGCAATTCATCAACATTGGACTACCACTGTCAGTTATGTCATCCTTCTCTACTTACACTTAAACTTCTTGTTCCTACTTTAAGTTGGCTTTTATCCTTAGATTATGAGTCTTGTCAGTTAGAGAACATCATCGTGTATCTTACCCTAGTCGGGTCAATAAGAGGGTTGATAAGCCATTTGATTTAGCTCATTCTGACGTATGGGGTCCATGTCCACTATAAAACTGAGATTTAGGTATTTTATTAGTTTTGTGGATGATTATTCTCGACTCACATGGACATATCTGCTAAAAACTCGTTCTGAGGTGTTTTTCATATATAAAGTCTTTTATATAGAAATAAAAAATTAATTTAATTCTAATATTAAAATTTTGAGATCTGATAATGCTAAAGAATATCTGAACAACACCTTTAGCCAATTTCTGAAACAAAATGGAGTTTGTTTATACTTCTCAGCAGAATGGGGAGATGAACGTAAGAATAGACATATTCTTAACATTTCTAGGACTCTTCTATTTCATAGACATGTTCTAAAAGAATTTTGGGGTGAGATCATTTTGACTACTTGTTACTTGATAAATCGAATACCATCATCTGTATTGTAACATAAAATCTCATATTTCATTCTGCAACCCGATATTGATTTGTTCTCTGTCTCTAAAGATTTTTGAGTCTCTTTATTTTGTCCATAATCAGAGTCCTCATAAAGCAAAACTTGATTCTAAGTCTCTTAGAGGAATTTTTTTCTACTCTAGAACTCAAAAAAGTTATAAAATATTTTGTTCCATCTATGGGCAGATATATTTTGCCAGTTGATGTAACTTTTTTCGAGTCTAAATTTGAGATTTTCCCATCTCCCTCTTCTTTGGCGTCAAAGGATGACTATGATTACTTGTTACATCGTGGGACATTACTCAATATTCGTGCGTCTACATCTGAAAATATGACTGGTAAAGATACACTTTGATTTCAAGATCCGATTTAGGTCTATACACGATGAACAACTTCTGCTCTTGTGTCAGCTCCAGTCTCAGTACCAAAACCTACGCAAGAATCAAGTGAGATTGTCACTACTAAATTACCTGATACTTCTACTACAATGATCTTTCCATTGTACTTCGGAAAGACAAACTTTCTTGTACTTAGCACCCTTTTTCCAATTTTATTTTTTATTCCCATTTATCATCTACCTTTCATTTATTTATTTCTTCTTTGGACTAATGCTCGATTTTCAAGAATGTGTTAGAAGCACTATTTCAGGAGAATGTGTTAGAGTAAAATGTGGCATGAAAATTGATCACACTTCCAACAGAGACGAAAGCCGTTTGGTGCAAGTGGGGTTACACTGTCAAGTTAAACCCCGATGGATCTCTAGCTCACTTAAAAACGAGATTGGTTGCCAAAAGATGCTCATGGGTGTATGAGTTGGATTATGTGGATATCTTTCCCCGATCGCAAAACTGACATTTGTGCGGATCCTTGTGTTATTAGTAGCGACATACCATCGGTCACTTCATAAGTTGGACATCAAAAATGCCTTTCTTAATAGTATTCTTGATGAAGAGGTTTATATTAAACAACCATCAGGCTTTGTTACTTAGTGGGAGTGTGCGAAGAAAGTTTGCAGGTTGAAGAAGTCACTTTATGATTTGAAACAGCTTCCGAGAGCCTGGTTTGGACGCTTTGCCTCAGTGATTTAGGAGTTTGATCTCTGTCATGCAGAGAAGACCACTCTGTATTTTGGCAGATATAACATAGAAAGAGGATCCTGCTAGTTGTGGATGTGGATGCTATTGTGATTACAAGAGATGATACGAAGGGGATTGATAGCCTGAAGTACTTGTAAAAGCACTTTCAGACCAAAGATTTTGAATCCATAAAATACTTCTAGGCATTGAGATGACCAGGACTAAGAAATTCATTCTTCTATCATAGAAAAACTGTGTTCTTAACTTATTTCGGAGGCTGAAATATTAGTATGTAAGAGTATTGATTCTCTGATGGATATGAATACAAAATTGCTTCCAGATTAAGGGAAGCTTCTTGAGGATGCCGGAGGTTACAGGACATGGTTCAAAGTCTCGGTCTTGGCCGCCGACTCGGCCGACACCGAGACGGATCGGTCTCGGCGACTCGAATCGGACTCGGACGATACGCACAAAACGCTACATAGAACGCCAAAAAAATTATGAAAAAATCATGACAAATCGTAAAAAAAATGTAAACATCAAAAATTCATGTATCACATATTCAAAACATATCACCTAGCACTCAAAACAGGAGTACCATGTTCTCATCCAATATCGCGTTGCTTTGGAGCCATACTGAAATTCAAAAATTATCTGTTATATAAGTTAAAACTAAAATTAACTAAATTAAACTATATTAAATTAAACTAAAATTAAATTAAACTAAACTAAACTAATTATAATAAATTAAACTAAATTAAATTAATTACCTAACTTCAATAAAATTATTAAATTACCTAACTTAAATAAAATCACAAAATTATATTAAATTAAATTAAACTAAATTAAGTTAAACTAAACTAATTTAAATAAAATTAAACTAAATTAAATAGAGAGACTGAGGGGGAGAAAGGAACAAAAGGGGGAGAGAGACAGAGAGAGGGAGAGAACAGAGGGGGAGAGAGGACAGAGAGACTGAGGGAGGAAGAGAGAGGACAGAGGGAGAGAGAGATGGAGAGAGAGAGAGATCGATGGAAAGAGAGGGAGACAGAGAAGACAGAGAGACTGAGGGAGAGGGACAGGGACAGAAGAGAGAGACGGAGAGGAAGAGAGTTCGACGTAAAGAGAAGACAAAGAGACTGAGGGGGGAGGGACAGAGGGGGAGAGAGGGAGAGAAGACAGAGAGACTGAGGGAGAGAAAAGGTCAGAGGGGGAGAGAGAGATGGAGAGAGAGAAGACAGAGACTGAGGGAGACAGAAGGTCAGACGGAGAGAGAGACGGAGAGAAATCGACGAGGAGAGAAGGAGAGAGAGAAGACAAAGAGACTGAGGGAGAAAGAGGGATAGAGGAAGAGACAGAGAAAGTTGGGAGAGGGACAAAGGGAGAGAGAGATGGAGAGGGAGAGAGATCGACGAAGAGAGGGGGGAGAGAGAGAAGATAGATAGAGGGAGAGAGGGAGTACCAACGGAGCAACGACAGAGTGACGACGACGGCGGAGCGATGGCGACGAGGGAGCCCTCAGTCGGCGACGACGGAGCCCTCAAGGAGAGGTGAGTTTTTGTTTTTTCACCCTTTTTTCGTTTTATAGGCGACAAACCACGGGCGCATTGAGCAGATCCTAGTTGAATCCGGATCGATTTCGACTCGGAGCCGACTCGGCCGAGTCTTGGAAGAGTCGGCCGAGTCGAAACCGATCCGGGTTCGACTCGGATCTGCTCAATGACTCGGGCATCCGAGTTATCTCAGATCACACCAGTCGGATACGACTCGGTCGAGTCGTATCCGACTCGGCCGAGATTG
Organism: Agave tequilana; assembly: GCA_038442645.1. Lineage (NCBI taxonomy): Eukaryota > Viridiplantae > Streptophyta > Magnoliopsida > Asparagales > Asparagaceae > Agave > Agave tequilana. The sequence continues at coordinate 106,712 of JAVJIF010007190.1, forward strand.
CGAACACTGTTACAGGAGATTGGTTGAGAAACTGAACTACCTGATGGTGACCAAACCAGATATTATATTCGCAATCAGCGTAGTGAGTCAGTTTTTGTCAGCACTGAGGGCTACCACTTGGAGACGGTAATGGGGATTTTGAGGTATCTGAAGAAAGCTCCAGGTAAAGGGCTTCTCTATTCAGATCACAGACACATCGAGTAGTAGGATTTTCTGATGCAGACTAGGTAGGATGCCCTTTTGATAGGAGGTCGATCACATGATATTATATTTTTCTTGGAGAAAATCTTGTGTCATGAAAAAGTAAGAAACAGGGTGTGGTTTCTCGGTCCAATGCAGAGTTAGAGTACATGGCGATGTCAAATGTGACATAATCAGAGATTTATTGCCAGAGATTGGTTTTCTCTCAAAATGTCCTATGAGATTATATGATGACAACAAGGCAACAATACACATGGCTAAAAATGTCGTGTTCCATGAGAGAAACAAACACATTGAGGTTAATTATCATATAGTTCGTAAGAAGCTTGAGGAAAAGATCATTGTAGCAAAGCATGTAACATCAGAACACTAGTTAGCAAATCTTCTTACTAAATCACTTGGTAGAACAAGGGTAGAATTTATTTGTGACAAGCTGGGCATGTTTGATATATATGCTCCAGCTTGAGGGGGAATGTTGAGAGATATTCTATGTATTGGTTTAGTATTTAGTCCCACATTGCCTGTGGGATAGGATGTACTCTGTATTGATCTCTATATATAGACTAGAGTGAGTCATAGAACTCATCTCTTTCTCCCAATCTTTGATAAACATTTAACAAAAAACAAACGACAAATAGAACAATTATAGCTTCTTATAAGCTGGTAGATCATCTTTTCAAGAAATTGTTGGTATGTATGTTGTCTGGTTTGCTCAAGTGTCAAAACATTTTGTTATGTTTCCAACCACATTGTCAAGATTGTCATTTTGATAGCAAAGTAGCACCTTTTGCTTCAATAGCATGATAGTTAAATAGACGGTAAACATTATTTAGTTCCAAAATAAAGTTGGAGAAACAAATCATAATGCAGATTGAAAAGCTTCAATTATTGGGACTCAAGTTCTCAGGAGGATGAACAATGTTCCACTAAAGTCAATGATGTGACCTCTATACATTTGGAAACCAAACAAATCTCTAGAGAGATTATAGGGCCATGAAAATATGGTCAACTCTCCTCAAGAACAAGCTCTCCTTTGCTTTTTCCTTCTTTCACGTGAACCATATGAATTACAACCACTAATTTTTTTCCACATTCTTCTGTCGATTCAATCCAGCTCATTCTAGAGTACCAAAATCTACTGTTGTGGGTTGTGTTGTGCATGGTCTAGAGTGGTATCGGTTTGCTTTGTTGTCGCCTTTTGGCTTAGTGGATCTTCCTTGTGTTCAAATACTTGTGAGGATGTCAACATGTTTAGAAAGTGAAGCCTTCATCTTGAAATGATTTTGTCGTCAAAAAGGAAAGTAGTGGAAGTTGTTCAGTAAAGGAATTACAGAAATGATTATTGTAGTTGTTGGATATAATTACTGTTATCTTGAAGCCAAAATATTTAACCTGTAACCAAATTTCTGAGAAGTTAAAAAAAGAAAAGAAAAGAAAAGAAAAACATTAGGTATTTGTAGGCTACTCATTTTCTTCAACATGATTCTTATATGTAGAGACCCCATTTACTAGAGGAGTCCTACAAGCACTCTTTAGTACAGTGATTTATAATTGATTGACGAAAAGAGGGAAGACCCAATTGGATGAGGATTTAAAAGCAAACCTAAAGGTTGGCGCTTCACCTCTCAACTCCTTCGTACCATTTTGCTTGACCTTTCACCTACTGTCCCCTTGATTCATGTTTCAGTTTATTCTTGAAGAGTTCAGTCAATCATTCAATCACTAGATAAATATCAGCATTCAGTTTAATCAGATGTGACACAGGAATGTATCTGGCAGGATGATTAAGTTTTGCTTAAAAGAAAGTTTGGATAGATTGGAAGAATATGGAAATAATAGAGGATTAATAATGACGTTCCTGCTGTAAAGAGAAGATTCTTTTGTCCTTTGTTCTTGAATAACTTTAGTAATGTAGGGACTTTGTGAGGGATAATATAAATAATTTGAGAAAAATTAGATAATGGATGATGATATTGTTCAATAGGTAATATAAGTTACGGTGTAAGCTTGTATTTCTTTATCCTTTGATGGAGATTTCTTTAATCATTCAGTAGATTCATTTCATATGATTTAATCCAATATTCTATTACACATGCGTTGAATTCTCCATTCATTTCAGAAAAACCATTCTAGGAACATTGTGAACTTATTCCCGTTCTAAATTTTGCAGAATAACATGAAGATGACAATTGTTGTACGGCTGGAACGAGAACTGGAGAGAGTTACAAACATGCAGTTAGTTGATAGCTTCCTTCATTTTATTAAATTTGTTATTTTAAAATTTTCTTGTTCTCTTTTATTTTCTTCTGATTTAGTTATAGTTATTATAATAACATGATTCTGGAAGTGCTGAATTTACTAGTCATATTCAAAGTTACTGGATAGACAAAGATGCTGCTCATCTAACATTCCTTCTTACCTCGAAGTTTAAAACTGCTATATCTGATCATAGACAAATGAATTGGAAACTTTTCAAAATATCTGTAGTATTTTACATATGATTATGAGATTACATCACCTCTCGTTGTCAAGACACAAAAAGAGGTGGAGCCCGACAATTTACACCAACAAGTAGCGCGACAGAAACACTTTTTAAACAATACACAACAGCAATACAAGCATAGGGAAACATTTTAGAGTACAAGAATCAATGAGAGCTGCAGCAAGGAGACATATAGTAAGACCACTCCTTGTTACTTGGTAGTTGAATCCCGCGGACCACCTCCTAACTTTGAAGGTGTCGTTTTCCCACTCCCTGGGCTGAATTGCCCTCTTCCACCAAGACGAGGACTCTGCTCTCGTCTCAACACATTCACACGAGGACTGTATACCCTCTCTGTACGCCTGGGGCTATGAAGTCCCTGCATGTCAGAGGCTGGCGTTCCCGTGGAACTTGTCACCTTTGGACTATTCACTCGTCTAATCTCCCCACGACCTCTAGTGACCAACTCATCAAGAAGCTCTGCACTCTCTGCTTGTGAATTCCTCACTCCCATACCAAACTCCTGGTTGAAAAAAAATAAAATAAACAAACACAGTCCTGATCAATAATGCACAAGATAAACATATGTGGAACAATATAACAGAAGTGGGTGAAAACTTACGGGTGCCACTTCATATGCTAAACCTGGAGACTCTTCATACTCTGCTGCATCTAGATCAGTTAGGTGTGCCCCTTTAAAAAGCTTGGGCATAAAATATTGCCTAACGGGAACTAACAACATGATCATGAGGGGAAATAGGACCCCCGCGATTGGAATCCATGTTATCCCGAAACATATCAGCAAGTAAGTTGTCTGGAAGAGAGTAAACATTGCGATTGTTTTAAATGGCACGGTCTCCACAAAGGTAGCATGGTACTCTTCAAGCACTCTGCAATATAGAAGTATGTAAACATCTGACACCAACACCATTCAGACGTAATGCTAAATCTTTATTGAGTACAGCCTTACTTGTATCGCCTGCTTGGAGCAGTGAAGAGCAAGAGGATCCTCTCCCAAAACTGGTTACCAGGTAAGCTTTCGATTGCCATGAAGGCGAAATAACCCCAGAGAACTGATGTTGGAATCATTTTAAGGAATGGCATGGCCGCGACACAGCCTCCTACCATTATAGACTGCAGCAAGTTGCTCACACGCTGTTCCTTTACCTCAACAGGTAGGAGATCGTCTATTTCTTTTTCGACATCAAACACTGTCTCATCGACTGGTGCATCTATGCACCCCATACTAGAAGCCATTTGTATTGTCGAATCCTTCAACTCCTTCAATCCCTGTTGTGAAGCAATTCATACAGTTAAACAAACGGAAAATTGTTAGGTATATAATCATCAAATGTAAACTAAGGTGAGAATGTACTCGAACAGATTGCTCTTGGTAGATTAATGGAGTCTGCATTTGCTGATAAGTTTCTTGCATACTTCCATATAGCTGCGCAAGGCTTGAATTTTGTCTCATACTTTTTCGCGCTGTAGTTACTAGTCGACTGCGAAGAATCTGTATGGAGTATCGACAAACTTAACATACCATAGGCATGACAAGTTAATTTTCTTCGTTGAACGAAAGAGTGAAGGAGCCAAACCTGATGCTTGAGAGTAGCAAGACTTTTAGTATGCATGGGAGACTGTGGGATGACACCATTTGCTGGGGAATTCCAATGAGACCACACAATAAGGTCTGCCATGTTGAAAATCAAATTAAACCATAAAATTGGATGTCAAGATGCTAGATTCACATGTGATTATTTTCATTTCATCATTATATGAACTTAATTGTTGAATTTAAAATTTTATATTGGTTTCTGAATCATTGTTTACGATGTGAAGTATTGGAGACTGATTTTAAAATCTCCTCTCCTTCAATTAAATAATAACAAAGTGAGAAAATTATGAAGGTTAAACCATAGTATAATTACTTTTTTCTGTTTTAATAGAGGGTTTCATCTAATTTAAGCTTATCAGGTGTGTGTAATACAATCAAGCTACTTGGTAAGCTCATTAACTAATGCAAATATCAGAAAAGAGGAATCTAAGCAAAGAGGGAAAAGAGAGTACCAGAAAACCTAAAAGTAGTAAATCATAATGGAAAGATGCCGGCTTGCGCAGATTGAATTCCTTCTGCTGGGCTAGCTGAGAAGCTACACTGTGATCAAAGTAATAAAGGACTGCGATCATTGTCGCTGGGATAAAAGCTCCAATTATGTAGAGGAATGGCACATTCAGCATATCCTGTTAGGATCAGAGTAAATCATGAGAACTTTGAAAGAACAGCAAGTTGATAATGCAAAAGAAAATTTAGGCTAATGCACAATCACAATTCATTTTTAGGTTTCAAGGACAAAACAGAGCATTTGAGATATTCTTGTTTTGAATATTTTTCATGAATAGTGCATGCCTTGATGACTGTCCAGTTCTCGTATGCGCCAGGGGACCATGGATTTGGGCTGAAAAGGCGTCTTGGGATCCCTTTCGGAACATTACCAGATGGTATGTAAGAAATCGCAGTCCATACAAGAACCATTAGTGGCACACCATAATCGGCAATGAGACCTCGTAGACAGCCTGCAAAATATGTTCATTAGTCTTGATGTTGGAAGACAGCTAGGCTTATCATTCAATAAATAGAAATCAAGAACTAAAATGGCTTATCATTTCTGATACATACCACTTCCATACCGCCATGATCGTGCTTTCCTACTTCGCAGTGCAGTGAGCAGCAGACCAAAAGACAGAACTAGGGCAAACATCCCATTGCTGAATCTCCAAGGTGGGGCAAATTCTAATGCCTTTGGATTTTCTCGTTGGGGTATACGAAACTCATCCACAAGACCCTGCACCATCCAACCAATCAATATGTTGTCAATATCAGATACGGATACAAGATGCCTTTTGAGGAATTTATTCACAATATCTTGCTTGGCGATCGGAGGGAAAAGAAGTAGGGTGGTAGTAGTAGTATAGAATCATTATTTCTTATGTTAATATTTGTAATGAAATACCTGAATTCTATCATGAAAAAGAATTCTTTCATCTGCTTTGTGATTTGATTGGTTATAAATAGGCAGAATCTGATATAATCAAATCATATTTTATACTTAAAAGTAATTTTCTTGTGAAAAGATTCTCTTTAGACTTTATAACATTATAAAGGAGTGACAAGAAAGTTATGTGGATACTTACTTTGATAGCCTGCTGCATGAAGAGCATAGCAATCAACAGACCAAAAAGCTCGCCTGCCACGCGAGTAAATCTGTTGATAATGGAGCATGCACCCAGAATTGCTAGTAAAATCAGCAAGAAGGCTGTCCACACACATACCCTGCCAAAAATATAAGAAACAAGCTCAAACTTTTCTGTGGTAATTAACTTTAATTTCCTCGAACAACAATTTTGCAGGAATTTTTTTTTTACCATCCAGCCCATGCTAAAAACAGATTTGGACCCAAATCTGATCGATCTTTAGCAAAGTTGAACATGAATGTGTACATCAGCACAGTTGGCTCTGCTACCCCAAGGATCAGCAAGGGTTGACCTCCAACGATCGAATGTAGGATCCCGCAAATTGCTGTTGATGCCAAAGTCTGGACTGCTGTTATAAGCCCATCTGCCCAGAATCCAGGTTTTCTTCATAAAACCATATATTGACATATATTTTTCTTATTGTGCATAAAATAGTTGTATGATTCATACAGTAACAATATCACAATTTTAAATCCTGACCAGTATTTCTCTCTAACTGTTCTCCAAATGATATGACTGGGATCGCTGATGCGAAAAATATATAAGTGGTGGGTGCCAAAATCCTGTATTATGCAATCAGATGACATATAAACATCAAAAATGCATCAAGGTTCAAATATAAATCAAGTATGAATCTGCAGCAGTCAGTACCTGATGCCTGCATTGAAACCTCCAGTCCAATCTTGCGCGTAGCAAGCCAATCGTCCCTTGAGATCGTTCTTGATTCCTCGAAATGGTACGAATGTTTCCTCCATGCTCATATTGGATTGAACTTGTTGCTTGTGATGGATAGAAACAATGGTGGATAAGAGAGAGAGTTATACTACATACTTTGGTTGGGGTATCAACTATACAAGAACAGTGTTTCAATTGTTAATTCAAGGAGTAGGTTATAAGGGTCAGCTGATCTATGGAAAATTCATGGAAAAAAAAATCAATGCTGACGTTACTCATGGGTTTAATAAACACATTGTACAGAAGAATCAGTGAACTCAAGGGGCGGCTGCAAAGAAAAGAGATGAAAACAATTACATGATCCAACTCAAAGATTGTATCTCTGCTCAAAAGAAGAACACCAGCCAAATACTAAGCAACAACACACAAAGGCAAATTTAGATTGCAAATGAGGATTGCATGAAAGGAGGCAATTGGTGCTAAATCTTTTGCTTGCATTTAGATTTCTACAAGCAATGGGAGGAGGAGGAGGGGGAAGACTATGAGAGAGTTTGAAGCATGGGCTCAAATATATAAGAGGAGAAAAGTTTGTAAAGTTAGATGTATAGTTGTTGAAGAGATATGTGGCCAATGGGGAGAAAGTAACAAGGCACATCATTGTCAAAGGCCAACGCTATAGTTTCTTTTTTATTATTTTTTCCCCCAAAGAGAATCCAAACTCATGGAGGAAGACTTAGGAGTTAAAGTAAGAGTTTAAGAGGCTAGTTACGAGTAATACATAAAAGTGCATACTAAGTATCATGCTGTAAGGGCATTTCCACGCACTCATTTTTGTCCGGGTAATACGGTAGGATCAATACAAATTCTTACAAAAATATTCTCATCAGTGATATGCACCACACTGCCTGTTACAAGATCAGTCACGATGAGCCTGAGTTTAAGTCTGAACAAATTGATTTTTGGCCAAAAAAACACCGTTGTGCCTTTTGGCTGGGCACAACAGTGGAAGTGCTCTAAAGGAGTGAACCAGTCCATACCAAGCTGGCTGAAAAGCTTATATATATTAGTGAATAATAGGTGAGCTCTTTTTTTATATAGTTTGCACTTCCCTGTACTAATATTATATATATCTCCAAATTTAAGAGAATGCATGTGTTCATTTCTAGAAAAAGGGTATACACTTGAACGTCTCTTAATTTTAGGAAATATACAATCATTATGCTTAATCTTGTGGAATATATTCTGGTATATACATGTGTTTTTCTTTTCTTCCTTTTTTCTCATAATAAAAGTTGGGACTGTCCCACCCTCTTCCATTACAGAAAAGAAAATCCCTATCACCCTGTCAATTATGATATTTTCTTGAACTTGTGAATTACACAAGTTATCAATTCTCTTCATATTCCTTGCTCATAATGTGTGTGTGTGTGTGTGTGTGTGTGTGTGTCATCAGTATGTAGTTTTAGGTAATTTTCTAATGAGAGATCTATTTATTATGGTAGTTAACAATGATACAAAATAATCATTGTATTATTTATTTAGACCAAAGTGGAGTGAGAGGTGCTTTGTTGATCACAGGAAAAATGTTAAATAATCCCAAAGTGAAAAAAAAAAAGCAAATAAATTTAATAGTAAATGCTAAACTAACTGCAATATCTAATTCCTCACAAATTAAGAGCCCGGCGCTTGGGCCCTCACTCTTTTCTTTATCAGTAAGATAGTAGTTGGGTACTGGCATGGAAATTTTTATATAGACTATATACATCTATCAGTAAGCCAAATTATTAAACTGGCTATTATAATTATAGAAATGGTTTGCAGGGGGCTCGGGTTGGCTCCTTCGCGCGAAGGACCGTAACGGTCCTTTGCGCTGTATAGGCCGTCACGGCTCGGAGTGGGAGAGGGGAAAAAAAACACGTTTTGTGGTGAGACACATAAAATGTGTTTTTTATTTTATTTTTTTCCTCTCTCCTGCTTCGGACCATTTATCAGTTGTGTGGATTGCTCACAAGGAGAAGGACCATCACCTGATCCTTCATTTCACACGAAGGAGCCAACCCCAATCGGGTTTGCAGAGAAGAGGAGGAGACAAGCGCATCCTAGATAAAAGAGGGTATGTCTATCACTTCATTTTGTTCTATTATACATTCCAGCTAAAATTTTATATGAATTATTGAGTATAAAAATGTGTGGATGTTCTGAGAACTTCATCTTAAAGTGATCAACTAATTAGTGTGCCAACAAAAGGAAACAAAGAAAAACATTAAGTGTATCTTACTGGAAGTTACAAAGAACTCTGTTGTAAAGTTTACTTTCCCTAGATCTTTTCATTTAAGCCTGAGAAAAGAGGTGGTACAGAACAACTCTTGTATGAAATCTCGATTGAACTTTGTAGCACATGCATCTCATGATTTAAAAATGAATGGCCGATATTTGCCTCAAAACTTGATGTTTTATTTGCTTGATTTGTAGGATAAAAATATCTGTTCGTGCGATTTTCAAGTTTTAGGACACAGACCATAATAAACAGATTATGATGACCCGTCATGTATTTTAATAAGTGTATGTAAACTCTCATGTTACATCATTCGTGAAATATAATTCATAGACACACACATTTAAATATTTTAAACAAGAAACATCCTTTTGTTTGATTTAGAAGGACATGGAACTCATAAAAAAGAAATAATAAATAAAAGAAAACAAGAAATTAGCAATTTCGTTTTACTGTATGTTTTCTTTTCTTAGTTTCTCTTCTTTTTTTTTTTAATTTTTTTCCCATATATTTTAGTCTGTACCTCTTCCTTTGACTGCAGTAATCAGATTTTTAAAAAGTTACAATGCCTTCTCTTAATATTGTATTTTTATACTCATTTGAATGATCTCATGTATTGTGATGGGAAAAATAATAGTAGACAAGTTAAAAATTTTATGTACTTTGGCCTTCAAATTATCTGTTTTTTGATCTTAATGAAAACAAAATTGCCTCTCACCTACTCTCTCATGTGCAAGTGCAACATTCCAGGCTAATGCTGTTCATGTTATTTGGGTGCAGAGCATCTCTTGACTGCATCTTTTCTTTTCTTCTTCTTTTTCTTCTGATCCCTTACCTTTTCTTTTGATAGAAGTAATCAAACTTTTAGAAAGTTCTAAATCACTAACTTAATAGTTAATACTGTATTCATTTGTATAGACAATGTATATAGTGTTTGGAAATATTTATGCAAGTTCCCAGTTTACATTTGCATGGTATTTTTTATTTATTTTTTACAGAAAAAAAAAGCAGTGGACCTAAATTTTTTTATTTATCCGTAATAAACGAGAAGCCCATCAATTAGTGGAAAGAGTAATGATAATGAAAGGAGAATAACTTTTTTATTATTGAAAAAAAAACAAGTTGGAAGACACCCTCAAACCTAACACGCACTCTTCACAAATGTGCGCTTGAGATATTCAAACCGGTGATCTCTGGGGAGCAAACCTAAGACCTGACCGGCAAGGGAAATAACTTTTTTGTTCCTTATTTTCTCTAGTTTAATGAGATTATGTGACTCGAATCTACTTCAAGAACTAAAGGAAATTATAACAAGGATCTCTGGCTTTTTTGTGAATAATATAAGAATAGATACTGCAAAAAAAACACTAATAAAAGCAGGCTGTTATTGCCGTGTGGGTCCCACCGCCAGGATCACAATCTTCCAGCAAACAAGTGAATAATATCAGGACAAAGAAAGCTTGAACTCTTTTGACTCCTTGGTAATGAACTGAGCTATACCTTTAAAAAAAATATATAGCCAAGTTGTGCAATGTGATATACATTTTAAAACATACTAAATTTATTACTACTATTAATGTAATCAGAAATTTGCTCTTGGACTCTTCTCTTTTCAATTAATTTAGAGAAAATCTCAATTACAAATTTATTTTCGCATTAGCCTCAATCTTTGTCAGTCACGTGGTCTATTTCAAATTGGACTCTGCAGTATAACTAAACTCATATAATTTTTTTTATTCAATTTTACCTTTTTTTCAGATCTACCCGATTAAATTTTTTTTTTAACTTTTTTTCATATATTCTCTTCGTCATCTCCAAGATCTCACTGATCTTCTTCATCAATCTTCTCGTGATGGATTTAATTATTTTCTGAGCGTATAGATCCGAGATCTGAGTATCACTATTGGCCGACTCATAAAAAATTATGAAGAGGAAGGGATAATTGATCCATGTCATTTAGAGCTCTACCGTATAACTAACTCATATTTTCTTTTTTTCAATTTTACCTTTTTTACATATCTGGCCGGTTAAATTTTTTTTTTTTAAAGTTTTTTTTTCATATATTCTCTTCGTCATCTCCAAGGATCTCACCGGTCTTCTTTATCAATCATCTCGTGATGAATTTAATCATTTTCTGAGCATATAGATCCGAGGTTTGAGTATCACTACTTGCCGACTCATAATAAAATATGAAGAGGAAGGGAAATTTGATTCATGGTTATTCTGGAGCACATATAAGAGCATCACTTTCAGATATATGAAATTGAGGTGATGATTCAAGATTGAAGAAGTTGGGATGTCATGGATTTTAAAAAAAAAAAAAAAAAATTAAGTTAAAGGCTCAAGAGAGCAGATTCATTCCCACACCCACAAAAGAATGAATTTAAACACAGCCAGAGTTCATGACTCTTGTTTTCCATGCCAAGCAAAGCTCAATGAATTCCACAGACCAGCATAAAGTTAAAGTTGCCAATTTTATACTCCCAACTCTCTGAACAAGCACAAGAGCATTAGTCTTAATGCAGCAGTAATCATTTCTTTCTTGTCTTGAAAAATAATCTCTCTTATATACTTTTTGGAAGATTGCAACAGTTGTATTTCCATGGCTCAAACCTGCAAACATTATGTAGGTTTGAGAGAGTATTAAAAGCCTCCAAAAATGATAGTCATGTCTGCATGCATATTGCCCTCTATGTTCCATGTGTTGTTGCTTTGACCTTATTGTGTCATGCAAATTTGGACTCATTTGAACACTTAATTAACTGATTCATATTCATCATCATCATCATCATAGTTATCATGATCCAAGTTAGGAAAAATAATTTTCGTCAATCAACTGTTCCAGGATATTTTGTGTCATGCAAAATACATACCTAAAAGAAAAATGAAAAATTTATTTCTATATTTTCCGAACATACCAATCGGACATTTTTCTTATACTCTCGCGATAATTGCTTTATCGCATGGAAACTCATATAGAACTAGTTTTTCTGTTTGAAATATGAAGAAAAGGAAACTTAGTTCACATTGACAGTTTTTGCACATTTAGTACAAATCCAAAGCAAAAAGAACAAACAAAATGCAAAAAAAGCTCACACACACACACACACACATATATTTATATATATAAACAATAATAATAATTAATAACCTTAACTTAATATTAAATAATAGTCTCCTATACAAATATTAAATAATAATAATTCTTATTAATTTATAACTGTTAATTTATATATAATAGCAATTACAATAATAATTATTAATGATAATAAAAACAATTTATAAAAAAATAATAATAATAATAATAGTAATAGAAAAAAATAATATGCAAGCCCAAAACACAACCTAGCCCTCAAAAAAGAAAAGAAGGGGAAAAAAAGGTTAAAAAAAGAGAGAGAGAAGCCCAAGAAGCCCAGGCCCTCTTTCCTCTTTTCATTTGCAAAAACATCTAGGCCCACCCAGTTCCAAATAGTCTCCAACTGTGTGAAATGATTGAAAAAACAACCAAATCAGACCACTTTGCCCCCTCACTATAGCAGCCAGATGACAAAAAAATACAGAACAAACAAAGAAAACATCAGGAGCAAAACTGTCCATTAAAAAAAACCCATATAGCTTTCCATACAACAAGATATATAGTCATGAAATGCCAATCACACAAAAATTTAACTGCCTGCTTCCATGCATCTCATTTACACAATTATACAAAAAAAGCTTCTCATCACTGTTAAAAAAATGGAAGATATTATGGGACACACTCAGTTGAGCTAACTAGTACAAGGACTGAGCTGAGTCAAGCTCCATGATTTGATCTTCTCCCTTTGTCTCTCTTCCCTTTCTTTTGTGAAATGTGCTTTTGTTTTACTGGCAGATATTGATTCAGAATGATTCAAACCCATTTTTGGACTGGCATGAGAGAGGCTCTTTTTGCAAAAGGAGAGAGGGTAGTGCATATCATATCATATCATCCTTCTCTTTTATGCCATTCTCATGTTGCACTAAACCTCTCTTTAATCATGTTACCAACATTCTAGAAAAGAACTAGAAGATTGTGAGCAACTCCAACTTTTGAACTCCAAGAATCTTTAAGATGGTGCACAGCATTTTAGTATCAAAGGCTAGCAGGAAAGAATCTTGACACCAAGCATGGACCCATCACTGATCAATCTCAGGCTTAGCTTGGAAGGCTCATCATAGCATTCTTCTGCATTTTGTATGTCTGCATAAAATGAAAGTATGTTAAAAAACTAAAAGAGAGGCAATATGGTTGAACATGAAAGCTAGACAAAATGGCTGACTATGAAAGCTAGACATTTTTCATTAGAATGTTGAAATTATTAGGAATTAGGCACTCTAGGAGACGGAGTCAAATGAGGAACCATGATTTGATCTGCTCCCTGTCTTTCTTCTTCCATGAGCGAAAGTTTACACGAAGATATGATTCGTTTTTTTGTCACAAAGCCATGGTAGGATCACCATGAGGCTCTTTTCAGGGAAGAAGATTGCATGTCATATCAATTGTCTCATATTCAGATTACCGATCCTTGTATATATTCCATTCTTCGCACACTGCATAATAGGCCTTTTCCCCATAATTTGCGGATTGATATTGTCAAATCTGTAAAGAATTGGTATCAAGTTGTCAGTCAGTATGGGATTACTTTTTTCCATAAATCCTACTCATTACTTAACATAAAGACTTGTCCCGATCACAAACCCTATTTTGATGGAAATACTTTGTCGGTTTCTTATGTTGACGGCCTCTGTCCACGGCGTAACTCAGAGTCGTAGATGGTGCATGTCAGCATTCAAATCATCTCAAATAGTCGTGCACAAATGCTCTTCCAAGAATTTTAGAAGCATGCAAGTAATGAGAAGAATGAGATTTCCTTTTCATTCTCTTCTTCCTCCACCAGACATGTACCAAAATCAATCATCATCACCATCATCACCTGCATCACTTCCAGAAGAGCTCATTAGTGGATGCAAAAGAAACACAAAAGTGCAGTTGACCTCTCCATAAACCAAATTATGAACACCTGTGACTCTACAACTAGATTAGTACTGAAATTCTTGTAACCTCAAAGAAACATCAAAAGCAAGCATAAGCTAGATTAGAAACTTAAACACTGAACTAATCACTCATCTCCTACAACCTAAGAACTCAATTTCCTCTGCATTACACTAATCACTCTCAGGCTTAGCTTGGGAAAGCTCATCACAAGAACATATTCCATAAATACTTCAAAAGAGTACCCTTTTGGGGTCTTTAGTTTGTATAGGATACTACAAGAGGGAACTCTACAACCAAATGATTTTGCCCACTACAAAGAGTTCCCCACCGTTGAATCATTTCTAACAAGCACAGGGACAAGAACCCACCACAAAGTTTCACATCAAGAGAAGTTTCATCATTGTCACAAATCTCACCCATTGACTGAGTAGAGGTGGTGAGGGTCCAGTGATCATCATGACCAGGGGGGAAAACAATGGACTGAATCCATCTTGCACTAAACCTCTCTTTAATCATATTACCAACACTCTCAAAAGAAAAAGAAGATTGTGAGCACTTCAACTTTTAAACTCCAAGAATCTTTAAATTGGTGCACAACATTTTAGTATCAAAAGCTAGTAGGAAAGAATCTTGACACTTAAGCATGAACTCATCACTGATCATCTCAGGCTTAGATTGGGAAGCTTCACCATACCATTCTACTGCATTTTGTATGTCTGCATAAAATGAAAGATATTAAAAAACTAAAAAGAGAGGCAATATGATTGAACATGAAAGCTAGACAAAATGGCTGACTATGAAAGCTAGACATTTTTCATTAGAACATTGAAATTATTAGGAATCAGGCACTCTAGGAGACGAAGTCAAATGAGGAACAAGATGAGTCACCGTGATTTGATCTTCTCCATGCCTTTCTTCTTCCATGAACGAAAGGTCTACACGAAGATATGATTCATTTTTTTGTCACAAAGCCATGGTAGGATCGCCATGAGGCTCCTTTCGGGGAATGAAGATTGCATATCATATCACTTGTCTCATATTCAGATTACCAGTCCCTTGTATATATTCCATTCTTCGCACACTGCATAATTGGCCTTTTCCCTATAATTTGCGGATTGATATTAAGTTGTTAGTGAGTATGGGATTACTCTTTTCCGCAGAGCCTGCTCAATACCTATACATAAAGTCTTGTCATGAACACAAACCCTATTTTGATGGAAAAAGACTTTGTCGGTTTTGTAGATGTTGCATGTCAGCATCCAAATCACCTCAAATTGTCATGCCCAAATTCTCTTCCAAGAATTTTAGAAGCATGCAAGTAATGAGAAGAACGAGATTTCCTTTTCGTTCTCTTTCCCCTCCACCAGACATGTATCATAATCAATCATCATGGCCTGCATCACTTCCAGAAGAGCTCATTGGTGGAATCAAAAGAACCACAAAAGGTGCAGGTGACCGAGAGTAAACCAAAATTCGGTACACCTCAGACTCTACAACTAGATTAGAACTGAAACTCTTGTAACCTCAATGAACATCAAAAGCAAGCATAAGCTAGATTAGAAACTTAAACATTGAGCTCATCATTCATCTCCTAAAACCCAAGAACTCAATTTCCTCTGCATTACACTAATTACTCTCAGGCTTAGCTTGGGAGAGCTCATCACAAGAACATATTCCATAAATACTTCAAAAGTGTACCCTTTTGGAGTCTTTTGTTTGTAGAGGATGCTACAATAGGGAACTCTACAACCAAATGAATTTGCCCACTACAAAGGGTTCCCCACCGTTGAATCATTTCTAACAAGCACAAGGGCAAGAACAAACCACAAAGTTACACATCAAGAGAAGTTCCATCATTGTGACAAATCTCACCCATTGACTGAATAGAGGTGGTGAGGATCAAGTGATCATCATGACCAGGGGGAAAACAATGGGCTGGATCCCTCTTCATGTGATGCACCTTGTGTTTCGAAACTTTGCCAGTGGCGGAACGAGCGTCGAACTCTGTCGGGCCCGCCGACAACTGGACTTGCACCTAATTGACACAGGGGAATTGATTGGACTCAGTGTGGACTTTGTGTCACCTATCTCACAGGTGTGAAGGTTGTCTGAAAGCCTTGAATCATGGCTTCTTAGTGGACCCTTCAGCGTCCTTGACAATACAATTGTAGATTGAGGCTTTTCATTTCAATTTGGACAGAGATTTGGTACCTGGATTCTTCTTAAATGAAATGCTTTCTGGATTTGAATCAAATGAGACAGGAAACTTGAGTCCAAGGGATCCACATCAACCAAGAGCATCAGTTGGGAGATCTACTGGAATCAATATGGCCAATTTCTGGAACTCCCTGGAAAACAAAGTACACAGAAATACAAGAATGAGCCAATGCTGCATATCCAACAAACTACTTAACTTCAGAAAGAAGATTGCATTTCAGAATCGCTACAAACATAGCATAGTATTAAACGGATGCCTTTCACCATTTCGATAATACCTGTTTCCATTATTTTGTTGAAGATATACAAGATCTAAAGAGGACGGATAGTTTTGAATACAATGCAATTCAACATGACGATTTGTGCATCACCACTTCCATACCACAAAAGATCTCAGAAAACCGCAAACACAATGAACAAAACTATGGCATCCATAAACAGAGAGTGTTGCTCATCATATGGAACTATCCTGACTCAGAAATTACAATGTAAGAGGAATCTGAAGAGGCAGAGGCTTTCATGGTCCAAAAAGTCAGCTAGTAGTAAAACACTGGCCCCATTCAAAATTCACTAGGAAAAAAGGAAATTTGAGAAAGTCAACAAGAGCAGAAGCTAAAAGACACATGCTATACATACATGTTTACATAACCAATATATTACACAGGACTTTTCAGTGTCAAATTCTCTCTCTTTTGAGAAGAGGAGGATTAACAATCAGATAGGACTTCAAGTCAACCGTTTCTTCCCATTATGCTTCTCACCCATTGGAAAACACGAACAAATTCAGGAAAAGGTTGAAGTCCATGTCAATTGAGCTATCCCTACTAGATTCCCGAATGAAATCACCAGGGTTTGAGCCAATTATAATGTCAAACCCGCCAAACTGATCCATATAATTCTCAAGTGTCTAACTGGTCAGCCTCTCAATGCCTCCCATTTGCTTCAACACCCAGTCTGTCCAGTGTTCTGCCACCACCTCTTTAAGATCTTCCAATTAATTTCAGATGCCTCAACAGAAACAACACATTTAAGACAAATTCCAAGCCTGTGAAGTGCAATCTCTGCTCCTCTAACTCCACTGAAAATAGAGAGAACTCTCAACCCATCTGGAAACATGTTTTTCAACACAGAAAAATGGTACCCTATCGTGTCTGTTTGGAACAGTATTTGAGTTCTATGCATCTATCAGTTGGCAACAAGCGCCAAATCTCAGTGTGATGGAGGACGAACTCTAGAAAATCTCAACTTAGGATTTATCTCTCAAGATGGGTTTGGGAATCTCTCCCTTAGGCATCTCACTCGAAGCACACAGGCTACTCAAAATGCTCAAACGACAATTTTCATAATCAATCATTAATTTCATAACAATAGAAGTTTGGGCGCCTACAACATAGAAGTTTTCCCACCACAATCAGTGTGGGACTAAAAAGAAAACTAAAAATAGACTAAAATTAATCAAATACTAAATCAACTAAATAAGTTATGTAAATCCACTTTTGATGTCCCCATCATTCCCTCAGGGTTGAAAAAACTCGACCTTCTCGAGTGCAGATCTCGGCTCTCTCATCGGGCCATAGTGGTAGTCGGAGAATCAGCATTGACGCGTCATGCCTAAGTCACGATGGTGGAGGTGGAACTGGCCCTCATGACAGCTCTGCTATAAAGGATGGCAGCTCGAGTAATGCATAGGTAGCAGACAAAGGTGCCTCCTCCCGGATCACAACCGAATCAACTGTACTTCGCACCATGAATAGCCTGATTAACTGTGACCATGTCTCTTGTAGGAAGATCTACAAAAGATCGTACAAGTCAGGCAATCTCACGGTCACTGGAAGCCTCACAACTGCTTAGGTGGCACTAGCTCCTTGGCAAGTTCCGCTGAGAGATTTACTGAAGTCTCTACAAGCGGCTCTCTTATCTCTAGCTCGGCTCATCAACAACTGCTGGCTCTGGCTTAACTGCATTATCTGATTCTATCTCGTGCTCCAACATCAATAAAAACTTCTGACCTGGTTCCTCAAGAAACGCCAGGCTCGACAAGAACTGGGAGGCTTTGGATCTGTGTTCATCTTTGCAGCATGGCTTACTACAAGTAACCTCTCTAGCCACCCGAAACTTAGTGTGGAGATCAGTGATTAACCTACTCTCGGGCACTTGCTCAACATTGGGCTCTTTGCAGTCTGAGTCAGATGAATAAATGGGTGGAGTATACCGAGTGCGAAAAATTCTTACAAGAGAAATCAATATCGACATAACTTATGATTGTTCTCTACCCAATAATATGGCTCTCCACCAACTTCATTCGGACATATAGGCATTTTCCTCAGATGTCAGAGCAAAATAATTGAAAAAAGTTTCAAGATTTTTCTCTGTCTTCATAACCATAACGATCATAAAACTCCGAAAAGTCGGGATAACTGCATACATTTTTCTTTCAACTTCCTTGTGATCACCATTAGAATGTATTGACCACATAAATATAAGCCCATATGAAAAATTCAGTGCATAAGCTCAGAAATTACCTAAGAATTTTTAAAGTCTTGAATTGGGCCCTAATCGGACTGGAAACGGGTCTGAAACGCTGATTTTCTTCTGTAGGGAATAGTATCGGCACCAAACACGATCTTGTAAAAGTCATATCTGCTGTGAACTCTTTCTTGCGGCTCGGAATTCTGTCGCGCATCCAACGCTTCTGACAGAGGTCGAAATGGACTCCGCACGGGCGAGAAACAACCTCTAGAATGTAACTGTGTTGTTCACTGAGTTGACTCAGTTGAGTTGGCCGAGTCAGTTCTTGCTTAGTGGACTAACTCAGTGAGTCGAAACACTCGGGTTCGGGTCGGGTTCAGCTTGAAAACCCGCTTGAATTAAACCCGATATGGGATCGGGTTATAAGATTTAAGTTTGGAAAATTTTAACCCCTAAACCCAAATCTCTCTACCTCCTCTCCCGATCCTGGCTAGGGTTTATACAACCCTAGTGGCGACAGATGGTATCAGCCACTAGCGCGGATGGCGATGGAGGGTGGCGGTGGTGAAGATGGTCTGGGTAGCATGGTTGTCGTCGCCATGGTCAGAGGAAGGCACTGACCTCGACGAGAAGACAACGATGAGAGCTCACCTCTGCGGCGAAGGCGAGGGATGTCGGTGATGTAGCCATCACGATCACAAGTCATGAAGTCGAGAAAGGGGATGTTGCCACAGTCGATGGAGAAAGGGATCTCCTGGGCGAGGTCGGCAGCAAATCTGCTCAGGCGGTGGTGGACGAGGTCGGTCGGTGACGAAGATGGTCTGGAGGTGATGGTGGGAACAGTGAGGCCTGGGCTTGTCGTCAAGGTCGAGAGAGGACGATGATGTCGACGTCCAGCAATGGCTCTGATACTCCAACGTCCGGTGGTGATGGCGGAAGGCGACAACGAGGCGGCAATGGTTGCGGATTCAGGAGACAAAGTTGGCGAAGCTTGTGGCTTCGCAGAAGAGGAAGAGGAAAGATCTGAGGAAGACGGAGGGGAAGTTGAAGAAGATTCCGAGATCTGGACATCGACGGGGGCGACGGCGACGACGGACGAAGTCGATGACTTCGGAGGCGAGGTCGACGACGTGGGTGTTGCAAGTGGTAGCGGTGGACTAGGGCCTCATCAAGGATGACATTTTTGTGAAGACAATGAACATGAGCGGCCATTGTACAAGGAAAATTAAAATGTTCTGATTTTTTCCTCTTGTTTTTTTGAAAAATTTGGGAATTTGTGGATTTTGTGGAAGGGAAGAGGATTTTGTAGAAGGTAAAGTTTTGTGGAAAAGTGAAAAAGAGCAGGATTTAGCTTTGATATCAAGATAATGGAGGACAAACTCTAGGAAATCTCAACTTAGGATTTATCTCTCAAGATAAAGTTTGAGAGAATCTCTCCGTTGGGCATGTCACCGAAGCACACCACGGCTACTCAAAATGCTAAAATGGTAATTTTTCATAACCAACCATTCACTTTATAACAATAGTAGTTTGGGCCTTATATAAGCCTACAACGCAAGAAGACCTACCACAACCAGTGTGCGACAAAAAAGAAAACTAAAAATAGACTAAAATAAATCAACTACTAATCCAACTAAATTAACTAAGCAAATCCACTTGATGTCCCATCATAGTGTGTTCCCTTGGATATCCTAAAATGCTCTCTACCTGCTCGGTCTCAATTGGTCTCAATTTGTTATAGCCAACTCAGACCAGATTCAACCATTTACAT
>JAVJIF010007191.1:0-71802 GCA_038442645.1 Agave tequilana
GTGTTGGACGCGGAAAACTGGCGAAGAGCGGACTGGAGCAACTTTTCCTTGAATCAGATGAAAAATTACAACAGGCTAATCTTCCGGTTACAAGGGAGGGAGAATATTGAATCTTGAATTCCCCCTTTGTTTAGTGCTGGGTTCTTCGTGTGGCGTGGAGAGTGAATCTTGTTCTCCGTTGACCAGATGACCGTCAGTACCGTCGAGGGATCTTCTCCTTGGTAGGTAGAAGGAGTAACTCAGCCCCGTCCACCAAAACTCTAAAAGAGAAGGTAGGCGAAGAGCAACTTGTACGCAGCAAGCTGGCTTGAAGAGTCGAGCTCTCTCTCTCTGTCGATGATCTCTCCTTTTTTTTCTTTCTCGAAATCCCCCTATTCCATAGTGACGGGACTATTTATAGGGTTTTTAGGGGGTGATCGTGCCCCCTAAAAGTGCTCCACGATGAGGGCCAACTTCCCCCTACATGGGCGGTGGATGGCGCCATATTCGGGTGGTTACAACCAAGGTGGATGCACCTTGATGCTGAGACGTGGGCGTTGAGCCAACGCGCCTTGATGCTGAGACGCGGGCGTTGAGCCAACGCGCCTTGACGCGGAGACGCGGGTGTTGAGCCAATGCGCCTTGATGCGGAGACGCGGGCGTTGAGCCAACGCGCCTTGATGCTGAGACGCGGGTTTGGACTTTCGCGTCTTGATTGTCACATTTAGCCTTGCGCCTGGATCTTGGATCTCTACGTTTTGGTGGCTTGTCTTTGTGATTTTTAGACAGCCTACAGAACCCCCTCCAAAGTTTTCGATATTCCGCAGTTAACTGGGACGGATTTCGAAATACTTTGGACTCTAGCTGAGTTCGCCTTCATGACTAGACTGTTGATGCTCCGAGTTTAATCTTATCTGGAGTTGGTCTTCGTGAGTGTACTGTTGAACTCTTTGAAGCCCCCAGAGTTGATCATGTTGAGTGTCTAGATGCACAGTCTAAACCTCCCCGATTGCTTTTAGTCTGTCACTGGCGCGCTTTAGGCCAGGAGTGGTTGGTCGTCTGCTTGCGTCAGTGTACTGTTGAACTGATTTTGCAGAAGCAGGAGGCCGAACGCAGGTTCTTTTTCAAAAGCAGAGATGGTACTGCTGTAAAGGCGCGATTTCTGTAAAGTGCGTCCTTTGGCAATGGAGACGCGACTGATCTTCATGAGGCAGACGCGATGTTCAGCTGAAGACGCGAACTTCGGAGAGACGCATCTTTTGAATATAGACGCGATTGTCTTGGCGCATTTATGGCGATGCTGACGGGGCATAGCCATCGAAGAGACATGGCCGTCGGGTGCGAGTCTGTGCCACGTCATGGCCACGTTATGATTGCTCTGCCAGTTGGCCTGGGGAACTGACGGGATTTCGCCTTTTGGCGCGCGGATTTCCTGGCGCATTAATGATCCGTGCCACGTGTCGATCGACGATTCACTGCTGAGTCGTGGCGCATGATCTTCTCTGTGCGTTAAAGTGATTTTGTTCCACGCGTCGAACGGAGATTCGCCGCAGAATTCATCGGCCATACGCCGCGTATCTTCGCGAATCCTTGTGCCTATAAAAGGTCACAGTTGGGAAGATTCCTCTTCTTCTCCGAACGCACTTGCTGATAAGATTAAGAAAGAGAACTTCCTCTTCAGTTCATCTGTTTGAACCTCGGATCGAATTGGCCATGGCTCCCAAGACCAAGCCGATTGCTTCTTCTTCAAAGGCGACCGTCGCCGAGGCCCGGAGGGGCAGCTCCTCCTCTGCGCAGGATGTTGTTCTCCAAGGTCTCCAAGGTAAATGCCTTTTAGGCGGAAGTTTCGCCATTAAAGGAAGTTCCAAGAACCTTTAAGAACCCTTAACACACGAATTTAATCGTGTTTGATTCCCAGACGCAGTCTTTGGGTTGATAACCATGACGCGGGTTTGGACCCTCGCGCCATTGGTCCTGCGCTTCAGATTCTTCACTTAGAATATTTTCTAATTGTGAAGGGTCCAGACGCGGACTTAGTTTACAGAACGCGGATTTGATCCTTGCGTTCTGTTTCATCAGCTGTTGATTTTGATGAATCTGGCACCCGAGTCCAAGCATTTTGACATCTGGGGACGTGAAAGGAAGGGAGTTACCCTCCTTAACTTCTGGCGATTATGGTGATGGAAGGGTTAAGGTGGATAACTCCCTTCTTTTCGCACCCAGAAGTGACATCAAGGAGAATGTTGTGGAGACGCCGATCCTGCAGGTCTGGACGCGGATTTGGTAATTCCTGCGTCCAGTGCCTCTTCTGCGTGGATGCGCAGGTCTGGACGCGGATTTGATAATTCCTGCGTCCAGTGTCTCTTCTGCGTTCGGATTATGAACACTTAGCAAATTTTTTTTTCTTGCTTTTGATAGAGTATCTAACTAAGTGTCCTTTTCTTTTTGCAGCGCCACGCCCTGCTACTTCACTCGCCAAGAAGCGCCCTTTGGACATGTAGGGGGTGCTGACCGGGACTTGACCTTCGTGTTACAGAGGACTGTTCCTGTGACAGCTGACAAGTCGCAGGCTCGGGGGAGAGGCTCTCAAATGTTGACATGAGGACTCTTCGGGTGCTTATGACTGATGCAGCATTTGCAATGGATGCTGGCATCAAACTGGAGAAGCCTGCCTTCTTCTTCGGAGATCGTATCCACGATGGCGGCTATCGCGTATATGACGGGACTTACAAATGGCTCCGTCAAATAAGGGGTGGAAGATTCTTTCTTCCGAACATGGAGAGGATGTTCCCGCTGTCCTACTTCCAGCACATGTCCGTCCCTCGGAAGATGGAATGGGACCTCTCTCGATATGTCCCTGAGATTACTCTCGGTGATTTGGGCTCCCACAAAGTGTACCGTCATGATAGCCATGACAGGTCAGTTATCGGCCTTTTCCCTGGGTCGCGCAAGTCTGATGTTCCGGCTGGGGAGATACCACAACTTGGCACTACCTTCCTCAACGCATTCATGGAAGCGGAGGGTGATTATCCCGTTGGGTTCCGTGCACCGGGGTGGGTCCGTTCCACGGAGAACTATTGGTGGGGCAGGATGGTCGGCTTTGTCCTCACCGAGCTCGGGGATCTGCTAAAGCGTGTGGGACTGTACCCAGCGGTCAGAGCCGTGCAGTGGGGGATCCCTCAAGCTCTCAGAACTTCTTCGGGATTCTAGAGCGTTATAATTCTTTGACGGGGACGTTCTTCACTCCGGTCGGGGAGATGGGCCTTGCTCTGCACGAGCTGCATGAGGTCTCGGGGCTGTCGACAGGGGACATTCCCTATGAGGAATATGTCCCGACCACGGTGGAGCTTCACCATTTGAAGGAGGAGTTTCCCCTCATATATGAGACCTACTGGGAAGTGCTATGTCACTTCCACATTTGCGGCCAGATAACCAAATGGCGGTCGCAGGGAGTCAAGCAATTGTCTTGGGCCAGTTACTTGTTCAACAATGTCAACACCAAAGACCATCGATAACCCGATTGGCTCCCAGCTCCGACAGGGAGATTGAAGACAGGATCGACCAGGCTCCTGACAGTTTCTACACCACGGAGTCGAATGAGGACGGTTTCGACCCTGACTTGGTTTTTGAGAGCTTTCACCATCAAGCCCGGACCCCTATCTCCGATCGGGCGCTGTTGGCGGGCTTTCTGATGCTGTGGCTGAAGCGCTGTGTGGTGCCCACGCTGCCACATGAAGTCATTGTTGCTGACGTGGTGTACCCGGCGGTGCTCCTGGCTCATGGCAACCCCATAGCCCTTCTCCCGGCCGTGGCGGCTGGTATTCAGAGCGGGCTGCGGGCGCTCACTAAGAGTTTCTGCGAGCCACCGAAAACTGCAGACTCCGAGGAAAGCCGTATGTTGACTCAGAGGGGAGTCCGACGGTGAAGCGTCCCAACCCTCGTGTCGAGCTGCCTTACACGTACCTCATGGCTTGGTACGTGATGCATTGCCCTTCCTTGATGACGGCGGTGCGTTGGAGGGAGAGTTCTGTCCCTTTTGTACAGCGATTGGAGGGTTCGAAATGGCGTGATCCTTATATATATTACGTCCGGAAGTGCCTTTCCGACCCTGCGAACTACCAGCTCAATCGCTGCCTCCCCCAGATCCCTGGTGCATCTCCCGGGGATCTACTTGTTGATTCTGTTGGCCCAGATGACTTCACGAGGTTATCCGCGGGAGCCTTCTGGTGGTTGCTCAATATCCGGCCCGGATATGTGCTTTTCCGACAAGGGACGTCATGCACCATTGAGCCGTACATGCCGAATCGCTTCGCTCGACAGTTCGGCTATGATCAGCTCTATGTCGGGAACCCCAATGCTCGACTCGCCTTCGAAGGGAACCTGTTCGAGGGTGCTCGGGCCTGGTACTATAGTGTGGCTGGAGGGACGGGAGTAACTTTCCGTCTACCTCTCGAAGGGCCTAAGTGCCGTACGAGCTTCAGCTTCTGCACTTGGTACTCCCAGGCCATCCAGACACCAGACTTTTTTCCGGCGTCTTCATGCATCGAGAGCATCAATGCAAGTCTCGAGGCAAGGACGGATTCTAGTAAACCGACGAAACTCGTAGAACAGTACCTGAAGGCCCAAAAGGAGGTCGGGCGAAGAATGAGAAGGGAGCCACGAGCCATGGAGCCACAACCACCAAGGGCGGAGCCACAAGCGACTAGGGCAGAGCCGAAAGCAACTAAGTCTCGACAGGCGGTGAGCAAGCGTCGTCAAGGCTCTACTCCCACTGCTGAGCCCACTCCGAAGAAGGTTCGAAGGGACTTGATAACCGAAGTCTCTCGATCTGAAGAGATCCCTGCTGTCGTTGAGGCACTGAGGGAGGAAGAGATAGCTGAAGAAGAAACTCCTCTAGTCCGTGTTCCCAGGTCACTTAGCAGAGGCCACGGGTCTGCGGAGGAAGGGGAGCTCGTTGATCGATCCGCCGCCACTGACGAGGATGAGCAGCTAGAGGTTGATATAATGAGCGGAGGCAATGTCAAGATCCCTGGGATCTCAGCTCAGCCCGAGTCTTCCTCAGCTCAACAGCCCGGGTCTCCTTCTGTCTTCATTTCCAGTCCTCGGATGGCTGACCCCAGCCCTACCACTGGGGTAGTTGGAGACAAGGCTCCACCTGCAGGGGTTTCGCGCGAGGCGCTATCGTCTTCCTCACTCTCAGGGGAAAGCGAGTTTGAAGACGATGTTGATTACGGTGATGAACCCACTTTTCCTGATCCGAGTAAGTTCTCCCATATTTCAGAGGAGAACTATATGGGGGTGAGCCGTCAACGGTATCACAGCTGACGATTATTCCCGTGGGAGGTACTCTTTTCACCTTTTGACCTGCTTTCCTTTTAATTTTGAAGAAGAGACCTTAACATTCTCCCTTTTATGTTGCAGGATTGGCTGAGAACGTCGAAGCCGCATCCTCCTCGCAGATCGAGGAGATGGTACAAGAGTTGACCCAGCCAGAAGGGGTTACGGCTTTAGTTGCCGAGATAACTCCAGCGGGGGCAACTACTGATGCCGGGGAGGCTTCTCCTTTGCCGGAAGAGGAGGCAACCCCTAAGGCCGGGGAAGAACCCACTCTGCCGGGTGAAGGGATTACTATTGAAGCTAGGGAGACTTCCACTCCGCAGGACTTGCCCAAGGATTCGGCGTCTCTGGACCTCCCAGATGGTAAGGAAGTTCTGATATATTAAATGTTTCGCTTTTCTCCTTTGTGGCTAATGTCACAATAACTTGCAGAGAGAACTGAGGGGGCTCAAATGGAGAGTCCGACGGTCGGTACCTTTCCAGAAGGCCACGCATCTCAGGTCTCGGCTGAAGCTTCTGAAGAGGTTGCGCCATCATTAGCTGTGGAGGTTCCTGTAAAGATAACACCCCCGGAAGCGCCAGTGGTCGGTCTCGCTCTTGATGTATCGACGGTCAGCACGACTCTTGCGCAAAAAGAGCCGGCTTGCACCGTGACAGAAAAGGGGTCGGGAAGCTTCCCAGGTGGTGACAATATGGGGGAACTGGCACGCCAGATGGTGCAACAATTCTTTGCTTCGATGGGATCATGTATTGATCTCATCTTACGTGGAAGCAGCTCCTTCAATTTTGCCCGGACGCTTCTCAGAAATCTGGCCGAGAACGTCGAGTTAACCGGAGGCCCCTCACTTGCCCAGGCGTGTCTGCGGGTGGTGGAGCAACTGGGAGACGACCTGCACGAGCTGAAGTCTTTGGAAAATGCCAGCTCTTCTGGTGAGGCCCAGGCCACTCTAGCCCGGCTCTTAGCTGCTCAAGAACGAGAGCGACAGGAGGCAGAGGCACAAATAGATGCAGAGATCCGCAGCCTCGAATGTTCCCAGGCTGAATGTCAGAAACTAACTGACGATTCAAGGGATCCGAGATTGTCATGCAGAGCACGGAGCACGTCATCATCAGTGCTCGGGACACCATTGCCAAGGCTCGGGACACCATTGCCAAGGCAGAAGCTGTGCTTGCGATCAATGAGAAGAAGCTTGTTACCATCAAAGAGGAGCTTGCGGAGCAACAGACTGCTAAGGCGCGAGCTGAAGAGAGTCTGTCTCTACATTCTTCCAGGGTGGAGTCTCTGCGAGCGCAGCTGGCTGCAAAACCCTTCCTATCTGAAGAGGAGCTGCGGGTCCAAGCCATGATGGAGGCTGAGAAGGCGCGTCAGATCAAGATGCATCATCTCAGGGAGCGAATCCGTTCCTTGGCGAGCCAGGACATTTAGCCTTCTTTTCTTTTTTTTTGTAAAGAAAAGGACACTCTGTTTATCAGAGTGTTTGTATCCACTTTTGATATAAAAAGGACATTTTTTTGTTCCATCTTCTTTGTTTAGCTGTGGATGAATCCAACTTCTTGATCACTGGTTGTGAAGATTGAACTTAGGCGAGACTAAGTTCTTTCAATGAGACGCGGCTTCCTGATGAGACGCGGCACTGATCCACAGAGTGAAACGCGGTCATCATTCCGTAGGAGCTTAGATAGAACTAAGTCCTTTTGCTGAGACGCGGCGTCAATCACAGGGTGAGACGCGGTCATCATTCCATAGGAACTTAGATTTCACTAAGTCCTTTTGATGAGACGCAGCGTCAATCACAGAGTGAACCTCGAATTGGTCTCGCTGAGTAAGACGCAAATAGGGCAGACGCGAGGGACGCAGCATTGTTTGCTGAAAGGACGCGATTTTGAGTCACGTGGACGCTCTTTAAAGCGCGGGTGAATGCCTTTTAATTTGAGAACGGTGACGCGGATTCTTAGACGCGGCTTTCCCATCTGCGTTTAATGCAGCCGGACGCGACTTTGCTGTCTGCGTTTGAGGCAGCCTGACTTAAAGATTTTGTGAGATCTTTGACCGTCAAGTCTTCACTGACGATTGGACGTCAAGTCTTCACCGACGTTTGGGAAACCGGGTCATCCGTTGTTTTCCAAGGCGGTTGTCCACGCGTCAATTTTTTATTTGACTTGGGCGTTTTAACGCTCTTTAATGCAAAACCGGCGCTGGCGGTTGGAAACCGGTGTCTGCGACGATTCCCAAAGCGACGCTCCACGCGTCAGTCCTCCATTGGGCTTTGACAGTCGTGCGCGACGGTTCTGTTTGATGCACCATTAATAGCAGTTATTAGGGTCTGCCTATAAATAGGGCTAACCCTCTTCCTTCAATCCAATCTTTGGACTGTTTTCTTTTTGAGAGCGAGCGCTCTGAGAACCTTCATCTTCTTCAGAGTATTGTCTCCATGGATGAGGATGGCTCTGTGGATGAAGATGACCTAGGGCTTGTATGCTCCTGTTTGGTCTCTTCGGGGCAGAGTGTCTCTCTGATCATCTTGCACGTCCGCGTTTGGATGCAGAGAGCCCGACTCTTGGTAGAGGCCTCTGTTGGTACGCCGTCCCAATTAGCCATGATATTTTAATCTACCACGGCCTGCACCTTGGCATCACCATTATCTGGACCCCCTCACGAAGTCTGTGTTGGTGCATTCCTTCTGGAATTTGCGCCACAGATTTAAACTTCTCTGGACGCGAGTGCAGGGGTCTTTGGCACTTGGCGCTGGCTTTGTTCACAAAGCTTGCGTTTCAAAGCCACTGTCTTGGCGCGTTTTATGGCTATTGCCTTAGCGCGTTTTATAGCCACTGCCTTGGACGAATTCCCAAAAAGGTTTCAGACCCGAGTCTTGCAACTCTTGTTCACTCAACAAGGAGATGGCAACTTTCGGCGTCTGTGCCTTTTAGGCGTCTGTGCTTTCGACTTGGGCGTGAATGAGACCGCGTTTTGATTCGCGTTTGTCTCTGCTGACGCAGCAGTTTGGCTCACCGCGCGGGTCATTCCCGCGTCTGCTTGGCTGACTGCGTGGATCATTCCCGCGTCTGCTTGGCTGACTGCGTGGATCATTCCCGCGTCTGCAGTCTGCATTTGTGACTTAGTTTTTCTCTGTTGAAGCATGCTAAGTTGCAGATTGTTCTGATTCCTTTTGTTTCATTCCTTGCAGGTAGACTTGCTGGTTTGCTGGGCCCCTGGAAGGATGCTTTGGCCGGCGAACTTGTTCGATGTTCACCTATAAGAGAGTATATTATGGTCCTCGTCACCTATAAGAGAGTATATTACATCTCTGACGAGGACCCAACCCTCGCCAAGGTCTCTTCTGATCTGCTTCGCCATTCATGCCTGCTGGCAAGAGATGGTCAGGCTATGCATGACGGCGATGAGGGTTCCGGCGGTTGCGGTGGCGGACAAGATCCTCTTCCTCTCCCACCCCAGAAGTGACATCAAGGACAGTCTATGTCCGTTGGATGGCCTGCTAGGGAAAGGGACGCTCCTGAACGAAGGGTTGCAGGACTTTCTGTTGCCACCAGACCTCAAGAACACCATTGCTCTTAGCTTAGTCAGCTAGGGCGCTTTCGATGTTTACATCATGCATCGTGGTGTAACCAGCTTCTATTGTAGCCACAAAACATCGCGCACTTGGAATCAGACGCGGCTTATGAGGAGCGAGTGCAACCTCTAAGAGAGAGAGAGGGACTTCTTTGTACTCCTTAATTGTAACACTCAATCTTATTGTATAAGAGAGCGTTTTTACTGCAACACTCCATCTTATTGTATAAGAGAGCGTTTTGTATCACTTTCATCTGTTTGGAAATAAATAAAAGCGACACTTTTCTTTTCGCCTCTTTCCTTGTCTTGAACTTTTTGTCTTAGACCTATAGAAGCAAAGAATCTCTGACTTTGTTAAAATTATGATGGTAACTTTAATAAGTCAAACTTTGTGGAGGAAGAGATCCTATTTCAGGAACTTTCACAGTACTGTCAGAGGTGTAATATTAACTTGACAGAGATGAAATAATTTTTGGTGGACCTGCCACTTTATAAGAGAAAGCGACAAGTAGAATTGGTACCCCCAGGGAGGGTGAACTTTTATCAAGTGTTTGGGATTAACTTGATTGAGCTCAACTGGGGATTTGAGGAAAACACTGTTGATGGTGTAGTATTAACCTAACAACGTTTTTAGGTAGACTTGTTATTCTGCTGAAGAGAATAACAAGTGGGACTAGACTCGTGGGGAATCTAGGAAAGTTTGTTACCGTCAGAGGTGTGATATTAACTTAACGGGTTGAAGTGGTCTTGTCAGAAGTGTAATGTTAGCTTGACAAGGATGTGAGTCAGAGGTGTGATATTAACTTAACTCAGAAGTGTCACTGTCATAGGTGTAATGTTTAACTTGACAATGAGGGAATGCTAGAGGTGTAATGTTGAACTTAGCATTGGTCATCTCGGCTTGGATAAGGAAGTCCGAGGGAAAGTCATGGCTATAGGTGTATTGTTGAACTTAGCAATGACTTGGATGCTAGAGGTGTGGTGTTAACTTAGCATCATCCATTTCAGCTTCGATATGGAAGTCTGAAGAAGAGTGACTGTCAGAGGTGTAATATTAAACCTGGCAGAAACTTGATTACTGTTTAGAGGTGTGGTGTTGAACTTTAACAGCAATTTGTCAGAGGTGTGATGTTAACTTGACAAAGATTGACTCATGATAAGAGCAATTTTGAGGACCTGTCATTCTATTGGTGAGAATTGACAAGTGAAAATTTGAAGTGCCAGAGGTGTAGTGTTAACTTGGCAAATTTGAAAATTTGGTACTCCGTGTAGAGTTGACAAGCAAAATTTGTACTCGACAAGGAATATTAAAAAGTTTCCATTACCAGAGGTGTAGTGTTAACTTAGTAATGGTTGTATTTTTGTAGACCTACCATTCTGTGGATGAGAATTGGTAGGGGATTTTGGAGGAAAGAGTGGAGCCAAGTCCACTTAGGATTTTTAGCAAACCCTCAGCTATCAACGGATTTGAGGTGCCTTTACCAACTACCGTTTGAGTTGGGCTAGCCATGCTATTCCCCTCAGCATGATGAGTTGTCGAAGACTGATGTTGGGCTTAAAAGCCAACATTTTCCTCTATCCTTAGCCGTCGGAGGCGTCGGATCAAATGGGAACATGTCCCTTAGGATTTTTAGCAAATCCTCAGCTGTCAACGGGTTTGATATGCCTTTACCAACTACCGTTTGAGTTGGGCTTGCCATGCTATTCCCCTCAGCATGATGAGTTGTCGAAGACTTATGTTGGGCTTAAAAGCCAACATTTTCCTCTATCCTTAGCCGTCGGAGGCGTCGGATGTTTTGATCAGAGGTGTACTTTTAACTTGATCGGCGGAAGGATACCATCTAGGGATAGTACTTCTTCAGGAACCTGCCGTTAATAGGCATCATGAGTGTATCGCCATTCGAGTTTATGAGGCGATATGATCCATTTGAGTAGACTGACTCTACTACAAATGGTCCTTCCCATTTGGGTTGGAATTTTCCTTTTGTCTTGTGCGTCATTACCATGGGTCTTCTGACGGCTAAGACTAGGTCGCCTTTCTTGAAAGTTCGCACTTTAACTTTCTTGTTGAAGGTTCTGGTGATTCGAGCCTGGTAGAGCTCGATTTGCTGTTGGGCTTGCAGACGCTTGTCGTCTAAGGCCTCCAGTTCCTGGAGTCGCTGTCGATGCTTCTCCTCTGTCGTCATCTCCGCTGTCAAGGCGACGCGTAGAGATGGAATTTGGATCTCCAGGGGAAGCACGGCTTCACATCCGTATACCAAGGAAAACGGCGTGGCCTTAGTCGGGGTTCGCACAGTTGTGCGATAAGCCCATAAGCATTCACCCAACTTGTCGTCCCAGTCTCGTTGACTTTTCGAGACGAACTTTTTGAGAAGCTTGCCAATAGTCTTGTTGAAAGCTTCTGCGAGGCCATTGGCGGCAGGATAGTATGCCGTTGAGGACACACTCTGGATTCTGAACTTAGCGCAGAATCTCTGGAAAGCCTGGCTGATGAACTGGGGTCCATTGTCATGGACAATTCGCCGAGGTACGCCGAAACGGTAAATAACGTGATGTTTCACGAACTTGATCACGTTCGACGACTTGACCTCCTTCAAAGGGATGGCTTCAGCCCATTTGGAGAAGTAATCGGTTATCGCCAGAATGAACCGATGTCCTTTTGATGATGGCGGGCTGATAGGACCAACCACGTCCATGCCCCACATTTCGAATGGCCAGGTAGAGGCCGTAGAGTGGAGATAGCCTGGCGCTTGATGGATAAAGTCGCCATGCACTTGGCAGGCGTGACATTTCTTGGCATAAGTGACGGCATCGGCAATCATCTTAGGCCAATAGTAACCCAATCTTTGGAGTCGATGTGCCAGTTTTGGGCCAGGTTGATGGGCTCCACACATACCGTCGTGGGCCTCTTTCAATACTTCTTGTGCTTCGTTTGGTGAGAGGCACCGGAGTAAGATCCCGTCATGCGATCGACGATACAATGTTCGCGTAATCGCATTATAATAGAATTTGGGGCTTTCCTTCGAATGGCAGCCGCTTCTTTGGCGTCCTCAGGCAGGATGCCATACAAGACGAAATCAATGTAGGGGAACCGCCAGTCTCTAGGCTCTGGACCGGTTGACGCTTCAAGTGCTTCTTCGCGGTGACGACCTCCCATTGACTCCTGATAATCCTCGAGAGCATTTCTCGGGCAATACAGGTCGTGGCTGTAGACGAATATCTTCTCCATTGCTCCAGCTGGAAGAGCTAGGGAGGCAGCCAGGGATGCGAGTGCATCGGCGTGCGCATTTTGCCTGCGTGGTACATGGTCGATGTAGAAGCTTGTAAATCCCTCGGCCATGCGGACAGTTGCATTGTAATAGGGTACCAAGTCTTCATGTCTGACTTCGTACTCCCCGCGAACTTGGCTGACGATGAGTTTAGAGTCACCGTATGCCTCGAGATTTTTAACGCCAATCTCATCGGCGAATTGCATCCCAATCAAAAGAGCGTTGTATTCCGCCACATTATTGGAACAAGGCTCGGTCAGTGAGACAGCTCGGGGGATCACATAATTTTGTGGGGAGACAAGTACTACTCCTACCCCCGCCACTACGTGTCCCTTGGGGTTTGTCCTTGATGCACCGTCGAAGAAAAGTTGCCACACTTGACTTTCGAACGATGTCTGAGTCAGGTAGACTTCGGCCACTTCGTCTGGGAGATCCTCGTAGAGTTTGACTGCCCTCGGATCTGGGTGTTCAGCTAAGAAGTCCGCCACCGCTTGTCCCTTAATAGCCTTTTGTGGCAGAAAATGCATTTCATATTGTGATAGCAATATGGCCCATTTTGCCAGTCGGCCATTTAGCGATGAAGGTTTAGTCATAAGTAACCTCAGAGGGTTGACTTTTGATATGACATTTATAGTTTGGCCTACCAGATAGTGTCGCATTTTCTGGATAGCGAACACCAGTGCCAAACATTCCTTCTCGATCGGGTTATACCGATGTTCGGCTCCGATCATTGTTCTACTTAGATAGTAGATTGCTTGCTCATGTCCCTGATCGTCATTCTGAGCTAGTAGAGCTCCCAAAGAATGATCCATCGCTCGGACGTACACCAGAAACGGCTTTCCGGATACTGGAGCTGCAAGGACTGGTGGTTGGGTGAGGTATTGCTTGATTTCCTCGAACGCTTGTTGGCAAGCGTCATCCCAAATGAATGAGACACCCTTCTTCATCAGCTTAGCGAAGGGTTGGCATCTTCCGGAAAGGTTTGAGATGAACCTGCGGATGTACGCCAATCGTCCTTGTAATCCCCTGAGCTCCTTGAGGCTTTTCGGGGGTTGCATCTCCTGGATAGCGCGGATCTTTTCCGGGTCCAAATGGATTCCTGTGGAAGTCACAACAAATCCTAGGAATTTGCCACTGGCTACCCCCAGGAAGGACTTTGTGGGATTCATCTTCAATTGATGAGCCCGCATGATGTCAAAGACCACCTTCAGGTCTGCTACGTGATCGCCTTTAGCGCGGCTTTTTACCGCGATGTCATCAACATAACATTCCACCGTTTTGCGTATTTGCTGATGGAAAATGGCATTCATGGCCCTTTGATATGTTGCCCCTGCATTCTTCAGTCCGAAGGGCATGACGGTGTAGCAATACACTCCTAGGGGTGTCCTGAAGGAGGTATGCTTTTCGTCATCAGGATACATTTTGATTTGATTGTATCCTGAGAATCCGTCCATGAAGGACATTCGTTCGAATCCACAAGTATTGTCAATCATGACATCTGTGATTGGCAATGGGAATTCATCCTTGGGGCAGGCCTCGTTTAGATCACGGAAGTCGATGCAGATCCTGATCTTCCCGTTCTTCTTGGAAACGGGACGATGTTGGCCACCCAGTCGGGATGCTGTTCTTCTCTGATGAAGCCAGAATCAATGAGTTTTCTGACTTCTGATTGAATTGCCTCCATTATTTCTGGGCGAAACCGTCGCTGCTGTTGTTTGACAGGTTTTACGTCCGGATTGATGTTGAGGCGGTGCATGGCCACTTGAGGATCAAGTCCTGGCATGTCCTCATAATTCCAGGCGAAGACGTCTATATACTCTTGTACAAGAGATATTAGATCCTTCTTCTCTGAAGGTGACAGGCCGTCACTTATGAAGATGGGCTTAGGGTTAGCCTCATCTCCTAGGTTGATCTGAACAACCTTGTCTTCTGTGGGTGGCTCACGCTGTTCAAAGCGGGTATCCCAAAGAGCATTTAAATGTTTGATCCAAGGATCTGTATCAGATTGGATCATTTCTTCATTTCCATCTTCCAGGTGGCTTGTCGAAACCATGTTCACTGAAAGTTCCTTGAAGATGTTGCCGACACTGACATCTGACTCCCAAGATGATGTGTCTGAAGAGTAATCGTTGCTCGACGATTCTTGAGAATCGGAGGCTGATGGGACCGGAGTTGATACATAGCCCAACCCCCTGCGCGTCCGATGATAATAATCGGGGGCCTTCCCTTTCGGCACAAAGGAGCGAAGTAGCGTTCTTCTTCCTTTGCCGAAGTTCAACCCGGGTCTGTTGGTTAGGTCATACCCCATGCACTTCATCATTTTGAGCGTTTTTTGGTTCATAATGACTGAGCTGAGGGGATTCCTCCTCACTTTCTGATTCTTCGCGGGGCGTTGGTTCAGTCGTCATTTGCCCAAACAGGATTGGTTTTTGGCCTTTTCGTCTTGTCGGAACCATGAATATAGATTCCTGCGCATCACCATTATCCTGGTATGTCCCGAAAGATGATTTTACTGGTACATGCAATGATGTCAAAGCATCCATTGCCGACCAGATGTCATCGTCTACGTCGGTACTAGTATCCGATGGTATTGAATCGGATGCACACGCAGAAAAGTACTCAAAGTCTAAATTCTCATTAATATACCAGCCGCCTGCATCGTCGGTGGTATTATCAACATCGAGCTTATTAGTGCTCTTTACAAGTGGTTCCAACTTCCACAAGCACTCTTCTTGCTCGGTCTCAGTGTCAGCCTCATTACCAGAGTCTGGCACCTCCAGTTGCGGGGTTTCATCCACCGGATCCTGATATAGGAGGGAGTCCGTGAAATAATTTTCGACCCCCTTAAACGGATACCTTTCGGCAACCAACGTTTGCACCTTCCCACTCGCGTCAATGTATTTCATGACTTGGTGAAGAGTGGAGGGAACGATGGAGTTGCGGTGAATCCATGGTCGTCCCAGCAGCAGATTGTAGGAAGTGTCGGCATCGATGACGTAGCACGTCACCTCCGACTTGAGGCTCCCAATCTGGCACTTGAGCTTGATTTTCCCCATCGGACGGGTGCCATTGGCATTGAACCCGTAGATGGTCGTCTGTGTAGGGCTCAGACGGTGAGTAGGGATGCCGAGGTGTTGCATGACTCGGCGAGGCATGATGCTCAATGCGGACCCTGGATCTACCTGAATGCGGTTCACCTCAGATGATCCGATATAACCTGTGAAGTACAGGGGTCGATCATGCTTCCCTTTGACCTGCATATCATCTGCCGTGAAGGTGATGCAGGGGGTATTCTGGGAGGTGTGGAGGCAATCCTCTACATCTTCTTCCTTCGGCACCTGGGTCATGAAGACCTCAGCATTTGCCAGAGCTTCTTGCAGAGCTTCCCTGGTCGACTTTGATAGTCTAAGAAGTTCATACAAGGTAATGCGTGCCGGTATATTGGCCAGCTGAGCCAGGACATCAAAGCGGTAAGGTGCCGAAGACCCTTCCGCGATGCCTCTTTGAAGGGCTCGAGAGAATCGAGTCTCCTTCTGCTTCTCCACAGGTGGCTTCGTGGAGGGCCTAGTTGGCTCTGCAGCCGGTTGTGGAGGGTTTGCCGCCACTTCGCCGTACTGCTTCAAGTAGGGCTGTCCTGAACGAGTCCCCGTCATTGGTTGGTTGGGCTCTGCGGCCAAGACTATGGTTTCCTCTTCTGAATCAGTCAGTGAGGGAACATCATCCTCTGCTTCTCGGGAGGAAGCACATACCACATGGCAGGACGAAGCTTTTGCCTTGCCTTTGGACTTCCTGTTGGTTACAGTAGTCCACTGCTGGTTGTCCACTAGGTCGGGGTGGACCCACATAATTTCCCCTTGAGGCGTAGGGACGGGTACCAAGCCCTTCTCCTGCTGCTGGTGAGGGTCTGTGTTGACCACTCTTAATTCTCCCCTTGGAATAGGAGTTACCCCCGCAGGCGTTGGAGGTTGTCTCCCGAACTGGAGAACCGACGTCACATTAGCCGTGACCTTCTTCTGCTCTGGTCGGAGCTTTAGCACCTCCGCGTCAATCAAAGCCTGAAGGATGTCCTTGAAGACGTAGCAGCTTTTGGTAGGGTGTCCCAACATCCTGTGGTACATGCAGTAGTTGGGATTGTCGGTCTTGCCGACTTCCTCCGGGCGCCTAATTTCAGGGAGCTTCAGTCGATTGCTCTTGTTGAGTAGCTTGAAGAGCGAATCGACATGTTCCTCCTTGAAGGAATACTGCTTGTTGGCGCGGGGTTGGCTTGAAGAGCCACTCGCCTTGCCTGTTTGAGGTTTGGCGGGAGATTTGGTCTCTGTTGCCAAATTATCCTTCCGCTTCGTCTGGAGGGAGGTGTCTGGCGCTCGCCTAGTCGACCTTTCCGGCCTAGGCTTGCCTTCTTCTGCCCTGACGCGGGCAACAATCTCCTCAGCCTGTTCACCTTGTTGGACTAATTGTTTCCAGGTGCGGCTTTCAGCAACTCCTATTTGAGCAAGGAGTGAGGTTTGGAGGTTGTGGCGGCATGTTTCCACCAGGGTGGCCTGGGTCATACCGCTTGGACACCGGAGTGCCACGTTCCGAAATCTTTCCACGAAAGATTTGACGGACTCTCCCTTTCGCTGTCTCGTAGCCAACAGGGTGGGCATTGTGACCTCGGAGTCATCTTCGAAGAAGCGTGTTAAGAACAGCTTCTCCAAGTCGCCCCAGTTCTTAATAGAACCTTCCGGGAGTTTCATGAACCACTCAAAGGCCAACCCTTTCAGGGTGCCGATGAATAGTCGCGCCAGGATGGCGTCATTATCTACTACATTCCCGGTTTGGGATTTGAAGTAGTAGATGTGCTGATTAGGGGACCCCTTCCCATCGAAGGCTTGGAGGGTTGGAGCCTTGAACTTAGGAGGGTACGGGACTAGATCCCACTCAGCTGGATAGGGCCGGACCACTCCAACTTCTTGGAGGTCTTTGCGACTGGCAAGGGCATTGAGGCGTTGCTCCAGTTGACTCATTCTTTTAGTATGAGCCTTTTCTGGGTCGTGCGACGAAGATTTGGACGAATTTGAAGTAGATCGTCGCGCCTCCTCAGAAGGTTCGGAAGATGAGCTTTCTCCCTTTCTCCCTTTGCCCTTTGACCTCCTAGGAGGAGATTTCCTCCTGTCTTCCAGCAGTTGTGCAATCGCCTGCTTGAGGGAGTCAATCGACGCCTGCTGAGAAATAATCATGTCCATTTGTGCTTTCTGGACCTGCTCTATACGTCTTGCCGTCTCCTCAGGAGTGCCTGTCATGTAGGCAGAGGTCTCCTTCTCGACGGAAGAGTTCGAAGCCCCTGATTCCACTACGGCGGAGTGGGAATCATTCGCTCTAATGCCGTGGGCTAAGGCATTATAGTCAATTGGGGGAATGGCCCCCGTCCGGGTGCGAGTGTGTCGATACACCCCTTCCGGTTCAGAGTCAGACTCGGACTCGTCTGAGCTGACTGCAAGTTGTTTCCCCTTGCTCCTGCTTGTCATGTTCGCAGTAAGCTCTGGGTATTCAATGTCAGAGAAGACTCTCCTTCTATGGGAGCGCCTTCTTTTGGCTGACGGGGGAATCGAGGTCAGTTGTCCAGCTAAGGACTGCTGGTGCACACTCGACCCGCAACGGCACTCCGCAAGCATGGAGATAAGCCGTTGGCAGCAGCAAGATGAAGTGACCTGGTGGGCACTTCTTTTCTTTGTCAGATAATCCCTCAAATCCATGGAAGAGGGATCAAAGAGACTAGCCTCACAACGTCGAAGACGGGAGGCATCCATGTGCTGTGCAGAATGGACGCAGACTTCAGGGACGCGGTTTCCGCGTCGTGACTGTGGAACGCGCGTCTGGCGTCTCTGTTGAGATGAGACGCGAGTATCGCGTTGCTGCCTGGTGCGTCCGGGCTGAGCCGCGTGAGAGAGAGTGGGCTGCAGGGCGCCTCGTCTCTGGGTGCGTGCTTCCTGCGTTTGACGAGACGCAAAAGCTTCGCTTTGGCGTTTGGTAAGCTGGTCTTCAGAGGACTCAACTTGAGGAGTTGCGCGCTTGGGCCGCCAAACGCGGATTTCACGTACTAGACGTGACGCGGGCAAGGCGCGAGACTGTACGTCGCGTCCAGCTTCAGTTGGACAACCAACGGTTCCAACTTGCAGTTGACGCGCACGTCTCCTCTGTCGACGCTCAGCATTCCGGTTGCGTCGAGGAGGTGGAGAGAAACCAACAACATCCTGATGTTGAACATCAGGGAGTTTAACCACGCGGGTCTCCTGAGAGACGTTGACACGGGTTTTCTGTGCGCCGGAGTTGGTCGCAACAGCAACTGTGCTTGGGATCGCGCGGGCCTTCTGAGAGGCGTTGACGCGTGAACTTTGCTGGGCACAGTGGGCAACAGCAGCGGCGCCCAAGAGAGCTTCAGGTCGGGCTTCGGAGCCATTCCCCACCGAGACCCTGCGACAGACGCGGGTCTTTGGGCTCTTGGAGCCAGAAGAGAGAAACTCTTCATACTTCGCTTGGTCGAACTCCACAACAAGTGTCTCGACCATTTTCCCCCTACGAGGAGATCATCCTGCGCCACGGCTTGTTCGTCAGTGACAAACGTAGTCCCCAGCGGAGTCGCCATCTCTTGTTGGACGCGGAAAACTGGCGAAGAGCGGACTGGAGCAACTTTTTCTTGAATCAGATGAAAAATTACAACAGGCTAATCTTCCGGTTACAAGGGAGGGAGAATATTGAATCTTGAATTCCCCCTTTGTTTAGTGCTGGGTTCTTCGTGTGGCGGTGGAGAGTGAATCTTGTTCTCCGTTGACCAGATGACCGTCAGTACCGTCGAGGGATCTTCTCCTTGGTAGGTAGAAGGAGTAACTCAGCCCCGTCCACCAAAACTCTAAAAGAGAAGGTAGGCGAAGAGCAACTTGTACGCAGCAAGCTGGCTTGAAGAGTCGAGCTCTCTCTCTCTGTCGATGATCTCTCCTTTTTTTTCTTTCTCGAAAATCCCCCCCTATTCCATAGTGACGGGACTATTTATAGGGTTTTTAGGGGGTGATCGTGCCCCCTAAAAGTGCTCCACGATGAGGGCCAACTTCCCCGCTACATGGGCAGTGGATGGCGCCATATTCGGGGTGGTTACAACCAAGGTGGGGGCACCTTGTTGCTGAGACGCGGGCGTTGAGCCAACGCGCCTTGATGCTGAGACGCGGGCGTTGAGCCAACGCGCCTTGATGCTGAGACGCGGGCGTTGAGCCAACGCGCCTTGACGCGGAGACGCGGGTGTTGAGCCAATGCGCCTTGATGCGGAGACGCGGGCGTTGAGCCAACGCGCCTTGATGCTGAGACGCGGGTTTGGACTTTCGCGTCTTGATTGTCACATTTAGCCTTGCGCCTGGATCTTGGATCTCTACGTTTTGGTGGCTTGTCTTTGTGATTTTTAGACAGCCTACAGGAAGTTGTTGTTGTTGTTGTTGGAATGGAGTAGGAAATGGAGGAGAGAATGGTGGAGATGGTGGTGGAGTTGGAGGGTGGAATGGTGGTGAGAAATGGGAGAAGGTGGCATGCCATGAAAAGGCAAGGGGCTGTTTTATGGGCTGCCATTTCGTTGGCTGCTTGCTGGAAGAAGAAAGAAGAAGAAATGAAAGAGAAGGAAAGAAAGGGGGGTGGTTATATAAGGGGGAATGATTATTACAATATTGCCATTCCCATCCATACAGAAAGAGACTTGCGTCTCCACAAAATAGGCTGCGTCCCCATAAAAGCAAATCCGCATCTAGACAAAACAAAGCCAGACGAGGTCTACGTCCAGGAGGAAAACGCAAGTCGCGTTGGACAGAAAAGACAAGAAAGCATGGTTGATAAGATTCAGAATTGATCTTGCAGGACAAGCATTAAATGCAGTATGGAGAGCATCCCTGCATTAAATGTTGAACCCAGGTTGGTGAAACTCGCGTCTAGCGAGGAGAGAGAAAAATGGAAAAAGAAAGTAAAATATCTGGATAAAATTTCGGTATCTGGGAAAACACCGAAAACTCCAGAAAAGTCCAAAAAATTAAGTAGCTTGGAAAGATTTCTAAAAATTTTCAAAAATAATAAATATTATTTAAAGATTTTTGGTGAAATCAGTTTTTAGAAATTCAATCCCATTTTCAAAATAAAAATTCTGAAGTCAACCGTCAATACCGGGTCGGCCGGATTTTGATAAAATCTGAAAAATCTCAGAAAATGCCAGAAAGGAGAAATATAATTTTAAGAAGAAATATGAA
This sequence comes from Agave tequilana, assembly GCA_038442645.1. Classification (NCBI taxonomy): domain Eukaryota; kingdom Viridiplantae; phylum Streptophyta; class Magnoliopsida; order Asparagales; family Asparagaceae; genus Agave; species Agave tequilana. Next base: position 20,412 of record JAVJIF010007191.1, read on the forward strand.
AGCCAAATATGGAAATTTGATTCTAATTGTAAACTAAAATTCCTGAAATCAACCAGTGATACTGGCCGACACCAAATCCAGGGGAATTTCGATAAATTTAGAAAAATCCCAAAAAAGTATTTAGATAGAAAATAAAATTTTAAGAAGTTACAGGAAAGCCGTTTTTAGAATTTCAACTCCGTTTGTAAATTAAAAATCTGAGAATCGAGCAGCGGTATTGGTCCACCCCGTTTTGAAGATTTACAACTTAATTCAGAAAAATTTCAGAAAATTATTAAAATCTAGAATATTGGAAAACGATATTTAAAACTGAAACCGGTCAAATCAGATTAGCAGAAATACCAAATTGAGCAATACTCTTGGATCGAACTCCCGGTTCATACTAGGGCTGACTCCGAGTCCACGAATCCAGATCCCACAAACGATCATATAAATAATTCATAATATAAAACAAATACTGAAACCAAATCAAAAAAATATGATCGAAAATATGAATACGTAACTAAGTACGTATTCCGGGAGCGGGTGTTACACTCCATCCACCTTATAAAAAAATTGCGTCCTCGCAATTTCGATAAGGGAAGATGAACACAGAAAAGATAAGAATGAGGATTATGCCAATTAAGATATGAATAACTATGAGCCGTTCTCCCTAATCGACTGAACGGTAAACTTAGGACTGAGACATCTCTGCCCTTCTGCCGTATATATATATACATCCTCTGACGGTGCCATAATAATACTGATCTGATGTCTACTTATAAAAGAACACTGCCAGAACTTCAAAAGGCTAACCCATTCGGAACAATATAAAGTGAGCTGACTTGGTGAGATAATCAATAATACTTCAATCAGACTGTGAACCAAAGCTGATGAAATCCATAGAAATCTGTAGTGCTGAATCCATAATATAATACAAACCCTGCATGGCATGATGTTGTTCTTCTGCAGTAGAATTACTGATATGCCACATACATACTAATTCTCCGAGAATAAACCAGATACCTGTTTTCCATTATATTTGCAAAAGGGGAAAACTTACAATAAAAAGTTGAGAAGCTAAATTACAAGTATTCTTAAAAGATTACAAGTAGATCTCCTCAGAGATTCTGGAGAAGTGTGCCGATAGGAGTCTGGTCAGCGCGCGACCACTTTGTCTCTTTGACGATGCGAGCGATGAGATTCCCTTCTCGCCTGTTTCGGGAATCAGAGAATAGAAGGTTGGTAGAACCCTCTTGCTGCTTCTCAAAATCGCCTTCAATTAGGAATTCCTTCTCGCCTGGTTCCGGAGATTCCTTGAGAGGAAGGACGACGTTAGGGTATCAACACCCTGGATAGAGAAAAAATTCTCTAAAAGATCTCTGAATTTGAGAACATACGGTGCTTTTTGAAGAAGTCTCTGCTTGTGAAGTCTTCTCAGAAATCGGCTCTTTCAAGAAGTCCTCCTCTCTTGAGCGTATCGCGTCTTCTTTCTCCTTGTGCCCCTGATGAGCTATTTATAGGGAGAGCAGGGGTATAATTGTCCCTTGAAAAATATAGAAACAGATTTGAATCAAATCTGTTAGAATCTGGAAAGTAGCCTTACTGCGAGGCTAAGATTAGCTTCTGCGAAGCTAAAATTGGCAGGTCGGTTGATCTTCTTGATCCTTTCCGTATCGTTGGGGGATTTTCCCTGATCTTCTTACTCGTTTTAGAAGAGTCAAGAGATTGTGGTAATCAACTGCCAATTTGATCTCTGATTTGATCTTAATTGGATTTGATCTGATTGGATCGGATCTCATCCGGAGATTTGATTGGTCAAAGGTTGACCATAGCAGACCAATGGCGGAGCTGCTCGCATTGAGCTCGTAGCGGAGCTAGAGGCAGCTTCTGGCGAAGTCCGAAGAAACCCTTTGGCGGAGTTGGAAGTCCTCTGTGGCAAAGTTGCGAGTTAGCTTCTTGGCGAGGCTTTGAATGGCTTCGAGGCGAAGTCGAGTGATATTAGCCTCTCAAGCGAGGCTATCTGATTGGTAGTCAAAAGTGCATTTTTATCATCATATTTACCATCACATTTTCATATTTATTCATTTAATTCTGCACATTTATTAATATTTTTAATTTATTGTGTGCAGGCCTCGAATTATTATTATAATAATAAAGCTTAATGAAGCCCAAAAGCCCATATTTGAAGCCCAAGAGTCAAAGTGCAAATATCAATTGTCAAAGTGCAATTATGCAAGGGCTAAAGTTGCAATTATTAAAGATGAGGGAAGGATAGAATTCTATCCAACCCTAAACTCTTGCAGGATGAGCATAAAAGCCAAGATGAGAAGGAAATTCGTGGATAAAAGATTGGGGACAATTCAAAATCTAGATAACTTGATTCCCAAGTTACATCGAAATCCCAATATAAAGAGCCAGGATCACACTTCTAGAAGCAGGCGCCCAGATGGACGGACCAGAAGAGGCCACGCGCCAAAGCGCGTGGCCAGAAGCCACTAAAGTGCCGCGGAACCGCGGCAACCGCGGCAATTTGATGACATCATGATCCCAGATTTCGTGGGCAAGTTCATCCGGGACTCCTCGGCCTTCTGCACCTATAAATATCCCCTGCAGTGCAACACAGAAAGCGTCCAGAGGCGAGCAAAGGGCCAAAAGCTAGGGTTTAGGTTTTAGGTTAGATTTTATTTTCATTTTGTAAATTTTGTAACTGAGAGTGGAGATGCTTTCATGGAGGAAGGAATCATACTTGTACTGAGGTGACATCGGTGTAAGTTTTTATTTTTCCCCCATTGTTAATAAAAATCTGCTCGAGGTTGGTTTGTTTTTATTCTTGTTTCATTGTTTCTTTATTCTCGCTTTATCTTTGTTTTTCTAATCTTGTTCTATGTCATTGTTTCTCTCTGATGACTTGCAATCCGTGAGATCCGATTGCTTCGAGACTGCCTAGCCAACGAAGATCCCTTGATGGCTTATGGCGACGAACATCATATACGCCATACTTGCAAATCTTCTGAGAAAAAGTAAGTCGTCGCAAAAGGATCGAAGGTAAGTAGGACTGAAGAGGTAGGTGTGTATTTTATAGTCTTTTCCTTTTCTTTTCTTTTCTTTTTTGTAGATCAAATCCACACCTCTCCAATATTCTTTCCCACAACTCATTGTAAATACCACTTTTCTTTGTAAATACCATCGTGACTAACAATTAACTAAAAAAGAAATTTTTAGAGAAACTTGCTTAACGCTTCTATCGCAGTCCCTCCTTGAGGATCACGACCCGCATAGCTCTGCTACCGCGGATTAGAACTGATTCCTCGCACGATCTATTCTTAATCTAATATTCTAATTTTTGTGTGCAGGAAAAATCAGTCAACAAATTGGCGCCGTTGCCGGGGAGGGCGGTAAGTTATTCTCTAATAAAAAAAATTTTTTTTAACTAATTCTTTATTCTTTTCTGTTTGCAGGTTTGGAGAACAGGAAACAGAAACAGAGCAGCAGTAAGGACATACAGCCACCCAGTGCCTCTGCCCTCGAAGGCAGAGCACCCGGGCCTGCAACTTTGCCGCGAAAACGCAGCAATAGCCGCGGATCTGCGGCAAGAGCAGTGAATTACTGACTCAATTTTCTGCAGGTTGCTACAAATTGCCATATCTATTTTCTGCTCTGTTAAATTTGTTCTGTGATAACCCTGCTTACTGCTAATTAATTCAACAGTAAACTATTTGTTGTTAAATAAAATTGATTAGACGTTTGCATATTAGGCACGTGTCTTTTCAATTTATTTATTTTTACTGTTGAAGAGTGCTGGAGAAGCAAGGTACGTACGCATTGCATGTAGAATAGGACTCATCTCTTGGTTAATTTTCTGCTTTGAGTGAATTCTATCTATTTATCTTGTACACTTGCACTAATTCATCTTAAGGGCATAACCCATTAACAAGATAAGGTGGGGATTTCATCACCCTTCCTTAGCCCAAAATCATATCCAAAGCACTCACTAACCCAAGCCTAACTAAAAAGAGTAGACGTTGGCCCTAGGGACATCTCGGACTCAATAGGAGATTATCCTAAGGGGGAACAGTGCTGGAAGTTGACTCTTGCCAAATCAGTGTCTAGGAAAGGGATTGAGGGCCGAAAGCCCGAAGTGTGGTGGTTATTTAATTAAGGAACGTCTTTGACGGAAAACCTCCCACCACTCTTGCCCTGACCTGGCTGATTAACTTGTGGTCAAAGTCTGCACCCTACCTCCCGTGGACAGTCTAACCAGTTAGGAGTCGTCTAGGTCTAGGTCTACCCTAACTTAGGTTAGAATTTTTTTTTGTTTGTTTATTTGTTTGATTTGTTGGTGTTGGTGTGATATGGCATATAATAATAATTCCAATTTAATCCATATTACACACCTAATTCTTTTTCGGATATTACCAACCCGGCATATCATAATTTTGATCAACCTAGTGTGCCGGAATGGTCTTATCCGAATGAATATAGCCCACACCCTCCATCTTATGACTATAATTTCCATAATAATTTCAACTCGTCACAGAGTTCATGGGTTTCGAGTCCCCCGAGTCTAATTCTCAACCAAATTGTCCTCCATATCCATCTAGTCCACATTCTTCCCAATTCATACTCAGATCCACCCATTCAGAATAGAAATCCATCTATCTTGGAAATGATGAGTATAAATAAGTCCAAGCAAAAATCACCATCAATCTTAGACATGATGATACGTGAGTCCACCGACTCACAACTTTATCACGATTACCCGTCCTATTTTCAAGTCCAATCAGAACATGATCCACCTATCGACTATGAAGGGATGCTAGCTGCCATGACTGAGGCTAAATTAGCCCGTGATTATGACATAGATTTGATGGTTCAATGCTTATGTTCTCACCGTCCGGCTGATTCTGATATCGCTGACCACTCGCTTAGAGCCGACGAACCAAGTTGCTTTGGACAACAAGATTCTAATTCAGTACCATCATGTGAACTTGCCGAAACTCCAATTTTTGATAACTTGGCAAGTTTTTCCTTTCTTGAATTAGAACTTGAGCTTGAATATGATCATGATCTTCCACTTGATGATTCAATTTTATTTCCTGATACAATAATGACTCCAGTGTCTCCACCTGATTTCACTTTTCCCGAGTCAACATTAGATCCTATTCCAATTCATTATGAAATTGAATCACCCATTTTAGATGATCATATTGAACTTGACCTAGATTCTCACAATCTCTTTACTTCTGAAATTGATTGTACAATTCTGACGGACGATGTTGACCTTAGTTTTGAAGAATTGTATGGCGATGAGCTAGAATTCCTTAATATTGGAAGTAAAGAGATATCATCCATATTAGGTCACATTCCATTGTGGGAAGAAGATTGTGGACTTGAGTTTCAATTTCTTGACTTGGACCCAATTCTTGAACCTAGCCCGACTCCTGAGCCTTTACTTGATTTGAGCATCTTCCCTGAGTCGGTATTCGTTCCCGCACCTATAATGTCCAAGTCAATAATTCCATCCTTTCATACTCCATTTAGGACAAGGAGGTTGAGACAATTAACTCTGAAATTTATTATGAAATTTGGAAATTCGATAGGGTGGAAATTCTTAAAATAATTATACATATATTTTAGTGGGTTATGTAAGGAAAATTTCTGGTGGGTTCCACCAAATTATATGTTATCTTGATTGGGCCGCATTTCGTGGACCAATTAGACCACCTCCGGAACCACCACCCTAAGGTAACTTCTGCCTTCCCTTGTTCTGTTTCATGCATATATGCATACATTCATACATTGAGGACAATGCATGAGATAAGTGTGGGGGTGGGCTTTACTAACATACTAACATAGGTAGAAACTAACACCATTGCTAATAAAAAAAAATTTGTTATAAAAAGGAAATATTTTGACTTATTTTTTTGAAAGAAATCTAAGTTAGTTTTAAGGATTAGGAAAATCATGATTAGGATTTCTAAAAACTTGGTCAAAATAAATAAATTGTTTAAATTTTAGGTATAGGAGAAAAATTGAATAAATAATTAGTCTTGATTTTTACCTTAATGAAATGTGCATACCTAATGCATATCTAGGATTCTAAGACAAAGACCCTTGTGCCTCATAAAAAAAAAAAAAAAATTTCACCAATTAAGCTGGATACATGTGCCTCAAGAAGCATAAGTATTCACGCCTAAAGGTGAGTATAAAAAAAATATAAAATAATAAAGTCCTTAGTTTTGTGGCCTAGTTCACTCGAATTTGAGTCCGCGGGGTATTTTCTCACCTGGTGCCCTAAAGCCGACCGGTTTGGGAGCCACCGACTTTAAGTTCGCTACATGGGTGGATTAGAAAGCCTAAGAAAATTGAGAAATATTATACATGTATTAACACATCTATTAGTCAATTAGTTAGGTATGAGGGCCTCAAGAAGCCTTGATACTTATACGAAAGAAAATTAGATGAGTTATACATGCCCAAAAAAAAAAAAAAATTATATTAACACATCTAATAGTCAATTAGTTAGGTATGCGGGCCTCAAGAAGCCTTGATACTTACACGAAAGAAAATTAGATGATGTTATAAAAATAATAAAGAGGCATGAGAGTCCAAGTTAAGGAATTGCTAGTAAAAATTCATAAGGATGCATATAACTTTTGGTAACGAAAAAGACTATATTAGAAGTTCAATTTTGACCCTTACCTAAAATGAAAACAATTAACTTTATAAAGACTAAGTTTGAAGAATGAATAAAAGTGAGGATCCTAAAACTTATAGACTACTTAGTCTCTTCAATAATAATTCAAATATTTTTCTTTTTAAGGATTTTGTGGGTGCAATCCGCTGAAAACCCTCACGAGACAACACTCGTCCTCTAGGGTAACCTAGAGGTTTAACGGCTTGTTGCACGTGCTAAGTGCAATCGTGATTCCTACGAAAGTGAGTTAGGTTAGATTAACTTTTCATTTCTTTTTCTTTTTCTTTGTTTTTACTCGAGGACGAGCAAAAAGATAAGTGTGGGGGTGTGATTGGTAGTCAAAAGTGCATTTTTATCATCATATTTACCATCACATTTTCATATTTATTCATTTAATTCTGCACATTTATTAATATTTTGTAATTTATTGTGTGCAGGCCTCGAATTATTATTATAATAAATAAAGCTTAATGAAGCCCAAAAGCCCATATTTGAAGCCCAAGAGTCAAAGTGCAAATATCAATTGTCAAAGTGCAATTATGCAAGGGCTAAAGTTGCAATTATTAAAGATGAGGGAAGGATAGAATTCTATCCAACCCTAAACTCTTGCAGGATGAGCATAAAAGCCAAGATGAGAAGGAAATTCGTGGATAAAAGATTGGGACAATTCAAAATCTAGATAACTTGATTCCCAAGTTACATCGAAATCCCAATATAAAGAGCCAGGATCACACTTCTAGAAGCAGGCGCCCAGATGGACGGACCAGAAGAGGCCACGCGCCAAAGCGCGTGGCCAGAAGCCACTAAAGTGCCGCGGAACCGCGGCAAACCGCGGCAATTTGATGACATCATGATCCCAGATTTCGTGGGCAAGTTCATCCGGGACTCCTCGGCCTTCTGCACCTATAAATATCCCCTGCAGTGCAACACAGAAAGCGTCCAGAGGCGAGCAAAGGGCCAAAAGCTAGGGTTTAGGTTTTAGGTTAGATTTTATTTTCATTTTGTAAATTTTGTAACTGAGAGTGGAGATGCTTTCATGAGGAAGGAATCATACTTGTACTGAGGTGACATCGGTGTAAGTTTTTATTTTTCCCCCATTGTTAATAAAAATCTGCTCGAGGTTGGTTTGTTTTTATTCTTGTTTCATTGTTTCTTTATTCTCGCTTTATCTTTGTTTTTTCTAATCTTGTTCTATGTCATTGTTTCTCTCTGATGACTTGCAATCCGTGAGATCCGATTGCTTCGAGACTGCCTAGCCAACGAAGATCCCTTGATGGCTTATGGCGACGAACATCATATACGCCATACTTCCAAATCTTCTGAGAAAAAGTAAGTCGTCGCAAAAGGATCGAAGGTAAGTAGGACTGAAGAGGTAGGTGTGTATTTTATAGTCTTTTCCTTTTCTTTTCTTTTCTTTTTTGTAGATCAAATCCACACCTCTCCATATTCTTTCCCACAACTCATTGTAAATACCACTTTTCTTTGTAAATACCATCGTGACTAACAAATTAACTAAAAAGATAAATTTTTAGAGAAACTTGCTTAACGCTTCTATCGCAGTCCCTCCTTGAGGATCACGACCCGCATAGCCCTGCTACCGCGGATTAGAACTGATTCCTCGCACGATCTATTCTTAATCTAATATTCTAATTTTTGTGTGCAGGAAAAATCAGTCAACACTATCCCTTTGGGCTCATGCGATGCTAAGTGTTAGCACCTCAGACCTGCTGAGGTCTGTTCAAAAACAATCCGGGTTCACTATCTGCTTGCTGGATCATGGAGTCCAAGTTGCTTCCTTATCCCTCGGAGATGGGTGAAAACTGGTCTTCAGCTCGTCTGTCACTTGTCTTTTATAAATGTCAACAAGTTTAGACATTATTCGGACCAATAAGAATCTTGTCTTTTTTAAGTGTCAACAAGACCCCCTTCAAAGTTTTCGAAAGTCTGCAATGGCTCAGACTTCGAAATGCTTTGAACTGCTTTGATAGGTGGAGTGTGGAGTATGAACGTCGCCATGATGGTTGAGTTCAGCTTCGCTTTGAACCTGCTTTGGGATGTAGATTCGCCGAGGAATCATGTAGACTTGCGTCTGGGTAGCTTCGCGGCTAGATAGGTTCGCTCTGGAACATCTGTTGCTTTCCCAAGGCCAACTGTCGTGGGCCAGTTACGAGAAGGATCACTTCTTCTTTCGCACTGATCGAGGGAGATATTCTCCCCTCGCGCGTTTCCAAGGGAGGATATTCCCTTTCTTCAAGGCGCCATGAGTGCCTTCATGAGGGAGATGTTTCCCTTTGCACGGTTCCAAGGGAAACCATCCCTTTTCTCAAGGCGCAGTAAATGCCTTCAACGCGCTCGTGCTTCCACGCTTGAGGCGGCAGCGCTCAGGCCATGAGGCCTATAAATAGGACACTTGAGGTCCTCTGAAGAGAAGTGATCTGCTTTTCTCCTCTTCTCTTGGTTGAGAGAGATACTCAGATCTCTGAACTAGTGGGAATGCCCACTCTGGTTATTATCCGGCCAAGGACCGGTAAGTCTTGATCATTCAACGACTTCACCGATTTTAGGGAATTCATCTCCCTTAATTCAGCTTTAACAGCTGCTTCAGGGATTAGTTTCCCTTACTCTTCATCTTGCAATTGACTGGTCTGTAGAGAAAGATTTTGACATAGCTTCCCCAACGAAGCTATCATCTGACTTGATCACAGAAAGATCATTGTATGTTAAGTCCGCTACATAGGCAGAACTTGGGACCTGGTATCTTCAAGGTTGAGCCAGTCTTGCCATATAGGTGAGGCTAAGACTGTGTCCCATAGGATCAGTCTGGCTTAGCCATATAGGCGAGGCTAGGACTTGGCGTTTGCTGAGCTAGCCCATCACTGCTGTGCGAGCGAGGCTTATCCTCTGCTTTAACTGAAATCGGATTGCTTTGCCCCATAGAATTCGGCTTTAGCGCTTTTGCAGTGTCTTCTGTGTTTAACTGCTAACCTACTCCAATTTTGCATTGCAGTAAGCTATGTTCTCCAACTTTGTGACTTGATGAAAGAGACCGAAAAGTTGCCTCATGCTTCCCCAGTTGAAGCTTTACTTTTAAGCAGGAGGAACAACTTGGGGCAGCTGATGTGCGTCCCAGAGGCTGTTGGCAGCCTCTTATCCGAGATGATTCGTTCTGAGGTGAGGCTGGTGGCCGCTTATCTGAGATGATCCACTTCGGGAGGGCGGACGTCACACTTGTGAGATCACTGACATCACTGCCAATTCCCATTATAGGTGATCTATCGTGTTGGCGGCGATAAGTTCATTGCCAATTTTCATCAAGGTGATCCAACTTTCTGGTGGCAACATCTGCCATTATGTGAAAAATTATGGCCTTGTGTAGGAGGAAGGCCTTTCGTGTCCAGTTGGTCTGGTTTGAAAGCAGATAAAACCACTTGTATGCCTTTTACGTAAATGATCCTATTGAGCAACCGAATCTGTTGTATGAAATACAACTTTGATGTAGTATCAATGTACCTTTCCTCTTAAATCAATGAAAGTTCATTTTCTGCTCATCTGATTTTTGCCTGCCTTCATTGAGAATTTGGCCATAGCGGGGCTAAACTTTGTGCAGAGTTAAGGACAGGTTCCTTTTTGAATGAGCTTCGCACGATGCTGGCATATCGGCGAACTGTGCCTTTAGTGGGCTAAGGCAATCTTTTTGGCAAAGTTCTTGATGAACTTGTGCGGAGTCCGCACTTTGACTCGTCGGCGAGGTTAAGCCTTAGTGGTTGAGTCAGCGCTTCTCGGAAGGCGCTTTAGGCGGCGTTTCGAATTAATTTGAAATGACAGCCTGTACTGTTTACGAGGCGTCGTTTCAGGCGCTGATTGGCCTATAAAAGCCCGATCGGGCTGAGAAAGAGAGTCATCATTTCTCTCTGAATTTTCTAGAGCACTTGACTCTTCTTCTTCTTTCTTCTTTATTCAAGAGTTTAAGAACTTCCATAGTTCTTTAATGGCGCCCAAGAGACGAGTGGGAAAAGAAGTGGCAACTTCTGCAGCGGAGTGTCCTCCTCCTTCTCCGGTCATCGAACGATCAATCGCCGGTAGGGATCTTTCCCTTTTTGATTAGAGACTGCCGTCTCTCCTTTAAAAGCTGATGTCTGGCTGTCTTTGGATGAACCCAAAAAACGATCAATTAAGATCTGCTGTCTTTATGGAATTCAATTCCCTGAATTTCCCTTGCTTTTTTAATCGGGAACCCAAGAACTGAAGAGTTCTTCTTTAAGCTTCTAGGCGAAGCTATCCCTTAGACTGTCTTCATCCTGTTGAACAACAGGATATAGTTCTGTCCCTTCGATCATGGCCGTCAAGAATGGTTTTTTTTGACCATAATGCCCTTTTGATGACGTCAGCCCTTAGAGCTATATCACTTTCTGCTTAAGCTTTCTCGACGCGAAGCTAACACTTGGACATTTTCTGCGAAATGCGGACTTGACTGTGAGGCTAAGCTTTGTCGAAGCTATCGCCTTGCTAGCTTCGCTCAAGGGGCGAGGCTATGCCTTGGTGAAACTTGTGTCTTTGTGTTCTCTTGGCTGATGAACTAATCATGATTCTTCTTTGCTTCTGCAGTGCACTATACTCCTGGCCCTTTGAACAATCTATTTGGGATGACCAGAGGAGCAGATGGCAACATCAGCCTGCAATTTCAAGGGCATGCCTCTCTGTTTAGTGAGCAAAGCTCCCTCGTTCGGGACACGCTCATTCATAGTGGTGATCAATATACCACGAGGAGTATCCTGACCACAGCTCCCCTTGAAGACATTGATCGTCAGACTTATAGGAAGCCTGACTTCATGTTCGGGGATGCCGCACCAGACCCTGATCACCAACTACTGGCAGGGGAAGGGCAGTGGATTTTTCAGTTGGATGGTGAGAAGTTCTACCTTCCGTCCAATTAGCGTCATTTTTCCTTGTCTTCCTTCCAGTGCGTGACGCGGGCTCGGAAGATGTCGTGGGACGTGAGCCGGAGTACTGACTCTGTCAACATAGGAAAATTGATGCTTCAATCTCCTGGTTATGCAAGAGCGGGGCCTCCTTATTGCATAATGGGTCTACATCCTGGGAATGTGTCGCGAGAGATCCCAGTGGGAGAGAATCCTGCTGTGGCGCTGACCTATGGCAACCAATTCTGTAAGGTCAATGGGAACTACCCAGCCACTGACTTCAGGACTCCAGGCTGGATTCACCCTCCGAAGGCATGGTGGAGGGATTTAACTGTATACATCCTTGGTCATTTCGAGGAGGATCTGGAGAGGATAAACCTCTATGAGGCCGTCAGGGCGACCTGTTACGGCATTGAGATGAATGTGGCGTGCTTCTACGCCATCTTTGAATTGTATTGCCCAGCTTCAGGGACCTTCTTCACCCCTGTTGGTGAATTGGGTATGCCCTTGCATGAGATGTGGGAAGTCTCTGCTCTGCCTTTTGGGTCTCTTCCCTATGAAGAATACTTCCCGTGCAAGGCAGAATTGGCTCTTCTGGAGAAGCAAGAGCCTGCCTTGTTCGAGACCTACCGGGAGTTAATGTGCCACTTGTACATTTGCTCCAGTATGCATGGGGGCAATAAGGGAACCTCCTGTAGCTTGAAGAGTTGGGGAGATTACTTGTTCCCAGATATGGAGAACACTCCTGAAGCGGCTCACTATGGAGTCGCTGTCGAAGACATCTTTAGCCAGATGCAAAGGTATTCCCAAGGGATCTAGTTGTGGAAGAAGATGACGGTCTCTATGAAAAAGGCGATGTTCTTTGAAGCTTCCATCATCAGGCTCGCAGGCCGATGTCCCGGGAGGCACTTCGGGCTGGTTTCTTAACAGTCTGGCTGAAGAGGTGCGTGGTGCCGTCTTCTTCGGGTGACATCGTTCATCCGAATGTTTTGCTGCCCGCTGTTCGTTTGGTTCATGGTCGTCCTCTGGGACTTCTTTCGGCCATGGTGTGCTGTATTCAGAGAGGCCTTCGTGCATTGACAGAGGCTTTTTGCAGGCCACCAACGACGAAGCGTGGAAAGGGGACTATTACGCCCTGCGACGGACCTAACCCCAGAATAGGTCTGCCGTATACTTACTTGATGGCGTGGTTCGCCCTGCATTGTCCTTCTTTGATTGAAGCTGGAGAGGACCCCCCGTAAGATGTTCGAATGGTGGTCCTCCGCCGATTCGAAGGATGCTCATGGCAGAAGACTTACGTGGCTGAGGCCCGTAAATTAGTACGTCGCTATGACGTCTATAGTCTCTTCCGCTGTTTTTCCCGTATTCAGGGTGCAGGCTATGGGGAAGAGTTCAAAGATGCGGGGAGGGGCAGTCGTCCCTGAGCCGGGGAGTTTTTGAGTGGTTGGTCAGTATCCGGCCTTCACATCTATTATACCGGAGCGGGATAGCTGCTACTTGGAGCCTTATGTCCCAAGTCGGTTTGCTCGACAGTTTGGATATGACCAACTGTACGTGGGCAACCCGAATCTCAATCTGGCTTTCATGGGGAGCCTTATTGATGGGGCCCGTGCTTGGCAATTCTTCATCGCGGGCTATACTGGGGCGCGGCTGCGTACGCCATTGAGAACTCCCAATCTTCTAATGACCCTGTGCTTCTGCCAGTGGTATGCGACTTCCAACTCCACACCCCTTGGATTCAAGGCTAACAGCTCTGGTGTGAAGTTAATTTCTCAGCGGCTAAAGCAGAAAGTCTCTGAGAGAAGGGAAGGCAAAAGGGTTCGCACCCCAGGTATAGAGGAGTTTGTTGCTGTGGAAGACAGCGAGGCCTCAGATGCCGAGAGTCCTCGCTTCGAGGTGGGAGCGGGGGCTGAGACTCCTGCAACTGGCTCTGGTGTGATGGGGACGGCTCCCCCTCGTTGTGTAGAAGAAGTGGAGGAAGAGGATTCTAAAGTCCACTTCAAAAGAAAGCGGGAAGGTAGCTCTCGTAGGAAATCGTTGGCGAAGAAGCCCCACCGCCAAGCTCCTACGATTATCATAGAGGGTTATCCCTCTACAGCGATTCCTCCCGCTGCCCCATTAGCGGCTGAACCGTCGGTTGCTGAACCGACTAGCGGTGAATTTACTCCGGGTCTGGGTAAGATTAACCCTGTCCATATAATACGCCTTTTTGTGTGTTCCCATTGACTTACTATCTGCTTTCTGATGCAGGAGCTGAGGCGGCTGGAGAGCAAGGGGAACATTATGATCCCCTATTTACTTATGGAACTGAAGCTGGTTCTTTTGCCCGTCCGGAGGAGTCTGGAGGTGATGTGGCCGACATTGGTCCCTCGGGCGCTGGGACTTCTAAAGGAAGTCCTGTGGCATCGAGCTCTATTGGGTGGTGTATGGACCGGGAAAGGAGAGAGACAGTGAATTGCAGTAAAAGTTTTCCTTGAATCGAATGAAAAGGATTACAACAACAACTGTTCCTTCCGGTTACAAGGGAGGGAGGATATTGAATCTTGAATCCCCCCTTTGTTTAAGGCTGGGTTCTTCGTGTGGCGGTGGAGAGTGAATCTTGTTCTCCGTTGACCGAATGACCGTCCTTCAGGGATCTCCTCTTCGGCCGGTAGAAAGAGTAACTCAGCTCCGTCTACCAAAACTCTCAAGAGAAGGTAGGCGAAAGCTAGCTCGTACGCAGCGAACTTGCTGAAGAGTTGATCTGCTTCTTTTCTCTCTGTGTCGCCCCCTTGTTGCCGATTGCCAAAAGTCCGACCTCTTCTTCATAGCGACGGGGCTATTTATAGAGGTCTTAGGGGGTGAATGTGCCCCCCTAAAAACGCTCCACAATGAGGGCCAACTTCCCCGCTACATGGGCGGTAACTAACCCACGTGCCTACTAAAGACACGCCACGATGGGAGCTGGTTTTCCTTACGTGTAGGCAGTGGTTGGTCCCTTAACCAAGGCGGTTATAACTGAGACGCGGGTGTCAGGCCGACGCGCCTTGATGTTGAGGCGCGGGTGTCAGGCCGACGCGCCTTGATGTTGAGAAACGGGTGTCAGGCCGACGCGCCTTGATGCTGAGACGCGGTTGTCAGGCCGACGCGCCTTGATGCTGAGACGCGGGTGTCAGGCCGACGCGCCTTGATGGTGAGACGCGGTTGATAGTCCCTCGCGTCTAGAGCTTGAAACTTTGCTTTTCAATGGCTTGTCCTCCAGTAACTTTTGGACAGCCTACAGAACCCCCTCCAAAGTTTTCGATATTCCGCAGTTAACTGGGACGGATTTCGAAATACTTTAGACTCTAGCTGAATTCACTTTCATGGCTGGACTGTTGATGCTTCGGGTTCGATCTTATCTGGAGTTGGTCTTCGTGAGTGTACTGTTTGAACTCTTTGAAGCCACCAGAGTTGATCGTATTGAGTGTCTAGATGCACAGTCTAAACCTCCCCGATTGCTTTTAGTCTGTCACGGGTGTGCTTTAAGCCAGGAGTGGTTAGTCGTCTGCTTGCGTCAGTGTACTGTTGAACTGATTTTGCAGAAGCAGGAGGCCGAACGCAGGTTCTTTTCAAAAAAGCCGAGATGGTACAGCTTTAAAGACGCGATTTCTGTGGGGTGCGTCCTTTGGCAATGGAAACGCGCCCGATCTTCCATGAGGCAAACGCGATGTTGGGCCCGCTGGGTCGGACGCGGACTTAGGAAAGACGCGACTCTAATAAAGACGCGATTTTCTGAGCGCAACGCGACTTTCTGGGTGCATTTATGGTGATGCTGACGGGGCATGTCCATCGGAGAGTGTAACGCCCCGATCCTGGCGGATACGGACACGTCACCGCGACGTATATACGTAGGTCAGAACTGCCCCCACGTATATACGCTAAGCGTAAAAGTACAATACAATACAAAATCAGAGTATAACACAAGCGTGGTATATTCATATATGCCAACAATAAAGCTTAAGTACAAAGTTATACAGGTTACGAACTGATACACTTTACAAGTGTTTTGTTTCACAACCAAGTCCAAAAGAATATGTACAAGGATATATACAAATGCTCACTTGAGAGAGAAAAATCCTGTGAGCCAAAAGGAAAAGTACGGCCCTGGAGGAACTAGAGCTGGTCGGCCTGCTCACTGAAATACTCTTGGTCCTCAGTGGATGGATCCACTTCGTTCCAAGTCTCGAAATCTGAATATGCAAATCCACAGAATCAAGACATATAACAATAACGAGATATGGCCAAGTGGCTAAGGACATGAATAAGTAGTCTAGGATCATATAGTGGACATCAAGTAACATATAAAAAGGGCATGGAACTACAAGTCTAAATACAATATATCTACAATTAATATCTAAATTTTATTACTTGTTTTATCGTGATATCTAGCTATGTGACCCAGCGTCCCAGAGCACATAGATCCATATCCCAGCAAAGCAAGGGGGTTATTGGAAATCAGCGGTTGTATCGACGAACTATGTTTACAGTGGACCCCGTACATGCCCGGGATAACGGTCCATGATTGTTCCGTTGCTTGTAAACGGAAGCCAGCCGCTAGGCTAAACAGTAGAGTCTTATTTGTATGCTCTTGTCATGACTTGATTCCTGAATAGGGAGCAAGCTCTCCCCTCGGTCCCCTGGTGTACCGCAGGTTAGACCGGAACATGAGTTGCACAACATTTCCTAAAACCACTGTAAACACGAACACAATCGATATCCGCATGGTCTCCCCCGGACCCAATATAAGTTGATCTATTTTATACAAAAGTCAAGTCTATCATGCTTGGTATAAGTGATAGCATGATAAGGTGGAGATATACAATTTAATTAACAAGTCCTACATGAAAATACATGGTAACATGTCATGAAGTATATGTCATGAGATCCTGCAAGTAACATGTCATGTGGTATCAATTATGAAGCATAACAATACTAGCATATCATACATGTATCATGTTTAGACCAAAATCAGAAAAGAAAACAACTGAGTTAACCAGCCAGAATTAGTCGACTAGGTGAAAGATTAGTCGACTAATAAAGGTCATCAGTCGACTACTAGTCTGCAGGAGTCGACTAAAGTGATTTCCAGAGAGTTTGTTAGTCGACTGGGGTTGGAAGGGTAGTCGACTTGGTGAACTATAAGTCGACTAACAAATGTGCAAGTCGACCAAATCTGTGATATAGAAAGTTGGGATAAATTTCCGGGACATGTTAGTCGACTAGGGTACTATGTATAGTCGACTAGAGGTCTCTGGTCGACTAATAATTTGGGATAAGTCGACTAGAGCCGAGAGTTGGTGTTTTCTGGTCCAAGGAAAATTAGTCGACTAGGGGTCAAAATGTAGTCGACTAGGGTGGTCTAGTCGACTGGTAAAAATGGCTTAGTCGACTAAAACTGTGAAAATCAGAAAAGCTACGTTTCAACTGAAGCGGGTTAGTCGACTAGGTCCTAGGTCAAGTCGACTAATACTGGGAAAAACAGAAAACAGAATAGAAATTCTGATGGTTGTTTGATTGGTTAAAAATACGATTTTTATGGCATAAATGTACATGAATGAGCATCACAAGTAAACAAGGAAGTTGTCTAGTCTTGGTGAGTAAATATACTCACTTCGAATGGTTATGTGATAGTTCTACGAGTTCCAAAGGATCGTTGTCGACGATGTCACCAACTAGGTCTTTTGGCGATACCTCCGACAAAGTGAGACGCGATCCAAATCCAAGAGTGTGGTAGCGTGAGAAGGAGATGGTGAAGGCTTTGAGGTGGTTGGGAGTTAGGGATTGAGATGGAGAAGTGAAAAAAGAAAAAGAATTGTAAAGGGAAGTTTATATAGGATTTGATTTTTGTAAAGGAGGTGTAAATAAATAAATTGAGAGGGGTTTTGTGCAAATAGGGGTGATGGGTGTCTCCCTTGGCCAATGGTGGCCGGCCATGGAGATGAAGAGTTAATGAGGCATTAATGGGGAAGGGTGTGGAATTTAGGATATTTTGGAAAGAAGATATTTTGGGAAGTTGGTGGAAGGAAGGAAGGAAAAGAAAAGGAAAGGAAAAGAATTTGTAAAAGAAAAGAATTTTGAAAAATGAAAATATTGAAAACACTGATTCCAGGGTTTAAATCAAAAGTACGGAAAACATTTCGGAAAATACCGGAATCGTCCGAAATTCAAGTATCTCGGAACGACTCATAAATTTTACCAAAAATCAATAATAATACATGAAGACTAATAGTGAAATCCGTTTGAAGAAATATTTTATAGTTTTGGAACTAAAAATCCCGGAATCGGAAAAATACCGACTCCGTTGGAATTTTCATAAAATCATAAAATTCTCAGAAAAAGGACTTGGATAAGAAATAGGATTCTAATCAATAAAGTCTAAAGGATCTTCTAGAAATTCCTAACTGATTGGGAATTAAAAATCCAGGAATCGATCAGCGATACTGGTCGACACCGGTTTTGAAGAAATTCATTTTAATTTTAGAAAATTCCAGAAAATCACATAAAATCTAATATATTAGAAAATGACATTTGAAATTGAAATTGGTCAAATACGGGAGGTAAATCAAGAAATACGATCGAAAATCAGAATACGCAACTTAGTACGTATGACGGAAACGAGGTATTACAATCTACCCACCTTACAAAAATTTCGTCCTCGAAATTTCGCAAGATGAAAGACAACAAGGAAAGACATGATAGATGGAATATAACGGTAGAGATAGGAGGGAAGAGTCTTACCAAGTGGTGAAGAGTTGCGGGTATCGTTCTCGGATGACGTCCTCTCGCTCCCATGTGGCCTCTCCTGGCACATGGCGGTTCCAAGATACTAACACCAAAGGTATATCCTTGCTCTTCAGTGTCTTCACACTTCTATCCAAAATGGCCATTGGCTGCTCCTGATATGATAAATCTGGTTGTAGCTCCAGCTCGGAATGATTCAAAATATGGCTGTCATCCTTTACATACCTCCTCAACTGAGACACGTGGAAAACATTATGAACTCCGTCCAACGATGGCGGCAAC
Source organism: Agave tequilana (assembly GCA_038442645.1). NCBI lineage: Eukaryota > Viridiplantae > Streptophyta > Magnoliopsida > Asparagales > Asparagaceae > Agave > Agave tequilana. The sequence goes on from JAVJIF010007191.1 coordinate 39,054, forward strand.
GCCAATCGATAAGACACATCTCCCACTCGATCCAATATCTCGAATGGGCCGATATACCTCGGACTTAGTTTCCCACGAGTGCCGAAGCGGATCACTCCCTTGGTCGGTGAAATCTTCAGGAATACATGATCTCCAGCTCCGAACTCCAATGGCCTCCTCCGAGAATCTGCCCAACTCTTCTGCCTGCTCTGAGCTGTCTTGAGATGCTCTCTGATAACTCTGACCTTCTCTGTAGTCTGGATCAACATCTCTGGTCCCAATAAACTCCGCTCACCGACCTCATCCCAACAAATCGGTGATCGACATTTCCTACCATACAGTGCCTCAAAAGGTGCCATCTTTATACTTGCCTGGTAACTGTTGTTATAAGAAAACTCGGCCAAGTGTAGATGGTCTTCCCATGAACCTCCGAACTCAATCATGCAGGCTCTAAGCATGTCCTCAAGGATCTGTATGGTCCTCTCTGACTGTCCGTCCGTCTGGGGATGATAAGCTGTACTGAATTTCAGACGAGTGCCCAGACTCTCTTGGAGACTCTCCCAAAAATGAGATCTGAATCTCGAGTCTCTGTCTGAAACAATACTGACTGGCACTCCATGCAGACGAACGACTTCCCTCATATACTTCTCTGCTAAAACCTCCGTCGTCTGGCCGACCCGGAAAGGTATGAAGTGGGCCGACTTAGTGAGGCGATCAATGATGACCCACACGGCATTGTTACCTTTGGGACTACGAGGTAATGCCGTGACAAAGTCCATTGTGATATGCTCCCACTTCCACTCAGGTATTGGCAAAGGTTGTAGAAGTCCAGCTGATCTCTGATGCTCGATCTTTATCTGCTGGCACACCAAGCACTTAGCCACAAACTGAGCTATCTCTCTCTTCATGGCATTCCACCAAAAGTGCTTCTTCAGGTCCTGGTACATCTTGTTTCCCCCCGGGTGTATAGAGTAGGCTGAACTGTGTGCTTCAGCCAAAATCTTCTGTCTCACTTCCCCCTGAGGGACACAAAGTCTATCTCCATAGTACAAGGCACCATCCGGACGAATACAGATATCCGTCCTCAATCCAGCCTCGACTTGATCTCTGAATGTCTGAAGTCTGGGGTCCTCCTTCTGTGCCTCCTTAATCTCCTCCAACAGTGAAGACTGGATCTGTAAGGCCATAAGCTGTCCTGTCTTCTCAGCTCCTCGGACCACCATCAAATCCAATCGGATGAAATCCCGAATCAAGTCCTCCTGCTGAGTGAACTGGACAAGTACTCTGTTCTCTGGCATCCTACTCAAAGCATCCGGGACTGTATTGACCTTGCCTGGATGATATTGCAAGTCAATGTCGTAGTCTGCCATAAGCTCCAGCCACCGTCTCTGCCTCATGTTCAGCTCTTTCTGAGAAAAGATATATTTGAGGCTCTTGTGATCTGTATATATCAGCACTTTATCTCCCAGAAGATAGTGCCTCCAAATCTTCAAAGCAAAGATTACTGCCGCCAACTCCAGGTCATGAGTTGGGTAATTTCTCTCATGAGGCTTCAATTGCCTAGATGCATATGCTATCACATGATCATGTTGCATAAGCACACATCCCAGGCCTTTACCTGAGGCATCACTAAAGATGACCATCCCTCCTCTCCCTGAGGGAGTTCTCAAGATAGGAGCTGAAATGAGCTTTTGCTTCAACTGCTCGAAGGCTGCATCACACTCCTCAGTCCAGATGTACTTCTCCCCTTTCCTGGTAAGCTTCGTCAATGGAGCTGCAATCCGAGAGAAATCCTGGATGAAGCGTCTGTAGTATCCAGCTAGTCCAAGAAAGCTCTTTATCTCTGTCACTGTCCTCGGGACTGGCCACTCCTTTACTGCTTGTACCTTGCCCGGATCAACGGATACACCTTCTGCTGACACCACATGTCCGAGGAATGCTATACTGTCTAGCCAGAACTCGCACTTGCTCCTCTTGGCATGAAGCTGCTCCTGCTGAAGTGTCTGCAACACAATCTTCAAGTGTTCTTCATGCTCCTTCCTGTTCTTAGAATAAATCAAGATGTCGTCGATGAAGACAACAACAAACTGATCCAAGAAGGGTGAGAACACTCGGTTCATCAAGTCCATAAACACTGCAGGGGCATTAGTGACTCCGAAAGGCATAACAAGAAACTCGTAGTGGCCATATCGGGTCCTAAATGCCGTCTTCAGTACATCCTCCTGCTTCACCCTCAGCTGGTGATAGCCCGACTGTAAGTCCAACTTGGAGAATACACGGGCTCCATGAAGCTGATCAAATAAGTCATCTATTCTGGGAAGGGGATACCTGTTCTTGATGGTGACTTTGTTTAACTCCCTATAGTCAATACAAAGTCTCTTGCTACCATCCTTCTTATTCGCCAACAGTACTGGAGCTCCCCACGGTGAAGCACTCGGCCTGATCAATCCCTTATCTGATAACTCCTGCAGCTGCTTCTTCAGGATCTCCAACTCCGTCGGTGCCATCCTGTACGGAGCCTTAGATATAGGTGTTGCTCCTGGAATAGTCTCGATGGAGAACTCAATCGTCCTGACAGGTGGCAATCCTGTAATCTCCGCAAACACCTCCGGGAATTCATCCCACACTGGCACCTTCTGCTTCTGAACTTCCGATGAAATGATCTGCTTTCCCTTAGTGGACTTCACTTCCCCACTAAACTGAAACTCAGGCTGATGGGAATTCTAAAATTGATCTTCTTCTCTCTACAATCAATTATAGCATGATACTGACTGAGCCAGGTCATGCCTAAGATCACATCGTACCCCTTAGTATCGAGCACGAGCATATCTATGGCTAAGACCTTGTCACACAGTTCTACTGGACAGTCAGTACACACTCTAGATGATAAGACTACCCCATTCCCTGTACTTATCTCCCATTTGTGGTCTAAAAATCTAACAGGAATAGAATGTATAGCCACAAATTTATCTGAGATGTAACAATGGGATGCACCAGAGTCGAATAAAGCGAGAACAGGCTTTGAGTGTACCCTAATGTTACCTGTAATCACATCCTCTGAAGCCTCAGCCTCTGCTTCCGTCAGGTTGTAAGCCTGACCTCTGCCACGTCCGGCTGCTGTCCTGCCTCCTCTCTGGACTGGGCGAATCATATGCTGTGGAGGAAGGGGTGCTCTCCTTACTACTGGCCCTTGGTCCCTCTGCCCAATTGGTCCTGGCAGCACTCTCTGTCCACTGGGTCCTGGAAGTCCTGGCAAGGGCTGGTTGGCCATCCCAAATCTCCGATGGTGTGGACAAGTCTCTACTGCATGCCCTCGAGACCCACATATCAAACACAAGCCGTTTGCCCTTCGGCAATTCTGTCGGGAGTGCCCTGGCTTCTCGCAATAGCTGCAGACGGTAAGTGATTGGGCTGACTGATAAGGAGCCGGCCTGAAAGGTTGCCTCTGAACCTTCGCCGCTCTAAACGGGACTCCTCTTCCCATAGGCACAAACGGCCTCTTCATGGCCTGGTTCTCTTGCTTCCTCTGTAACACTCGTTCTACCTCTCGAGCGATGGTGAGAACCTCAGAATAGGTCTTCAACTGTTGAGGCAGCAAGGAGACCTGTAAGTCCAACTGCAGGCCCTGCTGAAACCTGCTGGCTCTATCCTCCTCGTCCGCCACCATATATGGCGCGAAGCGGCTCAGACGAAGAAACTCTGCAGCATACTGGTCTACAGACTTGTTCCCCTGCTGGAGCATGATGAATTGTTCCGCCATATCTTTCCGTGCTGTAGCAGGAAAGAAACGGCTGTAGAAACTCTTGGTGAAGGTAGCCCAGGTAATAGGTTTCTCCAACCGGGCCTCCTCAGCCAACCACCAAGTCCGAGCTATGTCTTTAAGCTGGATCTTGGCTACTTCAACCTGATTTTCCTTGGGCACACTGGCGGCGTTCAGCAGGTTTGTCGTGTCCGTCAACCATTGTTCCGCATCCAATGGTTGCTCGTTCCCCGTGAATACAGCAGGCTGTAATCTTCTGAAGTCCGATACATTCCCGGGCTTCTGTTCCTTTGGGGCAGCTAACTCTTGCCTAAGGAGTTCGGTCTGCTGCTGCTGATGTTCCATCTGCTGTTGCTGATTCTGCATCTGCTGCTGCTGGTTCTGCATCTGCTGTTGCTGATTGTCCACCATAGTCTGCATGATTCTCAGGACATCAGCACTCTCTCCACCAACTGGTCCATTGGGTGCCTGCCCAATGTTGTTACGACCTGATCGTCTCTCCATTATGAAGGATAACTGGAATTGGACACGATTGAAGGGAGTTCAGGATATGAAGAAATTGATAATTGAAGGAAGCAAGACGGACTCTACAACTTTGTACATTGTAGTTGGCATAAGCAAATTACGATAATTTGCTACTTGATTGTACTTTAGGTGTAAGAGCCCAGGCTCTGATACCAACCTGTAACGCCCCGATCCTGGCGGATACGGACACGTCACCGCGACGTATATACGTAGGTCAGAACTGCCCCCACGTATATACGCTAAGCGTAAAAGTACAATACAATACAAAATCAGAGTATAACACAAGCGTGGTATATTCATATATGCCAACAATAAAGCTTAAGTACAAAGTTATACAGGTTACGAACTGATACACTTTACAAGTGTTTTGTTTCACAACCAAGTCCAAAAGAATATGTACAAGGATATATACAAATGCTCACTTGAGAGAGAAAAATCCTGTGAGCCAAAAGGAAAAGTACGGCCCTGGAGGAACTAGAGCTGGTCGGCCTGCTCACTGAAATACTCTTGGTCCTCAGTGGATGGATCCACTTCGTTCCAAGTCTCGAAATCTGAATATGCAAATCCACAGAATCAAGACATATAACAATAACGAGATATGGCCAAGTGGCTAAGGGACATGAATAAGTAGTCTAGGATCATATAGTGGACATCAAGTAACATATAAAAAGGGCATGGAACTACAAGTCTAAATACAATATATCTACAATTAATATCTAAATTTTATTACTTGTTTTATCGTGATATCTAGCTATGTGACCCAGCGTCCCAGAGCACATAGATCCATATCCCAGCAAAGCAAGGGGTTATTGGAAATCAGCGGTTGTATCGACGAACTATGTTTACAGTGGACCCCGTACATGCCCGGGATAACGGTCCATGATTGTTCCGTTGCTTGTAAACGGAAGCCAGCCGCTAGGCTAAACAGTAGAGTCTTATTTGTATGCTCTTGTCATGACTTGATTCCTGAATAGGGAGCAAGCTCTCCCCTCGGTCCCCTGGTGTACCGCAGGTTAGACCGGAACATGAGTTGCACAACATTTCCTAAAACCACTGTAAACACGAACACAATCGATATCCGCATGGTCTCCCCCGGACCCAATATAAGTTGATCTATTTTATACAAAAGTCAAGTCTATCATGCTTGGTATAAGTGATAGCATGATAAGGTGGAGATATACAATTTAATTAACAAGTCCTACATGAAAATACATGGTAACATGTCATGAAGTATATGTCATGAGATCCTGCAAGTAACATGTCATGTGGTATCAATTATGAAGCATAAACAATACTAGCATATCATACATGTATCATGTTTAGACCAAAATCAGAAAAGAAAACAACTGAGTTAACCAGCCAGAATTAGTCGACTAGGTGAAAGATTAGTCGACTAATAAAGGTCATCAGTCGACTACTAGTCTGCAGGAGTCGACTAAAGTGATTTCCAGAGAGTTTGTTAGTCGACTGGGGTTGGAAGGGTAGTCGACTTGGTGAACTATAAGTCGACTAACAAATGTGCAAGTCGACCAAATCTGTGATATAGAAAGTTGGGATAAATTTCCGGGACATGTTAGTCGACTAGGGTACTATGTATAGTCGACTAGAGGTCTCTGGTCGACTAATAATTTGGGATAAGTCGACTAGAGCCGAGAGTTGGTGTTTTCTGGTCCAAGGAAAATTAGTCGACTAGGGGTCAAAATGTAGTCGACTAGGGTGGTCTAGTCGACTGGTAAAAATGGCTTAGTCGACTAAAACTGTGAAAATCAGAAAAGCTACGTTTCAACTGAAGCGGGTTAGTCGACTAGGTCCTAGGTCAAGTCGACTAATACTGGGAAAAACAGAAAACAGAATAGAAATTCTGATGGTTGTTTGATTGGTTAAAAATACGATTTTTATGGCATAAATGTACATGAATGAGCATCACAAGTAAACAAGGAAGTTGTCTAGTCTTGGTGAGTAAATATACTCACTTCGAATGGTTATGTGATAGTTCTACGAGTTCCAAAGGATCGTTGTCGACGATGTCACCAACTAGGTCTTTTGGCGATACCTCCGACAAAGTGAGACGCGATCCAAATCCAAGAGTGTGGTAGCGTGAGAAGGAGATGGTGAAGGCTTTGAGGTGGTTGGGAGTTAGGGATTGAGATGGAGAAGTGAAAAAAGAAAAGAATTGTAAAGGGAAGTTTATATAGGATTTGATTTTTGTAAAGGAGGTGTAAATAAATAAATTGAGAGGGGTTTTGTGCAAATAGGGGTGATGGGGTGTCTCCCTTGGCCAATGGTGGCCGGCCATGGAGATGAAGAGTTAATGAGGCATTAATGGGGAAGGGTGTGGAATTTAGGATATTTTGGAAAGAAGATATTTTGGGAAGTTGGTGGAAGGAAGGAAGGAAAAGAAAAGGAAAGGAAAAGAATTTGTAAAAGAAAAGAATTTTGAAAAATGAAAATATTGAAAACACTGATTCCAGGGTTTAAATCAAAAGTACGGAAAACATTTCGGAAAATACCGGAATCGTCCGAAATTCAAGTATCTCGGAACGACTCATAAATTTTACCAAAAATCAATAATAATACATGAAGACTAATAGTGAAATCCGTTTGAAGAAATATTTTATAGTTTTGGAACTAAAATCCCGGAATCGGAAAAATACCGACTCCGTTGGAATTTTCATAAAATCATAAAATTCTCAGAAAAAGGACTTGGATAAGAAATAGGATTCTAATCAATAAAGTCTAAAGGATCTTCTAGAAATTCCTAACTGATTGGGAATTAAAAATCCAGGAATCGATCAGCGATACTGGTCGACACCGTTTTGAAGAAATTCATTTTAATTTTAGAAAATTCCAGAAAATCACATAAAATCTAATATATTAGAAAATGACATTTGAAATTGAAATTGGTCAAATACGGGAGGTAAATCAAGAAATACGATCGAAAATCAGAATACGCAACTTAGTACGTATGACGGAAACGAGGTATTACAGAGAGGTGCGTCCCTTGGGTGCGAATCTGTGCCGTGTCATGATTACGCCGCCAGCTGGCCTGGGGAACCGGCAAGATTTCACCTTTTGGCGCGCGGATTTCCTGGTTCATTAACTGAACCGCGCCACGTGTCAAATGATGACTCGCCGCGGAGCCGTGGCGCATGATCTTCTCTGTTCAAAAAATGATTTGGTTCCACGCGTCAAGCGGTGACTCGCTGCAGCGTCTATCGGGTCACACGCCGCGTATCTTCGCGAATCCTTGTGCCTATAATAGCCACAGTTGGAGAGATACCTCTTCTTCTCCGAACGCACTTGCTCAAGAAAGAGAGTTCTCTTCTTCCTCTGTTGAACTGTTCATCTCCATTATTGGACTTTTGAATGGCACCCAAGACCAAGCCAACCGCATCTTCTTCACGGGCGCCACCGAGGCCCAGAGGGGTGCTTCTTCTGCGCAGGACGCTGCTCTCCCAGGTATAATGCCTTTTAGGCATGGATTTCACCATTAATGGAAGCCCATAGAACCCTAAGAATTTTTAACACAAGATATAACTCGTGTTTGATTCTCAGACGCGGTCTCAGACGTAGTCTTTGAGTTGATAACCGTGGCGCGGGTTTGGACCCTCGCGCCATTGGGTCCTGCGCTTCAGATTCTTCACTTAGAATATTTCTAATTGTGAAGAGTTCAGACGCGGACTTGGTTTACAGAACGCGGATTTGATCCTTGCGTTCTGTTTCATCAGCTGTTGATTTTGATGAATCTGGCACCCGATTCCAAGCACTTAGACATCTGGGGATGTGAAAGGGAGTTACCCTCCTTAACTTCTGGCGATTATGGTGATGGAAGGGTTAAGGTGGATAACTCCCTTCTTTTCGCACCCCAGAAGTGACATCAAGGAGAATGTGGTGGAGACGCGGATCCTGCCGGTCTGGACGCGGATTTGATAATTCCTGCGTCCAGTATCTCTTCTGCGTTTGGACGCGGTTTTGCAGGTCTGGACGCGGATTTGATAATTCCTGCGTCCAGTATCTCTTCCGCGTTTGGGTTATAAACACTTAGCATATAAAGTATTTAACTAAGTGTCTTTTCCTTTTGCAGTGCCCCATCCTTCTGCCTCACTCGCCAAGGCGCGCCACTTTGGACATGTGGGTGCTGCTGACCAGGACTTGACCTTTGTACTACGAAGGACTGTCCCTGTGACTGCTGACCAGTCGCCGGATCGCAAGGAGAAGCTTTCTAATGTTGACATGAGAACTCTTCGGATACTTATGACCGATGCAGCATTCACAACGGATGCTCACGTCAAGCTGGAGAAGCCTGCCTTCTTCTTCGGAGATCGTATCAACGATGGCGGCTATCGTGCGTATGACGGAACTTATAAATGGCTCCGTCAGATAAAGGGTGGAAGATTCTTTCTTCCGGACATGGAGAGGATGTTCCCGCTGTCCTACTTCCAGCACATGTCCGTCCCTCGGAAGATGGAATGGGACCTTTCTCGATACGTCCCTGAGATTACTCTCGGTGATTTGGGTTCCCATAAAGTACACCGTCATGATAGCCATGACAGGTCGGTTCTCGGCCTTTTCCCTGGGTCGCGCAAGTCTGAGGTTCCGGCTGGGGAGATTCCACAACTTGGCACTACCTTCCTCAACTCGTTCATGGAAGCGGAGGGTGATTATCCGGTCGGGTTTCGTGCGCCTGGGTGGGTCCATTCCACGGAGAACTACTGATGGGGCAGAATGGTAGGTTTCGTCCTCACCGACCTTGGGGATCTGCTAAAGCGTGTGGGACTGTACGTGGCGGTCAGGGCCGTACAGTGGGGTGTCCCACCAGGCTTTCATAACTTTTTCGGGATCCTGGAGCGCTACAATCCGCTGACGGGGACATTCTTTACCCCGGTTGGAGAGATGGGCCTTACACTGCACGAGCTGCATGAGGTCTCGGGGCTAGCAACAGGGGACATCCCGTATAAGGAATATGTCCCGACCACTGAGGAGCTCCACCACTTGAAGAAAGAGTTTCCTCGGGTGTACGAGACTTACTGGGAAGTGATGTGTCACTTCCACATTTGTGGTCAGATAACCAACTGGCGGTCGCAGAGAGTCAAGCAATTGTCTTGGGCCAGTTACTTATTTAATGGCATCGATAGTAAAGACACTCCGATAACCCGACTGGTTCCCAGTTCCGATAGGGAGATTGAAGAGAGGATCGACCAGGCTTCTGAAGGCTTCTACACCACGGTCTCGAACGAGGACGGTTTCGACCCTGACCTGGTCTTTGAAAGCTTCCACCATCAAGCCCGGACCCCTATCTCCGATAGGGCACTGTTGGCAGGCTTCTTGATGCTGTGGCTGAAGCGTTGTGTGGTGCCCACGTTGCCACATGAAGTTATTGTTGCTGACGTGGTGTACCCGGCGGTGCTCCTGGCTCATAGCAACCCTATAGCCCTTCTCCCGGCCATGGTGGCTGGCATTCAGAGCGGGTTGCGGGCGCTAACCAAGAGTTTCTGCGAGGCGCCGAAAACTGCCGACTCCCACGGCAAGCCGTATGTCGACTCAGAGGGGAATCCGACGGTGAAGCGTCCTAACCCTCGGATCGAACTGCCTTATACGTACCTTCTGGCTTGGTATGTGATGCACTGCCCTTCTTTGATGACGGCGGTGCGTTGGAGGGAGAGTTCCGTCCCTTTTGTACAGCGGTTGGAGGATTCGAGGTGGAGTGACGTTTATATATATTATGTCCGGAAGCGGCTTTCAGATCCCGTGAATTACCAGATCAATCGCTGCTTCCCTGAGATCCCTGGTGCATCCTCTGGGGATCAATGTACTGATTCCGCGGGCTCATATGGCTTCACGAGGTTGTCTGCGGGAGCCTTTTGGTGGTTGATTAATATCCGGCCCGGATATGTACTTTTCCGGCAAGGGACTTCATGCACCATCGAGCCGTATATGCCGAATCGTTTCGCTCGACAGTTCGGCTACGATCAACTGTACGTCGGGAATCCCAATGCTCGACTCGCCTTCGAAGGGAACTTGTTCGAAGGTGCTCGGGCTTGGTACTACAGTGTGGCCGGAGGGACGGGAGCAACTTTCCGTCTACCTATTGAGGGGTCCAAGTGCCGCATGAGCTTCAGCTTCTGCACCTGGTATTCTCAGGTTAACCAGTCACCGGACTTTGCTCCGGGGTCTTCATGTATTGAGAGCATCAATACAAATCTTGAGGCAAAGTCAGAGTCCGGTAAACCCTCAAAAATCATCGACCAATACCTGAAGGCTCAGAAGGAGGCCGAGAGAAGGTCGGGAAGGGAGCCACGAGCAATCAGAGCGGAGCCGCGACCAACAAGGGAGGAGCCGCAAGCAGCAAGGGCGAAGCCCCGAGCGGCAAAGACTCGACAGGCGGTAAGCAAGCGTCGTCAACGCTCTGTTTCAACTGCTGAACCTGCTCCCAAGAGGGTTCGGAGAGACTTGACGACCGAAGTCTCCCGATCTGAAGACATCCCTGCAGTCGTTGAGGTACCGAGGGAAGAAGATATAGCTGAAGAGGATGTTCCTTTAGTCCGTGCCCCTAGGTCGAGCAGCAGAGACCGTAGGTCTGCGGAGGAAGGGGAGCTCGTTGACAGAGCCACCACCGCTGACGAGGATGAGCAGCTAGAGGTCGACATCATGAGTGGAGGAGATGTCGATATTCCGGGGATTTCAGTTCGACCCGGGTCTTTACTTGCTCATGAAGGGAGAGATGAGGTACAGCAACCTGGGTCGCCTTGTGTCTTCATTACCAGTCCTCGGGCAGTTGACCCAGTCTTACCACTGGGGTAATTGGTGGCAAGGCTCCGGCTGCAGGAGTCTCGCGCGAGGCGCTATCGTCTTCCTCACTCTCAGGGGAAAGCGAGTTTGAAGACGAGGTTGACTACGGTGATGAACCCACTTTTCCTGATCCGAGAAAGTTCTCCCATATCTCGGAGGAAGAAATATACGGGGGTGAGCCATCGACGGTATCACAGCCGGCGATTGTTCCCGCGGGAGGTACTCTTTTCACCTTTTGACCTAATTTCCCTTTTTAATTTTGAAGAGGAGGCTTTAACATTCTCCCTTTTATGTTGCAGGATTGGCTGAGAATGTCGAGGCTGCACCCTCCTCGCAGATCGAGGAGATGGTACAAAAGTTGACCCAGCCAGAAGGGGTTACGGCTTTGGTTGCCGAGATAACTCCAGAGGGGGCAACTACTGATGCCGGGGAGGCTTCTCCTTTGCCGGAAGAGGAGGAAACCCCTAAGGCCGGGGAAGAACCCACTCTGCCGGGTGAAGGGGTTACTATTGAAGCCAGGGAGACTTCCACTCCGCAGGATTTGCCCAAGGATTCGGCGTCTCTGGACCTCCCAGATGGTAAGGAAGTCCTGATATCTTAAATGTTTCGCTTTTCTCCTTTGTGGCTAATGTCGCAATAATTTGCAGAGGGAACTGAGGGGGCTCAGGTAGAGAGTCCGGCGGTTGGTACTCTTCCAAGAGGCCACACAGCTCAGGTCTCGGCTGAAGCTTCTGAAGGGGTTGCGCTTACTGCCCCATCATTGGCTGTGGAGGTTCCTGCAGAGATGACGCCTCCGGAAGCGCCAGTGGCCAGTCTCGCTCTTGACGTATCGACGGTCAGCATGACTCTCATGCAAAAAGAGCCGGCTTGCGCCCCTTTCCTCATGATAGAAAGGGGGTCGGGGAGTACCTCGGGTGATGATACAATGGATTTCCTGACGCGCAAGACGGTGCAGCAGTTCCTTGACGCGATGCGATCGTGCATCGATTTTCCTGTCTGGGCGTAGCTCTTTTGACTTTGCCCGGACGTTTCTTGGAAACATGGTCGGGAACATCGAATTAACTGGAGGCTCCTCGCTTGCCCATTCGTGTATGCTGTTGGTGGAGCGATTGGGGAGTGACTTGAAAGAGCTGAAGTCTTTGGACAATACTAGCTCTTCTCAAGAAGCCCAGGTCATCTTGACTAGGCTCCTAGCCAACCAGGAACGAGAGCGACAGGAGGTGGAAGCACAAGTTGCTGAAGAGGTCCGCAATCTCGAGCGTTCCCAGGCTGAATGTCAGAAACTGGCTGACGATTCAATGGAATCCGAGTTCATCTGGCAAAACGCAGAGCTCGTCATTACCAATGCTCGGTCTGCCATCGCTAAAGCGGAAGCCATGATCGCGGAAAATGAGAAGATGCTTGCCACTGTCCGGAAGAGGCTGGAGGAGCAACAAGCTGCGAAGGCACGAGCTGAAGAAAGCCAGATCATTCATTCCTCCAGGTTGGAATCTCTGCGAGCACAGCTGGCTGCAAAACCCTTTTTATCTGAAGAGGAGCTGCGGGTCCAAGCCATGATGGAGGCTGAGAAGGCACGTCAGCACGAGATGCATCGTCTTAGGGAGCGCATCCGTTCTTTGCCGGATCAAGACTTTTAGCCTTTTCCCCTTCTTCTCCTTTTTTTTTTTTTAGAAGAGGACACTCTATTAGAGTGTTTGTATCCACTTTTACTATTTTCGATATAATAAAAGTTTTTGTCCCATCTTCTTTGTTTAGCTGTGGATGAATTCAACTCCCTGATCACTGGCTGTGAATACTGAACTTAGGTAAGACTAAGTTCTTTCAATGAGACGCGGCGTCGAGCTTGATGAGACGCGGTATTGATCCATAGAGTGAGACGCGGTCATCCGTCCATAGGAGCTTAGATAGGACTAAGTCTTTTTGATGAGACGCAGCGTCAATCACAGGGTGAGACGCGGTCATCACTCCGCAGCGTCAATCCATAGGGAGATGCGGCATTGATCCGTGGGGACAAACGCGGCTTTGAGTAACGCGAATTTGTCCTGTCAATGAAGACGCGGTTTGAGCAGATGCGAGGGACGCAGCCTTGCGTATTTTCCACTAAGCTCAGAATAGACTAAGTGTTTTCCCTTAGAAAGGGCCCCGTTTGCTGAAGGGACGCGACTTTGAGTTACGTGGACGCTCATTTAAAATACAGGTGAATGCCTTCCAATTTGAGAAAGGTGACGCAGATTCTTGGACGCGGCTTTCCCATCTGCGTTCAATGCAGCCGGACGTGGCATCCCTATCTGCGTTTAATGCAGCCTGACTAAAAGATTTCCAGAGATCTTTGACCGTCAAGTCTTCGCTGACGATTGGGAAACCGAGTCATCCGTTGTTTCCCAAGGCAGTTGTCCACGCGTCGATTTTTCATTGGACTTGGGCGTTTAATGCCCTTTAATGCGAAACCGGCGCTGGCGGTTGGAGACCAGTGTCTGCGACGGTTCCCAAAGCGACGCTCCACGCGTCAGTCCTCCATTGGGCTTTGACAGTCGTGCGCGACGGTTCCGATTGATGCACCATTAATAACAGTTATTAGGGTGTGCCTATAAATAGGGCTAACCCTCTTCCTCTTTAACAATCTAGACCTTGGACTGTTGTTCCTTTGGTTTGCTCTGAGAAGTCTCGCTTCCTTCAGAGTCTCTAAAGGAGATCCTGTGCTCATGGATGAAGATGGCTCTGTGGATGAAGATGACCCAGGGCTTTTATGCTCCTGTTTGGTCTCTTCAAGAAAAAGCGTCTCTTGGATCATCTTGCTCGTCCGCGTACTGACGCAGAGAGTTAAACTCTTGACAGAGGCTTCTGCCGGTATGCTGTCCCGACCTGCCGTGATGTTTCTAGTCCACCCAAATTTGCATTTTGGCATTATCATCTGGAATTTTCTCATGAAGTCTGAGTTGGTGCATTCCTTCTGGAATTTGCGCCGCCAATTTCCTCTCTGGACGCGAGTGCTGAAATCCTTGGCGCTTGGCGCGGGCTTTGCTCGTTAAGCTCGCGTTTTAAGGCCATTGACTTGAACGAATTCCAAATTGGGCTGAAATTTTCAGACCCGAATCTTGCAACTCTTGTTTATTCAACAGGGAGATGGCAATTTTTGGCATCTGAAGTTTCTCGCGTCTTATGCTTTTAGACGCGGACATAAGATGAGGCTGCGTTTGAATCTTGTGTGTCCCACAGTTCTGATTCGCGTCTGTCTCTGTCACTGCAGGGATTTGATTTGCTGCGCGGATCATTCCTGCGTCTGCAGTCTTTGTCAACTCGCTGCGCGGATCATTCCCGCGTTTGTAGTCGTTGGCAATAGCCGCGTCTGCCACTTAGTTTTCTTTTACCGAAGTACACTAAGTTGCAGATTTTTAATTCCTCTGTTTATTACCTGCAGGTAGGCTTGATTGTTCTTTTTCAGGTTCGCTGGGCCCCTGGAAGAATATTTCTGCCGGCGGACTTGCTCGATATTTGTCCACAAGGGAATATATTATGGTCCTCGTCGTCCACAAGGGAATATATTATGTCCCTGACGAGGAATCGACTCTCGCCAAGGTCTCTTCAGATCTCCTGCACCAATCATATCTGATGGCAAGAGATGGTCAGGGTAAATATGACGGCGAGGAGGTTCCGGCGGTTGTGGTGGCGGATAGGATCCTCTTCCTCTCCCACTCCAGAAGTCACATCAAGGACAGTCCATGTCCGTTGGATGGTCTGCTGGGGGAAGAGATGTTCATAAACGAAGGGTTGCCGGACTTTCTGCTTCCACCGGACCTCAAGAACACCATTGCTCTTAGCTTAGTCAGCTAGGGCTCTTTCGATGTTTACATCATGCATCGTGGTGTAACAAGCTTCTATTGTAGCCACAAAACATCGCGCACTTGGAATCAGACGCAGCTTTAAGGAGTGAGTGCAACCTCTGAGAGGGAGAAGGACTTCTTTGTACTCCTCAATTGTAACACTCAATCTTATTGTAAGAGAGCGTTTTGACTGTAACACTCAATCTTATCGTATAAGAGAGCGTTTTTGTATCACTTTCATGTACGTGGAAATAAATAAAAGTGACACTTCTCTTTTTGCCTCTTCCATTGTCTTGAACTCCTTGTCTTAGACCCATAGAAGTAAAGAATCTCTGACTTTGTCAAATTATGATGATAATCTCAACAAGTCAAACTTTAGAGGGAAAGATCCTATTTCAGGAACTCTCGCAGTACTGTCAGAGGTGTAATATTAACTTGACAGAGATGAAATTTTTGATGAACCTGCCACTTTATAAGAGAAAGTGACAAGTATAATTGGTATCCCCAGGGAGGGTGAACTTTTATCAAGTGTTTGGGATTAACTTGATTGAGCTCAACTGGGGATTTGAAGGAAACACTGTTGATGGTGTAGTATTAACCTAACAATATTTTTAGGTAGACTTGTTATTCTGTTGAAGAGAATAACAAGTGGGACTAGACTCGTGGGGAATCTAGGAAAGTTTGTTACCGTCAGAGGTGTGATATTAACTTAACGGGTGAAAGTGGTCTTGTCAGAAGTGTAATGTTAACTTGACAAGGATGTGAGTCAGAGGTGTGATATTAACTTAACTCAGAAGTGTCACTGTCATAGGTGTAATGTTTAACTTGACAGTAAGGGTAATGCTAGAGGTGTAATGTTGAACTTAGCATTGGTCATCTCGGTTTGCATAAGTAAGTCCGAGGGAAAGTCATGGCCATAGGTGTATTGTTGAACTTAGCAACGACTTGGATGCTAGAGGTGTGGTGTTAACTTAGCATCATCCATTTCAGCTTCGGTGTGGAAGTCTGAAGAAAAGTGACTGTCAGAGGTGTAATATTAAACCTGGCAGAAACTTGATTACTGTTTAGAGGTGTGGTGTTAAACTTTAACAGTAACTTGTCAGAGGTGTGATATTAACTTGACAAAGATTGACTCATGGTAAGAGTAATTTGAGGACCTGTCATTCTATTGATGAGAATTGACAAGTGAAAATTTTGAAGTACTAGAGGTGTAGTATTAACTTGGCGGATTTGAAAATTTGATACTCCGTGTAGAGTTGACAAACAAAATTTGTACTCGACAAGGAATATTGAAAAGTTTTCATTACCAGAGGTATAGTGTTAACTTAGTAATGGTTGTATTTTGTAGATCTACCATTCTGTGGATGAGAATTGGTAGGGGATTTTGGAGGAAAGAGTGGAGCCAGTCCACTTTAGGATTTTTAGCAAACCCTCAGCTATCAACGGATTTGAGGTGCCTTTACCAACTACCGTTTGAGTTGGGCTAGCCATGCTATTCCCCTCAGCATGATGAGTTGTCGAAGACTTATGTTGGACTTAAAAGCCAACATTTTCTTCTATCCTTAGCCGTCGGGGGCGTCGGATCAAATGGGAACGTGTCCCTTAGGATTTTTAGCAAATCCTCAGCTGTCAATGGGTTTGAGGTGCCTTTACCAACTACCGTTTGAGTTGGGCTAGCCATGCTATTCCCCTCAGCATGATGAGTTGTCGAAGACTTATGTTGGACTTAAAAGCCAACATTTTCTTCTATCCTTAGCCGTCGGGGGCGTCGGATATTAATGAAGAAGCTCTTCTTGTTTTGATCAGAGGTGTATTTTTAACTTGATCAGCGGAAGAATACCATCTAAGGATAGTATTTCTTTAGGAACCGGCCATTGATCGGCATCATAAGTGTATCGCCATTCGGGTTATGAGGCGATATGACCCATTTGAGTAGACTGACTCTACTACAAATGGTCCTTCCCATTTGGGTTGGAATTTTCCTTTTGTCTTGTGCGTCATTACCATGGGTCTTCTGACGGCTAAGACAAGATCGCCTTTCTTGAAAGTTCGCACTTTAACTTTCTTGTTGAAGGCTCTGGTAATTCGAGCTTGGTAGAGCTCGATTTGTTGTTGGGCCTGCAGACACTTATCATCTAAGGCCTCCAGTTCTTGGAGTCGCTGTCGATGCTTCTCCTCAGTTGTCATCTCCGCTGTCAGGCGACGCGTAAGATGGAATTTGGATCTCTAGTGGGAGCACGGCTTCGCACCCATAGACCAAAGAAAATGACGTAGCTTTAGTTGGGGTTCGCACAGTTGTGCGGTAAGCCCATAAGCATTCACCCAACTTGTCGTCCCAGTCTCGTTGACTTTTCGAGACGAACTTCTTGAGAAGCTTGCCAATAGTCTTGTTGAAAGCTTCTGCGAGGCCATTAGCAGCAGGATAGTATGCCGTTGAGGACACACTCTGGATCCTGAACTTAGCGCAGAATCTCTGGAAAGCCTGCCTGATGAACTGAGGCCCATTGTCGTGGACAATTTGCCGAGGTACGCCGAAACGGTAAATAACGTGGTGTTTCACGAATTTGATCACGTTCGACGATTTTACCTCCTTCAAAGGGATGGCTTCGGCCCATTTGGAGAAATAATCGGTTATTGCCAAAATTAACCGATGTCCTTTTGATGATGGTGGGCTGATAGGACCAACTACGTCCATGCCCCACATTTCAAATGGCCAGGTAGAGGCCGTAGAGTGGAGGTACCCTGGTGCTTGATGGATGAAATCGCCGTGCACTTGGCAGGCGTGACATCTCTTGGCATAAGTGACGGCATCGGCAATCATCTTGGGCCAGTAGTAACCCAATCTTTAGAGTCGATGTGCCAGTTTTGGGCCAGGTTGATGGGCTCCACACATGCCGTCGTGGGCTTCTTTCAATACCTCTTGAGCCTCCTTTGGTGAGAGGCACCGGAGCAAGATCCCGTCATGCGATCGACGATACAATGTTCGCGTAATCGTATTATAATAGAATTTGGGGGCTTTCCTTCGAATGGCAGCCGCCTCTTTGGTGTCTTCAGGCAGGATGTCGTATAAGACGTAGTCGATATAGGGGAATCGCCAGTCTTTAAGCTCTGGACCGGTTGATGCTTCAAGTGCTTCTTCGAGGTGACGACCTCCCGCCGACTCCTGATAATCCTCGAGAGCATTCCTCGGGCAATACAGGTCGTGGTTGTAGACGAATATCTTCTCCATTGCTCCAGCTGGAAGGGCTAAGGAGGCAGCCAGGGATGCGAGTGCATCTGCGTGCGCATTTTGCCTGCGCGGTACATGGTCGATGTAGAAGCTCGTAAACCCCTCGGCCATGCGGATAGTTGCACTGTAATAGGGTACTAAGTCTTCATGTCTGACTTCGTACTCCCCGCGAACTTGGCTGACGATGAGCTTGGAGTCGCCGTATGCCTCGAGATTTTTAACGCCAATCTCGTCGGCGAATTGCATCCCAATCAAAAGAGCGTTGTACTCTGCCACATTGTTGGAACAAGGCTCAGTTAATGAGACAGCTCGGGAATCACATAATTTTGCGGGGATACAAGTACTACCCCCACCCCTGCTACTAAGTGTCCCCTCGGGCTTGTTCTTGATGCACCGTCGAAGAAAAGTTGCCATACTTGACTTTCGAACGATGTCTGAGTCAAGCAGACTTCAGCAACCTCGTCTGGGAGATCCTCGTAGAGTTTGACTGCCCTCGGATCTGGGTGTTCAGCTAGGAAATCTGCGACTGCTTGTCCCTTAATGGCCTTTTGTGGTAAAAAGCGCATCTCATATTGGGAGAGCAATATGGCCCATTTTGCCAGTCGGCCATTTAGCGATGAAGGTTTAGTCATAAGTAACCTCAGGGGGTTGACTTTTGATATGACGTTTATAGTTTGGCCTACCAGATAGTGTCGCATTTTCTGGATAGCAAACACTAGTGCCAAACATTCCTTCTCGATCGGGTTATACCGATGTTCGGCTCCGATCATTGTTCTACTTAGATAGTAGATTGCTTGCTCTCGTCCTTGGTCATCATTCTGAGCTAGTAGAGCTCCCAAAGAATGATCCATCGCTCGAACGTACACCAGGAAAGGCTTTCCAGATACCGGAGCTGCAAGGACTGGTGGTTGGGTGAGGTATTGCTTGATTTCCTCAAACGCTTTTTGGCAAGCGTCATCCCAAATGAATGAGACACCCTTCTTCATCAGCTTAGCGAAGGGTTGGCATCTTCCGGAGAGGTTTGAGATAAACCTGCGGATGTACGCCAATCGTCCTTGCAATCCCCTGAGTTCCTTGAGATTTCTCGGGGGTTGCATCTCCTGGATAGCGCGGACTTTTTCTGGGTCCAGGTGAATTCCGGTGGATGTTACAACAAATCCTAAGAATTTGCCACTGGCCACCCCCAGGAAGGACTTTGTGGGATTCATCTTCAATTGATGAACCCGCATGATGTCGAAGACCACCTTCAGGTCCGCTATGTGATCACCTTTAGTGCGGCTTTTTACCGCGATGTCATCAACATAACATTCCACCGTTTTGCGTATTTGCTGATGGAAAATGGCGTTCATGGCCCTTTGGTATGTTGCCCCTGCATTTTTCAGTCCGAAGGGCATGACGGTATAGCAATACACTCCTAGGGGTGTCCTGAAGGAGGTGTGCTTTTCGTCGTCAGGATACATCTTGATTTGATTGTACCCTGAGAATCCGTCCATGAAGGACATTCGTTCGAATCCACAAGTATTGTCAATCATAACGTCTGTGATTGGCAATGGGAATTCGTCTTTGGGACAAGCCTCATTTAGATCACGGAAGTCGATGCAGATCCGGATCTTCCCGTTCTTCTTGGAGACGGGGACGATGTTGGCTACCCAGTCAGGATGTTGTTCTTCCCTAATGAAGCCAGAATCAATAAGTTTTCTGACTTCTGATTGAATTGCCTCCATTATTTCTGGGCGAAACCGTCGCTGCTGTTGTTTGACAGGCTTTACGTCCGGATTGATGTTGAGGCGGTGCATAGCCACTTGAGGATCAAGTCCTGGCATGTCCTCATAATTCCAGGCGAAGACGTCTATATACTCTTGTACAAGAGATATTAGATCTTTCTTCTCCGAAGGTGACAGGCCGTCACTTATGAAGATGGGCTTAGGATTAGCCTCATCTCCTAGGTTGATCTGAACAATCTTATCTTCTGTGGGTGGCTCGCGCTGTTCAAAGTGGGTGTCCCAAAGAGCATTTAAATGTTTGATCCAAGGATCTGTATCGGATTGGATCATTTCCTCATCTCCGTCTTCGAGGTGGCTTATCGAAACCATGTTCACTGAAAGTTCCTTGAAGATGTTGCCGACACTGACATCTGACTCCCAGGATGATGTGTCTGAAGAATAATTGTTGCTCGACGATTCTTGAGAATCGGAGGCTGATGGAATCGGAGTTGATACATAGCCCAACCCCCGGCGCGTCCGATGATAATAATCGGGGCCTTCCCTTTCGGCACAAAGGATCGAAGTAGCGTTCTCCTTCCTTTGCCGAAGTTCAACCCGGGTCTGTTGGTTAGATCGTACCCCATGCATTTCATCATTTTGAGCGCTTTTGGTTCATAATGACTGAGCTGAGGTGATTCCTCCTCACCTTCCGATTCGTCGCGGGGCGTTGGTTCAGACGAAATTCGCCCAAAGAGAATTGGTTTTTGGCCTTTCCGTCTCGCTGGAACCATGAATATAGATTCTTGCGCATTATCATTATCTTGGTATGTCTCGAAGGACGATTTCACTGATACATGCAATGATGTCAAGGCACCCATTGCCGACCAGAGATCGTCATCTATATCAGTGCTAGTGTCTGACGGTATTGAATCAGAAGCACACGCAGAAGAATACGCCAAATCTAAATCTTTATTAATATACCAACCGCCTACATCATCGGTGGTATTATCGACATCGGGTTTATTAGTGCCTGTTACAAGTGGTTCTAACTCCCACAGGCACTCTTCTTTCTCGGCTCAGTGTCAGCCTCATTACCAGAGTCTGGCTCCTCTGGTTGCGGGGTTTCATTTGACTCCTCAGGATCCTGATATAGGAGGGAGTCCGTGAAATAATTTTCGACTCCTTTAAACGGATACCTCTCGGCTATCAACGTTTGCACATTTCCACCCCCGTCAATGTACTTCATGACTTGGTGGAGAGTGGAGGGAACGATGGAGTTGCGGTGAATCCACGGTCATCCCAGCAACAGATTGTAGGAAGTGTCGGCATCGATGATGTAGCATGTCACCTCCGACTTGAGGCTTCCAATCTGACACTTGAGCTTGATCTTCCCCATCGGACGGGTCTGGTTGGCATTGAACCCATAGATAGTCGTCTGGGTAGGGCTCAACGATGGGTAGGAATGCCGAGATGTTGCATGACCCGGTGAGGCATGATGCTCAACGCGGACCCTGGATCTACCTGGATGCGGTTTACCTCAGACGATCCGATATACCCTGTGAAGTACAGGGGTCGATCATGCTTCCCTTTCACCTGCATATCATCTGCCGTGAAGGTGATGCAGGGGGCATTCTGGGAGGTGTGGAGGCAATGCTCTACATCTTCCTCCTTCGGCACCTGGTCATGAAGACCTCAGCATTTGCCAGAGCTTCTTGCAGAGCTTCCCTGGTCGACTTTGATAGTCTAAGAAGTTCATACAAGGTAATGCTTGCCGGAATGTTGGCCAACTGAGCCAGGACATCAAAGCGGTAAGGTGGCGTAGATCCTTCCGTAATGCCCTTTTGAAGGGCTCTAGAAAATCGAGTCCCCTTCTGCTTCTCCACAGGTGGCTTTGTGGAGGGCTTGACTGGCTCCGCAGTTGGTTGTGGAGGGGCTAGTGCCGTCTCGTCGTACTGTTTCAAGTACGCCTGTCCTGAACGGGTTCCCGCCATCGGTTGGTTGGGCTCTGCGGCCAGGACTATCGTTTCCTCCTCTAAGTCAGTCAGTGAAGGGATATCAGTCTCCGCTTCTCGAGAGGAGGCACCTACCACATTGCAGGATGAGGCTTTTGCCTTGCCTTTGGATTTCCTGTTGGTCACAGTAGTCCATTGCTGTTCATTAACAAGGTCAGGGTGGACCCACATAATTTCCCCTTGAGGTGTATGGACGGGTACCAAGCCTTTCTCTTGCTGCTGGTGAGGGTCTGTGTTGACCACTCTCAGCTCTCCTCTTGGGATAGGAGCTACCCCCGCAGGCGTTGGAGGTTGTCTCCCGAACTGGAGAACTGACGTCACATTAGCCGTCATCTTCTTCTGCTCTGGTCGGAGTTTTAACACCTCTGCATCAATCAGAGCTTGAAGGACGTCCTTGAAGACGTAGCAGCTTTTGGTAGGATGTCCCAACATTCTGTGGTACATGCAGTAGTTGGGATTGTCGGTCTTGCCGACTTCCTCTGGGCGTCGAGCTTCAGGGAGCTTCAGTCGGTTGCTCCTGTTGAGTAGTTTAAAGAGCGAATCGACATGTTCCTCCTTGAAGGAATACTGTTTGTTGGCGCGTGGCTGGCTTGAAGAGCCACTTGCCTTGCCTGTTTGAGGTTTGGCGGGAGATTTGGTCTCCGTGGCCAAATTATCCTTCCGCTTTGTTTGGAGGGATGTGTCCGGCGCACGCCTTGTCGACCTTTCTGGCCTAGGCTTACCTTCCTCCGCTCGGACGCGGGCGACAATCTCCTCAGCCTGTTCACCTTGTTGGACTAATTGCTTCCAGGTGCGGCTTTCAGCAACTCCTATTTGAGCAAGGAGTGAGGTTTGTAGATTGTGGCGGCATGTTTCCACCAGGGTGGCCTGGGTCATACCGCTTGGACACCGGAGTGCCATGTTCCGAAATCTTTCCACGAAAGATTTGACAGACTCCCCTCTCCGCTGTTTGGTAGCTAGAAGGGTAGGCATTGTGACCTCCGAGTCATCCTCGAAGAAACGTGTTAAGAACAGCTTCTCTAGATCGCCCCAGTTCTTGATAGAACCTTCTGGGAGCTTCATAAACCATTCAAAGGCTACCCTTTCAGGGTGCCAATGAACAGGCGTGCCAAAATAGCGTCATTATCCACTACATTCCCGGTCTGGGATTTGAAGTAGTAGATGTGCTGGTTGGGGGACCCCTTCCGTCAAATGCTTGGAGGGTTGGAGCCTTGAACTTAGGAGGGTACGGGACTGAATCCCACTCAGCCGGATAGGGCCGGACCACTCCTACTTCTTGGAGATCTTTGCGATTAGCAAGGGCCCGAGGCGTCACTCCAGTTGACTCATTCTTTTAACATGAGCCTTTCCTGGTCTTGTCGCCTTTACTTGCGACGAGGACTTGGACGAGCCGGAGGTAGATCGCCGCGTCTCCTCAGAAGGTTCGGAAGATGAGCTCTCTCCCTTTTTCGCTTTGCCCTTTGACTTTTTAGGAGGGGACCTCCTCCTGTCTTCGAGCAGCTGTGCAATCGCCTGCTTGAGGGAGTTGATAGATTCCTGCTGAGCAAGAATCATATCCATTTGTGCCTTCTGGATCTGCTCCAAACGTTTAGTCGTCTCCTTAGGAGCGCCTGTCATGTAGGCGGAGGTCTCCTTCTCGACGGAAGAATTTGAAGCCCTTGGTTCCGCTACAGCGGAGTGGGAATCATTAATGCCATGGGCTAAGGCATTATAATTAATTGGGGGAATGGCCCCAGTCCGGGTGCGAGTGTGTCGATACACTCCTTCCGGTTCAGAGTCAGACTCGGAGTCTTCTGAGCTGACTGCAAGTTGTTTTCTCTTGCTCTTGCTTGTCATATTCGCAGTGAGCTCCGGGTACTCAACGTCAGAGAAGGTTCTCCTTCTGTGGGAGCGTCTTCTTTTAGCTGACGGAGGAATCAGGGTCAACTGTCTGACCAAGACTGCTGGTTCACACCTGACTCGCAATGGCATCCAGAAAGTATGGAGATAAGCCGTTGCAGCAGCATGCCGAATGACCTGATTGGCACTTCTTTTCTTTGTCAAGTAATCCCTCAAATCCATGGTAGGGGGATTGAAAGATTAGCCTTGCAACGTCAAAGACGGGAGGCATCCATGTGCTGTACAGCCTGGACGCGGGCATCAGGGACGTGGTTCTCGCGACGCGACTGTGTAACGCGCGTCTGGCGTCTCTGCTGAGATGAAACGCGAATCTCGCGTTGCTGCCTAGTGTGTCTGGGCAGAGACACTTGAGAGAGGATGGGCTGCTGGGCCCCACGCCTATGGGCTCGTGCCTCTTGTGCTTGACGAGGCGTAGAGGTCTCACCTTGGCGTTTGATGAGTTGGTCCTCGGAGAACCTAACTGGAGGAATCTCGCGTTTGGGACGCCAAACGCAGACTTCACGTACTGGACGCGGCGCGGGCGAGGCGCGCGATTGTACGTCGCGGCCAGCCTCAGTTGGACAACCGACGGTTCCAACTTGCAGCTGACGCGCACGTCTCCTCTGTCGACGCTCAGCGTTTCGATTGCGTCGAGGAGGTGGAGAGAAACCAACAACATCCTGATGTTGAACATCAGGGATTTTAACCACGCGGGTCTCCTGAGAGACGTTGACGCGGGTTTTTCTGTGCGCCGGAGTTGGTCGCAACAGCAACTGTGCTTGGGATCACGCGGGCCTTCTGAGAGGTGTTAACGCGTGAACTTTGCTGGGCACAGTGGGAAGCAGCAGCGGCGCCCAAGAGAGTTTCTTGTCGGGCTTCGGGGCCATTCCCCGTCGAGACCCTGCGACAGACGCGGGTCTTTGGGCTCTTGGAGCCAGAAGAGAGAAACTCTTCATATTTCGCCTGGTCGAACTCGACGACGAGTGACTCGACCATCTTCCCCTTACGGAGGACGTCATCCTGCCCCACGATCTGTTCGTCAGTGAAGAAAGTAGTCCCCCAGCGGAGTCGCCATCTCTTGTATGGACCGGGAAAGGAGAGAGACAGTGAATTGCAGTAAAAGTTTTCCTTGAATCGAATGAAAAGGATTACAACAACAACTGTTCCTTCCGGTTACAAGGGAGGGAGGATATTGAATCTTGAATCCCCCCTTTGTTTAAGGCTGGGTTCTTCGTGTGGCGGTGGAGAGTAAATCTTGTTCTCCGTTGACCGGATGACCGTCCTTCAGGGATCTCCTCTTCGGCCGGTAGAAAGAGTAACTCAGCTCCGTCTACCAAAACTCTCAAAGAGAAGGTAGGCGAAAGCTAGCTCGTATGCAGCGAACTTTCTGAAGAGTTGATCTGCTTCTTTTCTCTCTGTTCGCCCCCTTGTTGCCGATTGCCAAAAGTCCGACCTCTTCTTCATAGCGACGGGGCTATTTATAGAGGTCTTAGGGGGTGAATGTGCCCCCCCTAAAAACGCTCCACAATGAGGGCCAACTTCCCCGCTACATGGGCGGTAACTAACCCACGTGCCTACTAAAGACATCCACGATGGGAGCTGGTTTCCCTTACGTGTAGGCAGTGATTGGTCCTTAACCAAGGCGGTTATAACTGAGACGCGGGTGTCAGGCCGACGCGCCTTGATGTTGAGGCGCGGGTGTCAGGCCGACGCGCCTTGATGTTGAGACGCGGGTGTCAGGCCAACGCGCCTTGATGTTGAGAGCGGGTGTCAGGTCCGACGCGCCTTGATGCTGAGACGCGGGTGTCAGGCCGACGCGCCTTGATGCTGAGACTCGGTTGATAGTCCCTCGCGTCTAGAGCTTGAAACTTTGCTTTTCAATGGCTTGTCCTCCAGTAACTTTTGGACAGCCTACAGGTGGTCCACAGGAGACTCGGCAAGCGAAAGCGGGCCGGCCACTCGTGCTGATTCCGCCAAGAATTTTCTGATGGAGCCCATGGAGACTGATGCGGCTGCCGAGATGTTTGAGGCGACGTCATCTTATGGTACTGTCTCAACCTCTTGGCTTCTATTGCATGTTGTGTCCTGTCTAAGCACAGTCTTGTTATAGGTGTTCGGCCTCAAGGTGCATTAGCTTCAAGAGAGCCAGAAGATTTCCCCGAAGGGTCAAGGGTGACATGAGCGCTTCGACCGCGGCGGAGGCTGCTGTGCTGGATGCGCTGTACGGCGACCTGCCTTCTTATCGGCCCAAGTCAGCCGAAGGACCAGAGGTTGAAGGGGCAGCAGTTCCGGAGGTGTCCTCACTCCCAACTATATCAACGAGTGAGGTGCCAACAATTTTGCCAAGTGCGGAGCTGAGGGTGATTACAAGCCCTACTTCCCCAACTCTGGTGGTTGAGCCTGCTGTTCAGGAGATGGTTGCCAGCCCTACCTCAGCGGTGGCTAGCGCACTGATTTCCATGAAGACTCCGCAGAGATCACTGACAATCTGTCCTACTGTTGATGTTCCCATTGCTCCTTCCACGATAGTGTCGACCAGGCTAGTGGATTTCTCTGAGGTTACCTCTCTACCAGAGGTGGCTGAGGTTGAGAATGATTATATAGGTGACCTCGTCGATAGCTTTTATAAAGGCTTAGGGCGAACTATCGACCTGGTTTTGAAGGGCTCGACTATGCCGTTCTCAAAGTTAAAGGTGGTCCTCTCCCGTGGCATCGAAAGTATTCGGGATTTAGAGGGGTATCACCAGGCTACTGCTTTGGAACTCCTAGTGGATGAATTTGAGAAGGATGTAGAGGAATGGCGCCGTCTTCGCTGTTCGGACCTGGAGTCTTTAGTTTGATGAGCGGTTCACGCGTCTTGTCGCTCAAAGCATGAGGCCCGGCTTGCCGCTCAAGAGGCTGCTAAGGCTATCTCTTCTGACTTGAAATCCTTGAAACAAGGCAGGCAGAGGTCAGAAATGCGATTGACGCCTCCACCAGTGCTCTTCTTGACGCTGAAGACAAGATTGGGAAGGCTGAGGAAATGATCAGGAAAGCAAATCTTCTTTTATCCAGGCTAAACCGGTGCGTCTTGAAGAAACTGCGCGGCTTGAGCAGCTCAAGGCTCAAAATGAAGAGCTCTCACAGTAGGGATTGTCACAGAGGGCAACTTTGGCGGAGATTGAAGCTCGTCTGGCCCAGGCAATGGATTTCAATGAGGCCGAGCTGAGGTCGCAAGCGCTTGCCCAGGCTGCTGATGACAGGAGGACGAGGCTGGACTCCCTTGGAGAGCGGCTCAGATCTTACAGTGTGCGCTTGTAGCTCCATGTACTTTATCCTTTTGGAATGAATGCAATTCTTTTTTTTTTTCCTTCTGAATTGCGATTGCAAATGTATTGCAATTTCTTGAGAACATAGTTCTTGTTGGGTTGGATAATGAGACTTGGCTATCTGTCAGTTCAGAGGTCGCAATGACGTAACCGATTGAGATGCCACCAAGCTTCAAAAATTGGTGATACTTGTCTTTTGTAAATGTCAACAAATATCGAGACCTGTCTTTTGTAAATGTCAACAGGGCTCGGGGTTGAGACTTAGCTATCTGCTGGTTCAGAGGTCGCAATGACATAACCGATTGAGACGCCACCTATTTGCGGAGGGAAAAAATCTTCGCCGTAAAGTTTCCTTGAATCAACTGAAAGCTTACAACGGATTAATACTCCGATTACAAGGGAGGGAGGATGTTGAGTCTTGAATCCTCCCTTTGTTTAGTGTTGGGTTCTTCAAGTGGCGGTGGAGATGAATCTTGTTCTCCGTTGACCGGATGACCGTCGGGATCGTCAGGGATCTTCTCTTTGGCTGGTAGAAGGAGTAACACAGCTCTGTCTACCAAAACTCTCAAAGAGGAGGTAGGCAAAGGGCAACTTGTTCGCAGCAAGTTTGCTGAAGAGTTTAGCTCTCTCCTGCTTCTCTCTCTGTCTGCCTGTTGTCGTTCCTTCCTTCTCTGGATCTCTTGTGTGTGTGTTCGTCCGTCCCCTGTCCCTCATAGCGACGGGGCTATTATAGAGGTTCTAGGGTGAACGTGCCCCCTAAAAACGCTCCACAATGAGGGTCCTGACCTCCTCGTTATGTGGGCGGTGAGTGGCCCCATAACCAGGGCGGTTATAACCGAGACGTGGCCTTGGACCCTCGCGCCTTGGGGTTGAGACGCGGGTGTCGAGCCCACGCGCCTTGATGTTGAGACGCGGGTGTCGAGCCCACGCGCCTTGAGGTTGAGACGCGGGTGTCGAGCCCACGCGCCTTGAGGTTGAGACGCGGGTGTCGAGCCCACGCGCCTTGAGGTTGAGACGCGGATGGCCATCATTAGCCCTGCGTCTAGAACTTGGAACTCTGCTTTTAATGGCTTGTCTTCTAGTGATTTTTAGACAGCCTACAGAACCCCCTCCAAAGTTTTCGATATTCCGCAGTTAACTGGGACGGATTTCGAAATACTTTGGACTCTAGCTGAATTCACCTCTATGACTGGACTGTTAATGCTCCGGGTTTGATCTTATCTGGAGTTGGTCTTCGTGAGTGTACTGTTGAACTCTTTGAGGCCACCAGAGTTGATCGTGTTGAGTGTCTAGATACACAGTCTAAACCTCCCCGATTGCTTTTAGTCTGTCATGGACGCGCTTTAAGCCAGGAGTGGACGATCGTCTGCTTATGCCAGTGTACTGTTGAAACTGATTTACAGAAGCAGGGACTGAGCGCCAGTTCTTTTTGAAGAGCAGAGATAGTACTGCTTTAAAGACGCGATGCTAGGCCAGATTGGAAGGACGCGAACTTTGGAGAGACGCATCCTTTAGAGTAAGGACGCGACTTTCTGGACGCGACTATGGCTGTGCTGACGGGGCACGTCCATCAAAGAGGCGCGCCTGTTGAGTGCGAATCCGTGCCATGTCATGAGTGCACCGCCACCTGTTCTGGGGAACCGTCGGGACATCACTTTTGGCGCGCGGACTTCCCGGTTCATTAAATGATCTGTTCCACGCGTCAAGCGATGACTCGCTGCCGAACCATCGAGCCACGCGCCGCGTATCTTTGCAAATTTTTGTGCCTATAAATGGCAACAGCCAGAGAGATATCTCTTCTTCTCCGAGCGCATTTGTTAGGGTTTTTTAGAAAAAGGATTTTTGTTCATCACTTTTCATTCTCCTTCATCGGTTCTTGATCACCAATGGCACCCAGGCTAAACCACCGCATCATCTTCAAAAGCGGCCGTCGCTGAGGCTCAGAGGGGGTTCCTCCGCGCAGGAAGTCCTCTTCCCAGGTATAATGCCGCTTAGGCTTAACCTTCCCATTAATGGTGGAAGTTCATGGAACCCCTAAAAAAAAAAACTTTTTTTTTGAGGAGAACCGTCAACACAGAATATAAACCGTGTTTGATTCTCAGACGCGGTCTCAGACGCGGTCTTTGAGTTGATAACCA
This sequence comes from Agave tequilana, assembly GCA_038442645.1. Taxonomy (NCBI): domain Eukaryota; kingdom Viridiplantae; phylum Streptophyta; class Magnoliopsida; order Asparagales; family Asparagaceae; genus Agave; species Agave tequilana. The sequence goes on from JAVJIF010007191.1 coordinate 68,196, forward strand.
AGGCGCGGGTTTGATGACCCGGTGCCAGTGAGCCCTTCATTTCAGATTCTTCACTTAGAATATTCTAATTGTGAAGGGTTCGGACGCGGACTTGATCCTTGCGTTCTATGACATCAGGTGCTGATTTTTTATGAATCTCGCACCTGAGCCCAAGTACTTAGAGATTTTTCATAAGTCTTGGTTTTCAAAACGCGGGCTTGATCCTGAGGGCCTCACATCTGGACGCGGATTTGCAGGTCTGGACGCGGATTTTGATAATTCATGCGTCCAGTGTCACTTCTGCGTCTGGACGCGGATTCTCAAGTCTAGACGGGAATTTTGATAATTTCTGCGTCCAGCATCTTTTCTGCGTCTGGAGTATAGACACTAACACACATTTTTTTTTGATAAGATGTCTGATCAAGTGTCCTTTTCTTTTGCAGTGCTACACTCTTCTGCCCCACTCTCCAAGAAGCGCCACTTTAGGCACGTAGGTGGCCCTGACCGTGATTTAATCTTTGCGCTGCAAAGGACTGTACCTGTGACTGCTGACAGGTCACAGGAGCGTAAGAAAAGGCTCTCCAATGTTGACATGACAACTCTTCAGAAGCTTATGACTGACGCAGCATTCACAACGGATGCTCGCATTCCACTAGAGAAGCCTGCCTTCTTCTTTGGAGACCATGTCGGCGATGGCGGCTATTCCATGTATGACGGAACTTATAAATGGCTCCGCCAGATAGGGGGTAGAAGATTTTTCTTCTGGACATGGAGAGGATGTACCCGCTGTCTTATCTCCAGCACACGTCCATCCCTCGGAAGATGAAATGGGACCTTTCCCGATATGTCCCTGAGATTACCCTCGGTGACTTAGGCTCCAAAAGGGTATACCGTCATGATAGTCATGATAGGGCGGTTCTCGGCCTGTTCCCCGGGTCGCTCAGGACTGAGCCCCCAGTTGGAGAAACACCAAAACTTGGAACTTGGCACACTTTCCTCAACGCGTTCATGAAAGTGGAGGGTGATTTTTCGGTTGAGTTTCGTGCGCCCGGGTGGGTTCATTCCACCGAGAAGTATTGGTGGGGCAGGATGGTAAGCTTCGTCCTTGCCGACCTTAGAGGCTTGTTGGAGCAAACGGATTTGTACCAAGCAGTCAGGGCCGTACAATATGGTATCCCCCGAGCCCTCAAAACTTCTTTGGGATCCTGGAGCGTTACAATCCTCTGACGGGGACATTCTTCACTCCGTTCGGAGAGATGGGCCTTGCCCTGCACGAGTTGCATGAGGTCTCGGGGCTGGCCACAGGGGATTCTCCTATGAGGATATGTCCCGACCACTGAGGAGCTCAATCTTATGAAGAAAGGGTCTCCTCAAGTGTACGAGACTTATTGGGAGGTGTTATGTCACTTCCACATTTGTGGTCAGGTAACCTCTTGGAGGTCGGGAGGAGTCAAGCAGCTGTCTTGGGCCAGCTACTTATTTAATGGTGTCAACAAGAAAGACCATCCGATACCCGACTGGCTCCTAGCTCTGACAAGGAGATTGACGACAGGATTAGGCTTCTGAAGGCTTCTACACCACGGTCTCGAATGAGGATTTTTCGAACTTGACCTGGTTTTCGAAAGCTTCCATCATCAAGCCCGATCCCATCTCCGATCGAGCACTGTTGGCGGGCTTCTTAATGCTGTGGTTGAAGCGCTGTGGTGTGCCAACGCTCCCACATGAAGTCATTGTTGCCGACGTAGTGTACCCGGCGGTGCTCCTGGCCTATGGCAGTCCCATAGCCCTTCTCCCAGCCATGGCGGCTGGTATTCAAAGCGGGTTGCGGGCGTTAACCCAGACTTTCTGCGAGGCAGGGAAGGCTGTCGACTCCCATGGCAAGCCGACTGTTGACTCAGAGGGGAAGCCGACGGTGAAGCGCCCCACCTCGGGTCGAGCTGCCCTACACGTACTTGATGCTTTGTACGTGATGCACTGCCCCTCTCTGATGACGTCGGTGCCTTGGAGTGAGGGTTTTGTCCCCTTTGTACAGCGGCTGGAGGGTTCCTGACTGGTGTAATACTTACATGTATTACGTTCGAAAGTGCATTCTATCTGCTTCGAACTACCAGCTTAACCGCTGCTTCCCCCCGAGATTCCTGGTGCATCTTTCGGGGAACTATATACTGACTAGACTCCGCATGCCAAGATGATTTCACTAGGTTGTCTACGGGGATCTTCTGGTGGTTGATTAACATCCGGCCTGGGTATGTGCTTTTCCGGCAAGGGACTTCATGCACGATCGAGCCATATATGCCGAATCGTTTCGCCCGGCAGTTCGGATATGATCAACTCTACGTTGGCAACCCAATGCTCGACTCGCCTTCAGTGGGAACTTGTTCGAAGTGCTCGGGCTTGTACTATAGCGTGGCCGGAGGACGGAAGCAACTTTCCGTCTACCTATCAAGGAGCCAAAGGGCCGCACAAGCTTCAGCTTCTGCACCTGGGTACTTCCAGGTCAACCAGACACCATCCTTTGTTCCAGAGTATTCATGCATTGAGAGTATCAATGCAAATTTCGAAGCAAGGTCGGGGTCTGGTAAATGCTCGCGAGGCGTCGAGCAGTATCTGAAGGCTCTGAGGGAAGTCAGGAGAGGGTCGAGGGAGGAGCACGAGCAACAAAGGCTCGACAAGTGGTGAGTAAGCGTGCTCGAGTTCTACTTCCACTGCTGATCCTGCCCCAAAGAGGGTCCGGAGAGACTTGACGGCCGAAGTTTCTCTATCCGAAGACATCCCTGCTGGTGCTGAGGAACCGAGGGAAGAAAGAGGCGGATGAGGATGATGCCCCCTAGTCCCTGCTCGCAGGTGTGCGCAGCAGGGCCCCAGGATTGTGGAGGAAGCGGAGCCCTGCTGACGAACCGACCGCTGCTGACGAGCCGAGCAGTTCGAAGTCGACATCATGAGCGGGGTGATGTTGATATTCCGGGGGTCTCAGCTCAGCCCGGGTCTTCCCTTGCTCATGAAGGAGAGATGAGTCACAGCATCTGGGTCTCCAAGTGTGTTCATCTCCAGTCCTCGGACAGTTGACCCCAGCCCTACCACTGGGGTAATAGGTGGCAAGGCTCCGGCTACCGAGGCCTCTCGCGTTGAACTGTCGTCTTCCTTATCTGCAAGAAGCGATTTTAAGGATGAGGTCGACTATGGTGACGACCCGCTCCTCTTGATCCGAGTAAATTCTCAACACATCATCGGAGGAGGAAATACATGGGTGCGAGCGTTGACGTATCACCACTGGCGGCAGTTACTCCCGCTGAAGTAATCTTTTCACCTTCTGACTTGATCTCCCTTTTCATTTTGAAGAGGTGGTTTTTAACATTCTCCTTTTTTTGCTGCAGGGTTGCCGAGGATATTGAGGCTGCAACCTCCTCGCATACCGAGGAGATGGTGCAAGAGTTGACCCAGCCGGAAGGAGTTGAGGCTCCAGCCGCTGAGATGCCTCCAGTGAAGCAACTATGAAATCGGGGAGACTCCCACTCTGCAGGACGAGGAGGCAACCGCTGAGGCCAGGGAGACTTCTACTCTGCAGGATTCGTCCAAGACTTCGACATCTCCTGACCTCCAACTTGGTAAGGAAGCTTTGATGTCTTGA
>JAVJIF010007192.1:0-152085 GCA_038442645.1 Agave tequilana
GCATGTGGGGTATTTAACATATATTGTATGTATAAAATATTTTTATTAATATACAATAATATAAATAAATATGTACTAATTATATGGTATTATACTACAAAATAATAATACTGTAATCATATAATTATATAAATAATAATATTCATATATTAAGAATAATATTATTATAATATGCTAATATATTATTAATAATATATATTACATGTTACTGTATTTAAAGTTATTATAATATTAAATAGTTAAAGCAAATATATTTATTCGCTTTAAATATATTATAAATACCTATGTTTTTTTATTTATTTATAAAATTAAGATATATATTATATGTATTGATAATGATAATTAACTAATATTAATAAATAATATAACTAATATTAGAAGATCATCCATAATAAAATATTACATATTTTTATATAAATTATATAATGTTAGTATTATTATATTATTATAAATCAAATATAATATATTACTGCAATAAAATGCTATATAAATGTACTATTAAGAATATTAATCAATATTATAATTAAATATATGTTAAATATTATTATTAAACTATGTAGTTACAAATTAATATTATAATTATAATATTTAATGTTGCCCTCACGGAATTTAAAACAAAGTTGAGTTTGATTTCTTTAGCTTACAAGAGATTAAATATAAAAAGATGGCTTCATTAACCGCAGGCTAAAGCAGCACAGTTGTTAGCGTGCTTAATTAAGTCACTGGGAATCTGGGTTAATCCCAGCATCACACGTTTATCATTTTTTTAAAAAATTAGGCTTAAATATATATATATATATGGCTTTATTAGAAGTAGACTAAAGCGGCACATTGGTTAATGCACTTAATTCACTGACCTGAATGTGATTCCACGACATTGTGCGTTTATCCATGTTTTTGTTTAAAATTTTTTTAAGGATTAAATAATGTGGGCTTTGGCTTTTAGGCATTTTGACTCAGAAGTAAATAAATAGAGATGAAAAGAGAGAAGAAATGATGCAGGTCTGGCTCTGGACTTGGCCAAGGCTTAAAAGAAAAGGAAGAAAATAGAAATGGGTTGGACTTGCGCTTGGTTATTTTTCTGCTTAATCCACGATAGTAATTACATTTTTTTTAATTATAAGTGATTAGAGTTTACAATTACAAAATTATAAGTAATTATAATTTATATTATAATTATTAAATTATAATATTAATAATGATGAGTATCAAATATTTATTAAAATTATAATTATAGTTTTAATTATTACAAGATGATAAGTAGCTCTTTCAATTTTTCATTAATTAAGTAATTTTCAAGTTGATAATTGTTAATGTCTGTATTATAAATTGTGATAGTAATAATTAATATAATTATTTTTTTAAAAATTAATAATGAGATGTCATAAACTATATTATACAATAACCACAAATTACTAATAACCTATTTAAAAACTATTTTTGTGTAGTAGGGAGAGGTGTGTATAACTTAAGTTAGTTACATATAGGTGTATTTTATCATTGCCCATATATATATATATATATATATATATATATATATATTATATATATTATATATATATATATATATAATATATATATAGAGAGAGAGAGAGAGAGATAGACTTGTATCCTTCCAAAAGGATTTGACCCCGAAGCCTTCCCACTCAAATTCAGTCCTCCAACATTCGAATACAAGATCCACTATGTTGAAGTTGATCTATATTATTTCAAGTATCTATAAACCAAAAATCAAGTATTTTGAATGCTCCAATGCATCAAGCGACGCAAAATGGACGGTCGATAGTAGTGAGTTGGTTATTCTGTCTTTAAACATACAAATTTTCGATCCGGCCATTTCATTATGATCTAAACATTTAAAGACCCCTAAAAATTAATTTTGTTAGATTTCAAATGTTCTACACCGTTAAACTAACCAACTCACTATTTAGGCCGTCCATTTTTTTTCCTACTTGATGCATGGGCAAAAGTATTCAAAACACTTAATTTTGATTTATAGATACTTGAAATAATATAAATCAACTTCAACGGAGTGAATCTTGTATTCAAATGTCGGATGGCTGAATTTGAGTGGGAAGGATTCGGGGTCATCCTTTTGGAAGGCCACAAGTCTCTCTCTCTTTCTCTCTCTCTATATATTATATATATATATATATATAGAGAGAGATAGTAGAGGATGGCGGTGGAGTGAAGGCAGTGTGCAGAGTTGGATTGGCAACAAGGGAAAAGCCTGGAAAGGAAGAGAAATGAGGGTAAAGCAAAAGGAAAAAAGAAAAAAATAAAGGAATTGGGTTGAGCCTCTTGAGTTTGGTTCAAAGAAAATGATAGGAAAGAGAGAGAAAGAGTGGAACGGGCTCATATGCGTGGGCTAAGAAATATTAAGAATAATTATCTTATTATTATTGACATTATTATTAATTAATATTATAGAATAGTATTATATATTCACACACATCACAATTATTTTATAGCAGTATTCTGAACTGAAATATTTTCAATAAAAAACATATTTCTGCATAAAATTTATTTATCAATATTGTTTATACATACATATTCCAAGAAAAATATATAAATACACACAAATATATGTATTTGTAAAGTATATAATTTATTTATTTGAAATACATAATTAACGTAACAAAATGTTTACTTAATATGAAGAATAATACAATTTATTTATTAACAAAATTCTTACAACAAAGACAATTTGATTAATTATATAACTATAAGTGTTATTAGATAAATACAACTATTTATATAATTATTTTAAATCTTTCAAAATTTTCATTAAACTGATGAGTTCAACTACTTGCCTCAGCCCCCGCTAATAGCGGGGGTACTTGCTAGTATAAGAAATATTTAGCCCATGTGATTCTTGTTTCACATGGAGTTTAAGATGTGTCGATGAAGATGATCTGGTACACCATTGATATGGTGCCATGACTTAAAACAATATTCTTATGTACTGAAATAGTAATTCTTAGTAGATATCAACGTGTCTAGACAATGGAACAAAACCCAAAGTTATGAAAGCTACATGAAAGAAATGACTGTATCATATGACCAGCTCTTATCCTCAGATTCCTGACATTACGATGAGTGGGTGAGAAATTCTTGACCTGGGCAATTGTGAAGGTTGTACCATGAACCTAGAAGACAATTGAGCTACAAATTTTAAGCTATGGAAGCATCGATATGGGAGATAGGTCAGCTAGGTAAGATAGGTCACACGTTAAATCTGATCCAGCTAGAGAAGCCCTCCAGATTCCCCTAGAGGGGTGAAAAGATTTTCTTTAGGGAATGAGACATTCATCTCCTAAGAAAAATACAAGCCAACATGCTAAAGGGAATCAGATTCTCAGTATATGTTCACAGGAACGCATTTCCGTGATCAGGTTGCCGGAAATTGGTGGGTTGCTCTTGTGGGGAGGGCAGTCTACACTAATTTGTATTATAACTAACCTTACCAAGACTGGAGAAGAAAATGTGATGTATCTATGTTATGGCTTCCAAACAATCCAAACAAGCACATTGAAGGGTACTAAAAGTATTCAACATGCTTGCAATCCATCAAATACTCCTATTCAACTTTTCAGTTAATAATACACCAAATCAATATTAGCACCTTCAAATGGATAATAGCATCAGAAATGGATATCATTTTAGCATATCTAATCTCTGAGGCACTGATGGTTCAGGACTTCCACTCCAATCTTTTTACAGAATTCTAACTACACAAGTTGGAGTATGATTGAAAGAATAATTACTATTAAAGTTTAGTGATCATAAGAATACAAATGGCGTTTCTAATTTAATCAGTACCATCTTAGTTACTGCACCAATCCAGAACAAATGAATAAATTTTAGCAACATGAATATTTATCACCTTGAAGCCCCTATTGTCCACAGTGACAACAGGAAATTCAAAAAGGGGTTTGATTTAGATTCTACTGTCTCCTCAAAATTCATATAAAATGTTCTCATGGATATTAAAAAGATTCTAACTATAAGCAGTAATATGTACCAAAATAAGTTTTTTAAAATGGAGGAGCATGAAGAAATTACCTGAGAACCATATTGATCGCATATGACTAGACGGGGAACTGGAAACCGCTCCTTAATTATGGCGTCAGCATCATCTCGAGGAGCTTGCAGTAACTGAGCAAATGTCTGCAACAATGTATCAGTTAGATCAAGAGTAGGGATGTAATCTGAACCTGTTCTCAGGGGAAGGTATTTCATTCAAGAAAGCAAATTAAATACACAAGGAATAGTAAACATGTGTATGATAGATAATTACTAAGGCCCGATAAGAAAAGAATTCATTGTAAGTTATAAACTGCGTCAAACCATCATTTCAGAAGTAGAGATAATTCCCTACTTTTGAAGCACATTCCATCAAAATATCTGACCAAAAGCAGAAACTAGTGAAGTATCAAAATGGTCAAAACAGTATAAATTACAAATCAGACTTAGTGTTTGTGCATAATAATATGTGGCTTCTACATGGTGCAACCTGCAGAGTTACCTGCATGATTGTCTCATTGATGACATGGATGCATGCCTGACATTGCAAATTTCAAAGGTACAAACAAAAGGCTACAAGTATGTGTAAATGATTATGAATATACATATCTATACAAGTGACCAAATGCCATTTCATAACATATATGACCATCAAGGCATGCATGGCAGGCATGGTGACAAGGATATATCCTGCTCAATAAATCTAACAAATATCTCTCAAACTAAATTCTAGAAACAAAACATATAAAGAAAAAGAAGCCTTAGTCAGCCAAATTACAGTCAGGTATGTCTGATAAAACCTCAGCAAATTACCGAGCGTGTTTCGGATATCAACAATTTCCAGCACTATTTCAAGAATATTCTAATAATAAAAGGAAACTTCTTGACTCAAAGGAATTCACAGACATATTGAGCATATATCTGGAAATTCTATTTCAAGGAAACAAAACCTATCAAAATGCTTGGTTAAATTAAAATTTCTATCAATAGCAATTAGAGAGTCCATAAAAGAACCGTGAGAATCACAAAATGAGTAATCCAGGATTTGCAAGAGAAAAAAAAAAAGAAACAAAAAAAAAACAGAATATTCATTCTGTGATAATCAAGTAAACTCGCAATCAGTCTTCCTCCGGAGCAAACAACCAAAATATGATGCAGTAAATGTTTATCTTAAGAGAAAATTTAAGCAACAACCAAATTGTTCCTATAATGGTACCATGCAGTGGCAATGAGATAGTCCAAGCCGTATATTCCAGCCTGGCCATCATCTTAAGTTTTAATTCAACAAACTACAAACTTGGCTTCTGAATACTCACAAACATTGCTAATGTATCTTAGAACTCATGCAACATTCAATTATGCTGGAAAAAGAAAAAAAAATGCAAGCGGAAGTCTGAAATCCAGATCCAAACTGTCAATGGTTAACAGAAGAAATTGCTTCACCAAGTGAAATACTAAAGATAATGGAAAATTGTGAATAATGGAGCCCACATCACTTTCAGAAACTATAATCTACCCCAATGCAAGTATCACCTCATGTTCAGCTTGAGTTTGATAGCCAGCATTTCTCCATTGTGCAATACTTGCTCCATGAAAAACAACTACAGTAAAATAAGAATCCAAAAGCAGGATCCTGTCGGCAGCAATTGCAGTTACATCCAGGAGAGCTGGCTCAGGTGCTGATTGGAAAGAGTATGATATGAGTGAAGGTTGGATCATCACAACTGAGTTAGACACGTTCTCTCTATTCAGCATCATTCTAAAATATGCAGTCTCATCTGGACTGTTATTAAAAACCTGCAGCAAAAGTATTAAACCTCGTAAAACAAGAAGAATAACTTAACTGGAGGCATTATATAAGTTCAAATGAGTACCAAACATCTGGCATCAAAAATGTTATAAAATATATAACTATAATATACCTGGACAAACTGAGATCGCCTTAGATGGAAAATGAATTGAGGAAATATTGAAAGTCGTGGTGATAAGCTGAATGACGATGGATTGTCTTTCTGATAATCTCCAAATTTGGAGCACAATCGAATCAATGACCGATCAAGCCATCTAATTGGATCAAAATCAGCCTGTATTAACATCCATGAGTTAGATAATCATAATAGAAGATGGACATGTCACAAGATACACTTAAGATAATCAAGTACTTTTTGCTATAAATTGATAACACCAATTAACTATAAACTGCAAAGAATCAACTATATAACAAGAAATTATTAATATGCAGCTAAATAAACTGTATTCCAAGTGGCCATCTCGACAAGTGGCCGCGATATTCCCCCCTTCACTATGGACTGGCACATACCGCTTTCAGAAACATTGCTTTTACCCTTCATACCAATTTAGCAGTCTAAATTAAATTCTCTGGTAATTTTATTTTTTCCCCTTCTTCAAAATGCATGTTACTGCATAAAGAATTATACCTTAGTGGATGCATGACAGCTTTAGTGATTGCATGAAACAAAGTTCAGTTAACCTAAGTTGAGATATGAGAGAATTTCTGGTTCAGTGATAAAAATGCCAAATGTTATATGGACATGGTTTGCCCAATCATACATGTAGCACCAGCGTGGAAGTTAGTGACTCAAAGATGGAAAGCTACTCAACTATGGAGATTGTTAACTGATGCAATCAATTCAGAGAAAAGATAAAACCAACTACCTCAGCTTCCATCTTAAAAGAAACCAGGCGAGCCATAACCGCAGCTGCAGCTTCTTGATCAAATCCAGCCATTAAATCCTACGAGTTATGCAAAGCTTTTCAGCAACAGGTATAAGAAAATTCAATATGTCCTTTGAGAGAAAAAGAAAAGAAAAGAAAAGGAAAGAAAACAGAAGACTCAACACAAGAAAATTTCCACCAAATAAGCTTAGTCCAGCAGAATATAAATAAAACATTAAGCTATATCAGAAATCCGGAGAAGCATCTATCTATAGTCAACAGATAAAAAGCCCAACGAGGGAAAAAGAGATTATTCATGTAAGATGAAAGAAATTGCATGAAAGTTCTTTTATTCAACTCCAAGTATCACTCGATCAGAAACTTTCTAAAGATGACAACCAAGACTAGAGAAGTATAAATACCTAGAAGAACATGAATATTAAAAGATGTATGACCAACAGCTCAAAATGCACAACTCCCAGAAATGCTGGATTAAATCAAAATCTCTTATCCTAGATGTATATAACTTAAGCAACTGATAGCCATGGGCCTAACATCAAGATTAAAGCCATATAAAACACTGTTTGCATCCTCAACGCATAAAGATGTAATGTAATCCATCAAAAAGAGCAAATGCATGCTCATTAATGAAAATGGTGTTATGTTAAGGCATTAGCCAAATTATGTAACAAAAACACTACTTTGTCAGCAGAAGTTTTATTAGATATAAATTGTCGAGTATGAGTCTGAATTTGCAAAGACCGTATGTGAGAGGCTTTAAATATTAAAAGGCAACATAGTACCATATCAAAAAAACTGATTGACACCAAACCCAATTCGCAAAACTTTGAATTTCAATAATTAAACAAGTTCATATAGATTAAAAAGCAGGATCTAAACCTGATTTGCTTCTTAGGAAGAGAATATCGTTAAGATTCAGATGGACCAGACCCAATCAAAATAACTTGTTGCTAATTATTTCTTAAAGTGAAACCTCATATCAGTTGGTTCTTCCATCCAACTACTCGAGTGAATACCTAAATTTACGGTGCAGAGAGTTTACTGTGGAAGATAATTGGTAGCAGCAGTTGGAATTAGCTGCAATCGCACAGTGGCAATAGTTTGAATGCAATATGAAGGTATCAGTAACAAACAGTAGCAGGCAATGTCTCTTCAACTTTTTCCCATCTATTCACTTTCCTCTGCTCTTTTCTTTGTTTTATGAGAAATTTCTACCCAACTGAAACTAGAGGGGAGGGAGAATTATCTTGCCAAAACATCAAAACCCTGACCAAAGCATCAAAACCCTGACCAAAGCTAGTCACCATATCCAACATTTATGTCTTAGAAAGAAAACCCCACCATAAGAACTTTGGAAGCTGACAAGTCGACAACTAGCCTTTTAAGATTATTTCAAACCCCTCTCTTATCATAGTTTCTTAACCTGGAAGTTAGTACTAATTAAGATGGTTGGTGTTTGGCAATCAGTAGTAAAACTTTGCCAAATATTTCATGGAACCTTGCTTCATAGCCAACCGTACTGTTCATGCAAAAAACGTTTAAATGATGGTGATCGTCGACACATGCCTGGACATAAAGTGCAGCTTTACTGCTCCCAAGGCATAATTAGCTTAGTCATCTCCACCTATCAAATGTATGGTGTGCAATGAAATTGGGTAATCCATTCCACTCATTTTTATTTATATGCTAGAAAGTTGTATAAACAAAAACTTGTGCATTTTGAAGACTGTTGGCCCTTGCATCTGGCTATTGCAAAATGAATAGTTTTCTAAGAATATAGCTAGATGTGGCCATAATTCATAACTTGCACCTCATGAATCATGACCTGCATTAGCCTAATGGACGATCCATTCCAACATTCATAATCTACATACCTCAAAACACCTATAAACGAAAAATCATGTGTTTTGAGGGCTTCTAAACTATTGATCATATTTCTTTACTCATATTATCAAAAAACTTTCCACTTTGCAACCACTTGATGACAGATGGTCTTCAAAATGCACAAGTCTCTTTTTTTTTTTTTTTTAAACTCCTTTCCTTTTTTTGAAGGGGAGGGGTAGAATCTTATTAGATTGAGATTTAATTTGATGGGCTTCCTTTATGAGAATCCTAATTAAATTGAGATTCCATGGTGAAGTTTTTTTTTAACTTTTACTAGAATTCTAATTTCATATGATTCTCTATTTTTATATTTTTTGGGGGGAATAATTAACTCCTTTAACTGCATAGCTATTTGTCCAAACATAATTTCGTAGTATTTTCAGTAAGAACATAATTCATAGTATCTTTCCAAATGCAGCTTCTCTAGTTGTAAAAGTCGAGATGTGGGTTTTTCTAGAAAAAGAGATTAAAAAGAATATGTAGAATTAGCTGATGATTGGTTATGAATAAATTGATTAGATTTATTAAGATTTGAATAGACTAAGGTGTAGAAAGATTTCAATATACGGTTACATTAGATAGATTTAAATAGAATTTTAAATACACCAAAAGATTGAAAAATCTCTTAAGGTCCAATATACCCCGGCTAGGAAAAAATGAAGGGGCAAGCTCTTTCACATTTACTTTAAAAACTGTTGTGTGTGGTGTATTTGTGGGAGGAACTTTAATCCTCCCGGGACATAACAATCTTAGTTATGCGCACGTATCAAAGTGCCAAATATGTAAAGAAATTATATGGTCCCCTCTATTCACTTTGATCCACATGTTTTGGAAGTTATATAGACAGAAAAAATAAACATTTAATTTTCTCATGCATCAAGTGGTTGCAAAGTGAATGGTTTTCTGACAATAGAAATAAGAGGAGGGACTTAGCGGCAAGCAAGGGCGACTGCCCCCCAAGCTTTCCAAAAATTGCAAGCTTCTTCTTAATATCTTCATAATTTTCGGATCACAGACACAAAATTTTCCAAAATAGCCCCCGAGGTTTTGACTAGTATGCACCACAAGATTTCTGCTCCAAAAATTGTGACCCTCATGTAATTTAATTGACATATTAATTAAGAAAGTGGATCCCCTAAAAATGGTAGGATAATAGCAAATTTATCAAATGTGACAATTTAGTTTAAAAGCAAGGCAACCTCGTTAAATTTGGAAGTTTTATTTTTTTCCCCCCTTTATTCCCTAGTCAGAATTGAAAGTTATGGTTGGTTTTAACAATGTCAAAAAGTTATAATCAATTAGAGTGGTTGTTGTCGCTCCATTTTCACTATAATCCAATGCTAGTCTTAGGCACATATTATAGGCTTAGGATGAATATGTTATATTTATTGTTTTAGCTATACCTTTCCACTATCATTCAACACACAAGATATCTCAACTTTCTCAATGTGCTCAAAATCCACAATTTTGTCAAAAGTTTGACTTGTAACACCTCTTTTCAGTCAAGATTAGCAACTAAATTTAGTGATAATGATGTGTTTATTAATTTTCTCATAAGTTTTTTTGTTATCGTATGTTAAAAATAGATTCTATACAAATTTATTAACTTAACTTTTTTTCCATCATTATGTTATTAAATTTTGAAATAAAATCGAGGCAGCTTTTTTACACATATGGTGGCACGAACAAAAAACCAAGTTCATCAGAAGAACAGTGAATAATTACAATAGTTTAAAAATAAAAAACAATTTTACTATTAAATTTTTATTGTATATTTGAAATATGATGTTTACAGCTTTTATTCATTGGTATGAATAAAATCAGCATGAATGGTATGAATAGTTTTATTCATTGGTATGAATACCACCCCGCAAGTGATCATTTCCGTCCCCACCCCTACTAGAAAGGCCCCGCTATTCATGAGTTTAGTTATTCTAATGACTACCCATTTTGTTCATCACAATCTGCATGCCTTCGAAAACATCTAAAATGACAAATCATATGTTTTGAGAACTTCTGACTCATGAATCATGAGAATTCTCTACTTCTATTGTCAGAAAATCATTCATTTTGCAACGACTTGATGCATGGCTGTAAGTCATAAAAATGCATGTTTTTTTCGTCTATGGAGTTTCCGAAACATGCACATCTAAGTGAACGGAGTGGATTGACCAATTTCTTTGCATGCTATGCGCTTTGTTAGGAGGGCATAACTACGCTAGTTAAGCCGTGAGAGTATTAAAGCCACAGGAGGGGGGGGTTCTGAAACTTGCATGAGGGGAAGGCTTTTAGCTACTAAGTGGGCCAGATTTTAGAGGATCCAAGCTATTCATCTTGATCTCCATCCCCATGATCACAAAACGATTGGTGTTTCGGTAATAGAATAAATAAGACCAACTATGAGTAGGCTAGAAATCTCTAGACTGTAACTTTTATACATTTATGTTTAGGGTGTGGAAATTAATATGAATGATTTGGGATCGTCCAAAGAAAATGACCCATTTGGTAGCTATAAGATTCCCTTAGTGCAAGTATTAGGGAGGTGTCACCTCATCTCCCTTATCTATTCCACTTTTTCCTCCTAGTACAAAATATTTTAGGTTCTTAAGTTTATATACACATATCTACTTAAGAAATTATTTTTCCTGAGTCCCAGAACTTACTGTAATATCATCAGCAAATGCTAAAAAGCATACTGCTATGAAACTCTAAAATGAAGCAATTAAAAGATATTTCCACAACAAAAGGTTAGGCATTAAATATACATTACATATAAAAAAAGGAACACCCTTAAATTGCATACAGAACATTTGTAAGAATAAGAGGATAGCAAGCAAAAGTACTTTCAACTTCATAAAGAAAAACTAGAATAAAAACTATAAAAAGCCATGGATATTGAACTGTTACATAGACCAATATAGATATATCAAACATAATAAAACAGATAAAATGAAAACTTGCCTGCACACCACCAGGTCCAGCCACCCATCTCCTGGAAAGAGTTGTTGCACGTAATCTCATATTACCGTCATTATGTTGATAGCTGCAGCAGGGTCTCTGTAGTTTGTCAGATAATCCTCAACTGCCCGGAACATACAAAAGACATACAAAAGTTACAAATTTAGTGCTCATACTATGTCAAAAATTGGAAGTAGAACTGGTTGCTTGCAGGTTGACCAATTGCATCTGGACCATCTTTCCTTGCTATCTCAAATATTACGCATAGAGATGTTTTCTTGTCAAGACCACACATCTTCCATGCACTTGTGTTTCCCTGGCCAACTACGGTTTCAGAGCACAAAGGACCTTTCTGGGCAATCACAAAGAAACCAAACGTAAGAACACAACACATATTAAGTACAGAAGCAGAGATTAGAAATTACCTTCTCAAGAGAAGCACAAGGACCAATGACGCCTTGGACTTTGACATCTTTTGAGCAGTTAACCTCAAAAACACCACTGCATGCATACATTTTAAATTAATAAAGGTGTATATCAACAATCATTCCTGCTCGTCCTAAAGAGAAAAATACATACAGTAATGAGGATAATAAAAACATAAATCAGATCCAGCATTAATATAAAACTGCCATCAAGTAAAAACCTCCCAAATCCAAGAAGTCAAAGTATGATCTAAAACCAAGAATAGTAACCAATGAGAGGAAGGCATGAGTTATCTCCTAAGAATGCAAAAGGAACAAAGGATAATAAAATTTAGCTTTCAAAAATTCTGATAACAAATCATTGAAAAAAATAATACCTAAAATATGATGCATGGAAAAGAAAAACATCATTAATTAGCATTCTCCAATATCCATGTGTGGGAGTAAACAGTTGGAAAGTTTCTCAGAGTAATCAAGGGTGTAAGTTTCTGTATTGACCAACCTCTGTGTGCATATAATACATATTAAAAAAGAAACTGCTACAAATAACAAAACTATTTGAAAATATTAGGAAGCATCCACAGCCAAACAAAATGAAATATCAACCTATATGATTTTGGCAAATCTCTTTCCCTTTTCTATAAGAATCTAATCATACGAGGAAAAATTAAGGGAAAATTGCAGAAAAACACCCTTGTATTATCAAGCTGTTGCACAAAACCCCCTTAAACTATAAAAAAATTGCACATTGACTCCATGGATCGTCTGTTAACTTTTCCATCCAAATGAGTCACGTGAGTGTCACGTGACCCCTTCAATCCCCAAATTAATTTCGTAACTCATTTTTTATTAAACATTATTGATCTCAATTTTTCCCCGAATGATCTTTTTCCCAAGAAAACCCTAAATAAATTGAGATGATGATAACGGTCAGGAGGAGGAAGAGAAAAGGATGGGGTTAGTGGTGGTGGTGGTGGTGGTGGTGGAGAGGAGGTGGAGAAGGAGAGGGGTTCAGGCTAGAGTTAGGGTTCAAATCGAGAAGAGGTTTTAGGTTAGATGGCGGTGGTGGGGGTGATAATGAAGGTGGTTTTGGTAGTGGATCAGTGGATGTGGTGGAGGTATTGAGGTGGTGGAGATGGTGGGGTGGGGGGGGAGGGGGAGGGGGCGGTGGTGGTGGTGGTGGACTTTTTTTTTTAAAAAAAAAATTAAGTTTAATGGGATTGTGTGACCTACACACGCCTCCCTTTAACAAAAAAATTAACCTTGTTATGTGTCGGGGGTGTAACTGCAAAGTTTATAGTTCAGAGGGTTTTGGTTTAACACCCTTGATAGCTCAGGGTGTTTTCCGCAATTTACCCAAAAATGAAAAACAAGCTAGGTGCATGGCTATAAGAGAAGTATGGCATTTGCCTAATAAGATTTCAGAGTAGGCATATGCTTCACATAAATATGAATTAGGAAGGGAGAATTTCTTACTTGAATGACAAGCCAAGGTCATAATCGCTTGACTGAAAAATGCGTCTAAATGAATCCTTGAAAACAGAATGTCCGAAACTCTCTGCAAGTACAACAATTCCACCACTCCTTTCTACTGCAACTTTCAGTTCTGCCAATCCGACCTGAAAAGGAAAACATGAGCACAATATAAAACTTCGTCGTTTCTCAAAATCCAACCTAAAGTTACAAAACCATCCAAAGTGGAATTACACAAAGGGACAACTATCAAAGCTAATTATTCGAAACAACATAAATCTAAAGGGAAAAATTGTAAGAAGACACAGCAATTATCCAAAATGAATTATATGAACAGTAAACAGAAATATAAACTGTAGGGTTTTATATATATAATTCCCAAATCTTCCCGATTTGGAAAAATACCTCCCAAATCATTGATATTGCCAACTTACCCTCAAAATCTTCTGGGTCTTAAAAATTTACCCTTCCAGTTAGATTTTGAATAAAATGAGGGTATTTTATGCATTATGCTATTCTCCTTTCTTCTTCATCACCTCTCTTCATTGTTCTCTTGTCCTTCATCTTGACCTAACCCAAATTCTCTCAAAGCCTCCCTCTCTCCCCTTCCTCTTCCTTTTAAACCTGTTCCTCCAAAACGTCTCTCAAATTTCACTAATTTCTCAAATTGTTTCTTGAATTCCTTAAGGAGTGTATGTGAAAATGACATGATGTATGTTATTGATGATAAAGGAAGAAAATATGAATGTGTTTGATTTGAGAGAGAAAAGTGGAGGAAATAGGAAGAAAAGGAGACGAGTTTACATGAGTAAGTTGGGAGAGAGGGATTTAATCATTTAAATAAGGAAAGTTTAGTCAGTTTGAAAAAAAATAGACAAGTTAATAGAATTAAAAATAGTTTTATTCTAAAAGAGTGATGGAGTGGGGTAAACTTTTAAGGCCCGTGAGATTTAGAGGGTACATTAGCAATATCAATAATTTGAGGGCTATTTTTCCAAATAAGAAAGATTTTGGGGGCATATATCTAAAAAAAACCCATATTTGTATGAAGGCAATAAAAAATATTGCACACCCATTGAAGTCAATAAGGATTTATGGGGTATTGTCGAGAATAAATATGCAAAACAAAGGACAATTTCAGGAAATTTTGGTCTACACTTAACACGAGGAAATTCAAATGGATAGAAAGTGTAAGTGACGTATCAATAGCCAAGGAGACTCACATCATGACAAAGTTTGCTACATAATCATATGCTAACAACAAGAACGACATCAAAACCTCCATCCCAATTCACAAAATTTTTGGGGTAATGTGTTTTCCCTCATGCTTATGTATTATGTTCTGCACCTTTATTGATGTAATCTAGGCTTATTAGCCTAATCCATGGTTGCTTTATAGGGGGAAATAGAAGGTTTTTATTAGGCTCTTCGAGATAAAATTGGATGTTGCTCTGAAATTCCAAGCAAACAAATCTGTGAAATACTTATGGGAGGATATTTTATATAGGCTAATTGTCGCTTGTGTCATAGGCAAATTCCAAAAAAACGAAAGGTGTTATCAAAACTTTAATAAGAAAAAAAGTGAATAAAAGATTCCAAATTTAGAGAAGACCGGAAGAAAAAAGAAAATAAAGAGGAAAGATAGAAAGGAAAACCTCAAAAATCAAAGCTCGATTCACTTCATTGACATCATCAAAAAAATGTATAAGAAATAACCGACCAATTTTTTATAGGAGGTAAATAGCCTAGGATGCACCAATAAAGATAAGGGAAATGGACACACATAGATATAGTTCCAATGACGTGGCAAATCCTAAGGCTTTAAGATATTGATACTTATGGATACAGCACGCATAAACTATGTGTTCGTTAGTGTTCATTATTTGTAGCATAACTATCCTCAATCTCTCTAATGAAACTAAACACTATCCAGTTGTAATTCAACTCTCTTCAAGAGGTTCAAGGACAGACACATGTTGGACGTGTCTGACACATCCACCAACTATCTTG
The DNA here is from genome assembly GCA_038442645.1 of Agave tequilana. Lineage (NCBI taxonomy): Eukaryota > Viridiplantae > Streptophyta > Magnoliopsida > Asparagales > Asparagaceae > Agave > Agave tequilana. Next base: position 15,474 of record JAVJIF010007192.1, read on the forward strand.
CACGTGGTGGTGCAAATATATCTCAAATACACATTGTGGCCTCGAGCGTGTCTGTGCAACATAGCCTCAATGTCTCTCGTAGGCGCTTACAGTGCTAAGGCGCAGTCCAAATGCCAGCCAAGCATCTTAGCTACTACTTGCGCATGAGTTAGCTACCCAGGCAGCAACAACCAAGGCATTAAAACCCAGGCATTACAGGCATAGGCAAGGGTTTGGCAGGCTTGAGCAAGTGGAATGTAGGCAGCCTAATTGCGGTATATAAATGTTTTAACATTAGTTACCAAATGTAGTAGTACTCGAGAATTTTGAGGGCAAAGAGAAAGGAGGAAACCAGAGATGGAAAAATTACAAAACATGGCTCTTAATCAGTCTATAGCAATGCTCAAGAATCAATTACTCACTAATCAAAAGCCCATTTTCTTAATAAAAAATTCTTATTTATAAACTAAAGACAGATTCCTAATTCAATTAAAACTCAATTTCCTAATAACAATAAAATTCTAATAAAAGATAACAATCCTAAACAAATTCTAACCGAAATATCCTAATCTAAAGATATCTCCAAATAATTTAATATATTATCCTGATCCTACTCAAATCAAAACTAATAAGTAGCTAGGATATAAAGATAATTCCAAATTCATAGTGATAATACAAATTCCAAACTCAAGTTGGGTTTTGGGTTTCAACGAAACATCCATTGCAAATGGGTCTGCATCAAGCAGAGAATTGCTTGCTTGTTTTAATTGTTATGCAGCTTAGGATTATTTGCTTATATGGTCAACCACCAGTAATTGAGGCGTGTTTCAATTTAGATCATTAGTATATTGTACCTAATAGACAAATGCAATTCTCTATACCAAATTTTTTTCATCTTCTCCTTCCACTAGAATAATCATTAATCCTGAAGAGTGTAGGCTTGGTCCCTGGTTGCATAACACTGCACAATGATGATGTAGGCTTCACCACCCTTCTAGATTTTGCCGCAAATCTCTTACTTGCAATACTTTCTTCACCATGGAATTCCGCACCACCTCATAGGTTGACATCAGGTTAACAGGCAAATTAAGGTTTGGTTAATCCTTCTCCCAGGTCATCCCAACATAAAATGTTGCTTCGTAGCTGACCCCATTTTGACAGGCAAAAGACGTGATGATGATAATGTAACTTTGTTAATACTTTTTTAATAATAAACTTAGTTAGCATTAGGTTGGCAGCTGATCTTAAGGTTTGATTGATCCTTTGTGGGTCTTCCTAATACAGAATGTTGCATCATAGCTGATCCCATTTTTAGAAAAAATGTTGTGGTGATGACATAGGTCTTGCTTTCTTCAACTGAGATTTGATTTGCATCAGAATCTACTTCATAAAAGAGTAAATGAGAGTGTGATTTCCTATTTTCAAGTTTTGCCCTGATTTTATGACTCTCATCTTACCTCACTTTTTTTTTTTTTTTTTTTTTTTTTTTTTTTTTTTTTTTTTTTTTAATATGCTGCAATACCATGGCCTCCTAGATACCCAGCTAGCACTAGGAGTTGACAGCCCTCTAGCCGCCCACATAATTAACCATCATTCAGAATTCTGCATGTTTATGGATCACAACAACAAATCTACTAAAAGCCAACTGGTTGTAGGTTTCATACCAGCATTTCCCTTCCAGATTAACTTGCCACCAGCTCAAAGTATGATATTGCATTCAATGTTGCCTTTTTAAATGTTCTGAAACTTTGATTGATCCTACCTTATTGATGAGATAGAGAGCTTTTTGGCCAAACAATGTAAGTCTCCACTCAGTGTTTTCTATCCTTGCAAATTAAATATCTCTACAAGCAAACAAGACTACAATATGCAAGATCAATAATTAACCGCTATTTCTTTTGATGTTCATGAAAACTCTAAATCATTCTGCTAAAGGATGTGATGCCTAACAACAAGCAAAATAACAGCAAGCCAAAATCAACCTTCCTCATTAGCTACAGTAATAGTTTTAAAACATAGACAAAATATAAACTTCAAATATGTTACTGAACAAATGCATAATGACTCCAGATGCACTCCTACTCTAAAATGAGCTGCTTGGCATGAAAGAAATATTGAAGTACAGATATAGAGAGCCTAAGAGTTGCCATTAGACAGTATTGAAGAAGAATTCAACAAGAGAACTATGCAGAACATATTCCAGGCCAGCATGCCAAGTAACAATCACATAGTTGTGGAATGCTAATGGAAGCACATGTATTACACACACTCTTAATGCTGTAGATATTGTCCGAAAATATGTTGGACTCAAACCTGGTCAAGTGCACATGCAAACACATCTAACACATGTCCTTGATGTACAAGTTGTTTTGAGAGCCCCTCATAAAACTTGACAGCTTTGCTATAAAGTGGAGTGGATCCTTTATCCAAGTCCTTGTGAGAACGAATAGGCTCAGACAAACTCCTGGAAACAATCTGCAGAGGTGACAAAGAATGGAAATAAAAAACATTTGAAAAGCTGTCAAAAGTATAAAAAGATAACAATCCAATTATTAACAACATCAAATTAATTCAATGCCATAATAACTATAGTTCCATTTACTACAAAAATGAACTTGGGGATGAATTGTAAGCCACCAATGATTATATTGAAATAAATAAAGGAAAAAGACGTAACCATTATGCATATGCCTTTTTCCAGCAATATCACATTTTAGAAACATTATGTCAGTTACCAGACCTTTGCAAAGAATAACAACAAAAATAGACTTTAACCTCCCTCCTGCCCTCTCATGATTTAAAAAGCTGCCTCTGTCTGTTTTCTTAATGATTAAAAGCTTGGAGGCTAGTTCATTGGCTAGTGCACCTAGTTTTATAGATTTTATATAAAGAAAAAGGAAGGGAAAAAAAACACCCTCCCCCCCCCACCCAAACTCATGATTTTAGAAAGCTCCATACCACTCTTTTCTCAATTCAATAATGACAAGAACAACAACAACAATCTTTATCCCAGATCTTTGGGGTTGGGTACAGGCATCGCTTTCATCCATTCAGTTCTGATAGAGACATCTCCTCTCTTAAATTAACAGCTACCATATTCTCTTAATCTCCTTCATCAGTGTCAATTTATTTACCCTAGCCTTCTTGATCCATCAACTACATTCATCCTAACAGGCGCACTTAAAGGTCAAATGTCCAAACCACCTAAACTGGTTCTCGCTCATTTATCCTCAATGTGTGTAATAAAAAACATGGTTTGGAGGCCAGTTAATTGACTGCGCACATGGTTTCTATATTTCAATTGATTCTCCTTGTATGCACAGCCAAATTATTGGCTGAACTAATAACATCAAACTGTTTATGTCCAATACCGCCACAGGGACGACGTAAAAATTGTTTCTTCAGAAAGGAAAACTTTGAATACCACATTTGCGCAAACTGAGGTGGCAAAGTAACAATTCAGTTATAGATTAAAACGTCATGGAACTTACCGAGCCAACTCCCTCAGTTGATGGACCGCCAACGAAGGCCATAATTCTTGCCCCAGAACCAGGAACACAAACACCTAACAAACTAGCTGCTATGCTTAATGCTGTGCTGGTGCATCGTGATGCACGTTGATCTGCTGGGACAGGCCAGGGATCTTTCTGAAGTTCCTCCAGAACCTATCAAAAAACTAAATTATGAGACATAATGGAAATAGATAATGTTGCAAGATGGTATCAGTCTTCAAAAGAGCGAAGTAAACAACTAAAATCAATGGTACATTGAACATTTTTGTCTGTTTGTTCTTATCTAGTCACCACATAACTTGTGTCGCCTAATTGACTACCTTCTTGTATGATCTTGAGGTACAATTAGATAAAATGGTGGAAATCTTGGCCTAGAACTTGAAAAGATTTTAAAGAATAGTAGGCAAAATACAAATAGCTTCCAAAACATATATTGACATTACCACGTTCTACTTGGATCTTTCAGGTGAAATCATGTTGAAACTTATTCAACTCAATAGTAAGAAAAAAACTGCCTTCATGTTGAAACCTAATCAACTTAATAATAAGAAAACTGTGTCATTCCTTCATAAGTAGAAAATATTTTAGTATTTCTTCAATTTATATTATGGCTATATGCCAAAAGAAAAGATATGGGAAACTTAACTGAAATCAGGACGAATTCGCACTCGGACGCAGGTAATAGGAACCTAGCAATGCTCTCTGCTGAGAGGCCATCCCGGGTGCCGGCAATCACTCCTACAGGCGGCCTTGGCTTCCGTGAAAAGAAGTTCATTTGATCTAGAATTTGCTCCTTTGTGACCTCTTTCGACCCCTTGAATACGTATGACTTTGGCATCTGTCCAAAGCCTAACTCATGGACCTGCACAGATAAAAGTGTCCTGCATTGCTCAAAAATAACAACCTTCTACAAAGAAAATGTCAAAGGTGACCTTAACAAACCTGCACATAGGTCCAAAGGTTATCAACCCAACAAGGGACTTTTCAGGAAGCAGCTCGATGGCTTGGGCAATTGCAGACTTCAAAAACCCAATTTCCTCCTCAATTATACAGGTATCAAGCACAAAGAGGAACACTGGGGGCACCGAAGGACCAGTGTCTGGGGAGGACTCATACTCAATCGTTGTGTAATGAGGGTACAGCTCAGCAGGGAGGTTATCTTCAGAAATGGACGCGTAGTGTTGTGGGAAGTGGTTGCGCTGATAGCAGAATGGGCAGATCCAAATCTTTGCAATGTAGTCAACAATGGAGAAGGGATTGAGAATGGACCGGCATATCCGCAGCGAAGCGGGGAATATGGGAGGACAGGGACGTTTGGGATGGGCTTCAGTGGGGTATAGATGGATGCAACAGGGATGACACAGCCTGTTGCTTCTTGTTTCGTGCCAGGGAAGACATTCCAAGTCATTCTAACCCCATCTTGAGACTCAAGATCGAGAAATTCTGCCATCCTTTGTTGGATTCTTCCCGTGTGATACTAAGTCTCTAGTTATCACAAGGAGACCTTTTGGAAGAATGATAATGGTCTGCCAGATCTTGGTATCGATTAGAAACCAACAATAGTAGACTTTTACTCTGTAATTGAAATGAATAACAAAGCATGCACAATGAAAAATAGTGGAAACTATAAATTCCATCTCTCCGAAGAAAACCAAGTATATAAAGATGGGCGAAAAGATATGTTCTTTAGAATATAAATAAAATGAAAGATTTCAATTGCCCAAGCAGTTTTTGAAGTATAAACAAAACGTCAGATACAATTAAATTCTCCAATCGCATTAAATCCACAACTCCCCGAGTAAAATTCACTATCCCAGTAAACACTTTTGAGAGAATAGAAAACTCATATGAACCATAGGGGGCAAAATTGAATTAATTTTCTGGATCAACCGTTGTACCCAACTCTTCAATTAAAAAAATTACCAAAATAATCTAACATCAGAATCAAGAGAAGCCAAAAATCTCTAAGAATCACCCAGAAACAGCAGAATTCTTACTTTATAGAAGAAATAACAAATTAAATTTAAACAAAATGAAGCTGATCAATTATTCCCTGCTTTCAAAGTATGATTCCTAACCGAAAGGACCGAAAACAATCGAGTTCTAGCAAAAATGAGGAAAAGTATCTTACCTTTGTCCCACTGCAGACAATTGGGATTCGATCGAGCGCACTGTTTGGTCAAAGAAAACCCTATAACAGCCAGAGGCTCAGAACGAAGCGGATCGATTTTTGCAAGGAGAAACCCTAGAAGAGATCTCTGCCGCTTCAGGGGTTTCTGCTCTTATTGTTGTTGTTGGCTCAAGTTCTCGTTGGGGTAAAAGAGAAGCCGGAATCTTTCTGAGATTCAGAGTTAAAATCGTTGCAGTCTGGCGTTGCACGAGGACGATACATTCTCGGGTAATTACTGATAACCCCCTCAGTTACGGCGAGCATTACTAATAACCCCCTCGCATTGTCAATTACTAGTATACCGCTCTGTCGGTTGTGGAAATCGTCAATTACTAGTATACCGCTCTGTCGGTGGTGGAAATCGACCGACGGAGTGGCGGAGACGGGAGGCGGACGTTGAGGGGAGGAGGAGGGGCTCTCTCTCGGCTGAAGACGGACGGACGGACAAAATTCGTGAAGGACTCACAGGAGGAAGTCTTCTTTCGATCGATTTTAACTAGTATACCGTTATTGTCGATGGAAACCGACCGTTCAGTTGGGGCGCAGAGGGGGAGGGGGAGAGGAAGAAAAAGGAGGAAGAAGGAGAGGGGGTTGAGAGAATAAGAAAAAGGAGGGTGAAGACAGACGACGGACAAAATTTCTATATGAGTCACAAGAGAAAACCTTCCTTCGGTCGGTTTTGATTAGTACTAACGTACCGTCAGTATTGATGGGAAACCGACCGATCAGTCACGAGAAAAAGGAGAGGAGAGAGGAAGAAGAAGGAGAAAGAGTTGAGAGAGAAAGAAAGAGGGGGTGAAGACGGATGGACGGACAGAGTTTTTATATGAGTCACGAAAGAAAACCTCCCCTCGGTTAGTTTTGATTAATGATATTGAGGATGAAATATAATCATGAGAACCGTTTTCTAAAATCTTTTTTTTTTTACCTTTATAAGAAAGTGCACGTGTCGTGCCATCCATGTAAACTCTCTTTTTTAATTTTACTATCTAATTTGATATGGATATCTTTTTAATAGTTTTTTTAATTCAGAAAAAACTATAATTATCTATTCTACATAAGATATATCTATTTCCAACAAAAAAATAATTGAATTTGAAAAAAAATAATAATCAATGAAAGCAAGAAAAGAAAAATCTCTAAACAAGAAAAGACAGATTAGAAATATAGAATAGATCTCAATAAAAAGGGAAAATAAAAATAAAAAATTTGAAAGAAAAGAAATACGAAAAGAAAAAAAAAATCTAGAAAGAAAAGATGTGAAAAAACGAGGAAGAAATAAAATAAAAAACTTCAAAAAAAAAAAGTAGAATAATATTCAGAAAAGAGAAGAATATTTTAAAAAAGAAAACAAGGAGAAAAATAAATAAAAAAGGGATTTCGTTTCAGTCACCTATGTCAAACTGTAATCGAGAAAAAACTCACTCACAAAATTTAATTTACTTCAGTCGCCTTCTTTTTAAGGGAAGGGTTTGTGAAAGTACACCTAGAGGAGGGTGAATAGGTGTATGGCTAATCTAATGACAAATGATGCGGATTTAAAAAACTAATTGCAATACACTTAGTGCAACCAAAAAGTATAGCCTAATTCCCAGCGATGGGCTCTGGACTATCTCCTCTAAATTCCTCTAAATAAGAGTTGAGGTGCTATATGAAGCTCTCTTGATTTAACACAAGTATGGGCGCATACAATCAATACCAAGCACATATGTATGATATGAACAATATGAAATAATGTAAGGTATAAAAGAGATAGAGAGTTTAGAGATAATGGATCAAACGTAAACACTAAGATATGTTTCGAGGTACGAGCACCCAGCTCTACGTCCTCGCCTTCACACAGAAGGATTTCCACTATAACGTCCACACAGGACTTCCCACACAGGGAACCTCCACTGAGAATTTGGGTAAATACAACTAGGAGTACACAACTCTCTCTAACAAACACAACCTCTACACAAGAGGCAAGGCACAACAACAATCTCTTCTACACTTAGAGAGATGGGCACTTAGCCAAATAACAATCACCTCACACTAGAGGGATAAGGCACAAAGCCAACACTCTAACAATCACCTCTTCACTTAGAGGGATACCAACCAAACCAAATTCCTCCACAATCACCTCTACACAAGAGGGATACCCACAAAAAAAAAGAAGGTTACAACTCTTGGTGATCTCAAAGACCACAAAACAATTTTCTCATAAAAACAAGATCCTATAGATAAGATAGATATGATAGCTCAAGTGTGAGAATACAAGGTGTTTGGAAAAATCACAAAAAAAAAAACTTGGGAAAACAACTAGAATAAGATAGAAATGAAGATCAAAATCAATATCCCAAATACTCTATTTTTCTTTGATTTTTCCAACCCTTGAAAACAAAATAAAGATAAATCTTTTAACCCAAAAAACTCTTGAAAACTTGTTGCTAAAACACTTAAGAACATGAAAAAATTTGCTCTAAAAACCATAAAGAAACCAGACCAAGAGATGGGTATTTATACCTTCTCAAAAATTTGTCCGTTGGCAGTCTGGAAATGGCAAAATTGCCCTTCCCATCGACCACCCGATCGACCAGCCAACGGTCATTTTTCTGACCGTTGAGCCACCAGTTGACCGCCCGGTTGACTGAGGCTAGATCCAGAGAGCAGTGCTCTCTAGCCGGTCGACCGTCCGGTCGAACGGGGCCAAATCTAGATAGCAGTGCTCTAGATCCAGAGAGCAAAGCTCTCTAGACGGTCGACCGCCCGATCGACCGGCCCACTAGCCAAACGTGGTTGTGTATGTTTGTGCACGTATGTGCACATCGGTCGACCGCCCGGTCGACCGACTTCTGCCTCGGTCGACCGACAGAAGGCCAGATCACTCTATTTAAGGGATTTAAAACTTGATTTTTTTACCTTCAATAAAATCCCATAAAACTCATAAATTCCACAAAAAATAAGTTCTTATAAGATCTTTGAAATACAAATATGTGTGACTAAAATTTAACACATATTATAAACAATTTGAACTATTTTTGTGATATTGAAATTTACCTAAACACAAAATCTGTATTTTCCAAAACTTGAATTTTTGAAATGGAAAACCGTTTTCTCCAAAACTCATATGGATACAAAAACATGATATTGAAATAACTTTAAAGCATATTGCATATGGATAGAATTCAATATACATGAAAGATATATATCTATATTTTTAACATGAAATCCAAAATCGGTTAAACCGAAAACCAATAACTGAAAACTTATGTGTGTATATGAATTTGAGCATATCAATACTATCTAATCTTTACACAAGATCTAAATAACTAAACTAAATACAAACCGAAGTCTTCTTGTCTCCAAGCCGACTCGATCCAAACACGATCCAACGAGCTTGACTCCAACCGAGTGCTAGATGCGATCTTGACGCGCGGCTCTTGAATCTACAAGTGAAAGCTCCAAAACTCCTTTGTTGAAGCTAAACACCTACTAATATCTTGGCCAGTCACTGAAACTATTTAAACACAAGATTATTAGTAAACTAAAACTATATGAGTTAATCATCATCAAAACTAGAGTGAAGGGCCTCTGGGCCAACAGTTTGTTCCCACGTGTCAAACGCAAAAGCGTTACTGAGGGTCGCGTGCCAACACGTCGAGAGTAGAAGCGCTATTGAGCACGCTTTATAGCGGTAAAAAAGACTTAAATGCCCCCCACCTCCCGCAGTATTAAGCTAAGGATTGCACCATGATCGCAGTCCTCAAAAAATACTCTATTTCTGTATTTATTAGAACTCTGATTATGATCGCATTTCTCACAAAAATGCCCTATTTCTGAATCTTTATTAGGAATGCGACCACTGTGATCATGATCGCAGTTCTTACAAAAATTTCATTTTTCTGAATCTTTATAGGATTGCGACATGATCGCAGTCCTTACAAAAAATTAGTTATTTTTTATTCTTTATTAGGACTATGACCATATCGCAGTCATCATAAAAATACCCAGTTTTTCACTCTGACTCTCTCCCTGCTATGTGATCAATTTGATTCGAACCTTTTATCATCTCGAAATTAAGTTCGAATAATCCATGGTGCTGAAGCCGCTCGCGGCGAGACTCACCTACAATGAGAAGCACGCTTTTTTCAGGCCAAGCGATGAAGAACAACGCTTGGATCTGATAAAAAGGGAAACAAAATTATATGGGGAAGAAGGATCTGATCTGACTAATTGCTTTTTGCTAACATGGATGAGCCGAGGGCAAACAAATTATGAACCTAAGTTTTTTTTTTTTAATTATGTTAAGAAATAGGCGGATGTAGCCAATTTTTCTTAAAAGAAATAAGGGCATTTTTAAAAAAAAAACTCTTTCTAGATTTAATTAAAAAAAGACATCTTTAAAATTTAATTATAAAAATTGACCTCTTACAACCACGCACACGCTACGTAAACGTTGAGCGATTTCGTCTTGCCTATGTGGCGATAGGACACTGCAGAGTGGCAAATTTTTTGTTCGAGTTTGGCAAACCCGGATGTAAGATAAACATAAATGCCAGGTTCAGAATTGGCGAACTAGACGTAAACGTACACAATTTTAGGTCTGAATTTGGTGAACCCGAACCTAAAATTTAATGAATCTCTGGTCCGAGTTTGTGAAACCCGGACATGACATTCATATTAAATGTGTTCATATTTGTGAGAAAAATTGAACCTGATCTAGATACTAAGCCAACTAGCTCACTCAAAGGGCTTACGTTCTGACTTGGTGAACCCAGACTTAAGATTTTAGTCGCGGATCCCACCATCAAGGGTAAGTATAACTTGACTTGATTTTACTTCTTTTTTACTATCACTCTCTCGCTCTCTCTCTCGGCCCTAACCCTAACCCGCTCTCGACCCCGACCATGGTCATCTTCCCAGCAACTCATCCCGCACCTGATCCCGCCCGTTGTCGTCTCAACTGCCAATCCTGACCTTTCCCCGGCGGTTAACTCTACACAAGAACCTAACCCCGTCGGCTGCAAGATCATCAATCTCTTACTGTGAATGCCTATCGCCCGACAAACTACACCCTCTGCTTTGTGCCGCTGCCAGAAGGTTACCGAATCCCTGTCCCTTATTCTAATAGCCTCCATAAGGTGTCTCTCTACTCCACTCTACCCTTTTTTCCCCTTTTTCTATTTTTAAAGATCGAATTTTTTTCTTTTATATTTATATGTTGCATTATAAAGGCATATACATTAATCTATAAATGGGAGAATGATGACTCTTACACTACCAACTACCAATTATAAATCATTACTCACTAATAATACCAGCATAGAAATTACTTAATTTGAACTGCAATGTGATGGACTAATAAGTAATATTTTTGTGATGTCAAATTAGGCATCTAATATGAATGTCATTTTTTTTGTTGGCTTAATGGTAAAATAACAATAAATAAGAAGAATAAGCCAACATATTTTGATGGAATAGTAATGCAGTGGTCACTTTCTGACCTACTTGAGATTGTGACACGTGTCTATCTGGCCCTAAGGGATACGCGTCACGTGGCCGCTTCCCGGACACTTAATCCAGAGTTTACATCTAGATTGAATGCCAAGCGGTTCGGATAATTAGAGTAGGAAGTAAATCTAGTTACTATGGATCTCCACCTCTAAAGCCTGATCCCCGTTCAAACAAGGAGATTGCCCCTCGGAGCAATTCGTTCTTATCCACAGCAAGGCACAGACTATCCGATAAAGTTGAACTCTCCCCTATCTCGATTCAAACCGAGATACTCAGCTCAACCGTCATGAAGATAAGGATTTTAAGTATTCAAACTGAGCAGGACTCCCTAATCTTATCTGTTTGATACAACCTGTATAAATAAGAGATCCCCCAGCGAGGAAAGGGATCATGATCAGAATCCAGAAACTCTAACACACTAGAGAATCCCACGTGTAATCACAATTGATATAGTGAAATTCTCCTCTTTCTCTCCCTCTCTCCCCATAGTTTTTCCCGCTTCAAGGTTTTCATGTAAGATCTGTGTCTTTGCGCTTGCAGTGATTTTGATTTAGCGACCTTCCCCCATTATTTTGGTGCGTAGATTGATTCCTTAGAAATTTACCCATTGCAAGTAAAATCAATGCTAGTTAGAAAGTCAACCACAAGGCTTGAATTGGTGGGAAAAATCTATCACATTTAAAAAATTAATCCATATGATTATTAGATTCATATGCAAGTGACAAGTTTCACACGTGCATTATCAAGCAGTAGAAATATCAGACGAGGAAGACACACATGTTATGCTTGAAATATTCTCGTCCTATAGAATTATATGTAGAGAAAGATTATGTGAGTCATCAATTACCTGAAGATCATAAAGAATTCTCTTGTATACTTGATTTGGACAATTAGTCAGCAGGCTTCCTGTCACTGCTACAACCTGTTCTATACGTCGACGAAAATCAAATATTTTTGGAATATAATACGTATGTACTCTTTTTTTTTTTACAATTAATTTTCTACTAAGTCATTTAGATGACAAAATTATTTATATTTTGGTAGTTCTAACAATTTGGTGCAAGAAGAGGATATGTTTAACAATATGCCGATTGTTGATATGAATTTTGGCTTTGATGCTCCCATGCTATCATATCCAAAACACAATGAATTATTCATCTCTTCAAGCTCTAAATTTTGACTCAAGACATTTCACTCCTTTTGACATCAATCAGGGTTCATCGGAGCACCCAAGTGCATATTGGTAAAGCACGTAGCTAATTCAACAACTGACAGACTCAAGAATATCAAATGTTATTACTAATGTTTAAAATCTTATATAAATATAGGTACTCATATGGCATTGAAGATATTGGAATGTCATCACACGATGTCATGCCTAGTGCTATGCGGAAAAGTATGGGTCCCCTAATGTTGGAGCCTCCATGATATGTCTAGCATCGGTGCATAATGAAAGTGATAACGATGACTCCGACAGGATGATAATTAGTATAAGAAAATAGCATGCAGGTTGCAGTAGGAGATGAAAATTACATTGAGAGGGCTGACAATGCATATGCCAATAATGAATATGTTGAGCTTGAAATCTGTATCATGATGAATTTCAAAGTGACGACTGGGTTGACATGACTATTGTAGAGAATATCACTTTTAAATACAATAGATCTGCCCCATCTACTGCTACTAATAATTTAAAAGTTGGCGATATATTTGAATCGAAGGTAAATTGCTATAAGCAATTAATGAATGGTCCATCATACGTTCAGTATTATTCAAGCATGTCAAAACGAATAGGACTTACTACATAGCAGTTTATGGTGCCGATGATAATGGTGGAAAGGAGTGCACGTGGAGATTTCATGCCTCAATTCCAAAAAATTCTGGTGGATACTTCAAGAGATTAGAAGTTTTGTACGAGATCATATATGATACATGTTGATACTTCAATCCAATCATCGCCAGGTAATATCTTTTGTGTGCAATGTAATTATGCCTATGGTGAGAAGCAATTTTGATTTGACACTCCGTGATATCATTGAACAAATTCGCATAAAATTTTACATCACAATACCATACAGCAAGACATGGAATGCTAGAACCAAGGTATTGTCAAAAATATTTAGAGATTGAGAATTGTCATATGAGCATATGAGACTATCTCTCAATATCTTGATGCAATTAAAAAAGCAACCTGAGCACCTTAACTTGTTACAAAGTTAATCCTTATTCATTCAACATGGTTCGATTTTTGCCACGTATTTTGGGCTTTTATTGTCACCACTTTTTAGTATTGATAGTACCCATTTGTATAAAAAAATATAAAGGGTGTTTACTCATTACCATCGGCGTAGATGTTGTAAACACTATCCATTGACCTTTACAGTTGTAGAAAGTGAATCAGAAGACTCTTGGCGGTAGTTCTTATAATGTATTTATCATTCAAACCGATTGTGCATGATAATAAAAAAAAATCACTTATCTCTGATTGGATAAAAAAAATTACCAAAGGCACTTGCAAACGGGTGGGGCTTCGCCACATCATCATGGTTATTATTTGAGACAAATTCGAGCCACCTTTCATTTTTTTTTTTAAGATGTTGGGTTGCATAATTTATTGTGGGAAGCAAGTTGTGCATCAGAACCACTAATGTACAACGCAAAAAAAAGAAGTAAAGCAAGTATCTGAAGCTACATATAATTGGATTAAGAATAGTTTGCGTAAGTAAGGATGTCAATGGGCATTATCAAAAGATGGAGGGAGATAGCTAACGATAATGACTACAAATTGCTAGAAAGTGAATTAGAAGACTCTTGGCGGTAGTTCTTATAGTGTATTTATCATTTCAAACTGATTGTGCATGATAATAAAAAAAATCACTTATCTCTGATCGGATGAAAAGGTTACCAAAGGCACTTGCAAACGGGTGGGGCTTTGCCACATCATCATGGTTATTATTTGAGACAAATTCGAGCCAACTTTCATTTTTTTTTAAGATGTTGAGTTGCATAATTTATTGTGGGAAGTAAGTTGTGCATCAGAACCACTAATGTACAACGCAAAAAAAAAGAACTAAAGCAAGCATCTGAAGCTGCATATAATTGGATTAAGGATAGTTTTCATAAATAAGGATGTCAATAGGCATTATCAAAAGATAGAGGTATATAGTTAACGATAATGACTACAAATTGCTCAGAAAGCTTCAACGGTGTGTTGAAATGAGCTCGAGTATTACCAATACAAGCATTTATTGGACATTTTCTACTAAGTTATTTACTTTCATATGTTAATCTCACATTAAGGTGGACCAATAACCTTAGTTAATTAATTGGATTCCTAATTAAAGTTAACTGATATTAAAGATGCCCATATTAAAGTAACATTTATATATAAGTTAATAATAACATGAGATATAAAGGAACCATGATGGGTGGTTTTATCTCAGGTTATTTTAGTAAATGTTGGACCCCTTCTCTCCTCCTGAAAAGAATATAACCTAGGCTCATTGTTTTATGAGTATGAGATTGAATCCATCATAATTGCAAGGTTGTGAAAGGAAAAGGAGACAGAGAGAAGAAGGGTCTGCATTAGGGTTTCTTGCAGGATTAAAGAGAAAGATCAGATCTTCATCCATCAACCTTCTTCTTCCATCCTTCAATGGCTGCAGGTATGGATTTATGTGCATTGTTTTAATTATATGATCTATCTTGAGATGTTTTGATTCTAGATCCATGGCTAGTTTTAATCCGCATTATAGTTTCAAATTCCTTACATTTGGTATCAGAGCCTTGTTTTAGAATCAATACATCTTGGATTATGGAAAATTAGGGTTTTTTGATTAACAGTTCATAAAAATCAAATTTTTGATCTTTTAATGTAGAATTTTAAGAGGATTCATTAACCCTAATGTTCTGTTCAATCTCCTCTAATTGTACAATTATTTGGGATCAAATTTCATGAATTAATTAACCCTAATTTTACCCTAATTAAGTATTTCCGCCGGCAATCTGGAACTGCCCGCGATAACAGTTTTGTCAACTATTAGTCGACTAGCCCGAAACACTAGTCGACTAACTATTTTTCCAGAAACTTAAGAACTCTCTGTTTCGGTACAGGAGTCGACTAATTATGTTGAGTAGTCGACTAATAAAAGGTATAGTCGACTTGATATTTTGTGTAGTCGACTAATAAAGTTATAGTCGACTAATCAATTTTCCTAAGTCGACTAATAATTTAACCGAGAGTTGCCTTCCTTCAGGAGTCGACTAATAAAATTTTGTAGTCGACTAATAAAACTTATAGTCGACTAATAAAAGGGTATAGTCGACTAACTTTTCTTGCCCTAGTCGACTAGACCTAAATGTATAGTCGACTTGACTTGACCCAAGTCGACTAGTCCTTCTTAGTAGTCGACTAATGATTGATGTTGGTCAAGTAATAGAATTGGAGTATTATAGTGTTACTCAAATAAAAGATTAGAGAATATTATTGGATAGTTTTGTATTCATAAGGCTTATTGATTTAGTAGTTGCCAAAGTGACCTAGGTTAGTAAACCTTATGAATATACAACTACATAAAAGACTTGTCAATGTAAGTGACATTAAAGACAATAATACTCTCGATGGCGGTTCTAGTTAGAAGTTGGGACTAGCCCAAAGGATAGTCTCTTTCAAATAATTAAGAACCGGGGTAGGGTAGTGTAATTTATGCAACTTAGTGGTGTAGAATTGGATACCCAAAGGTAACATGACTTACTGTCTAAGTAGCATAAATTATATTAGACCTACATAGGTGATAAAAGAGTCTCACCTAAAGAGTGAACACTAGATATGCTTAGGTTTCGCCCAAAGGAGAAATCAAAGTGATATCAATAGTTCATCTTAATTAAATTTAAAATTTTGTATTGATTCGAGGCATTAATGTGAGCTTGTCCTATTATGTTTCAGTGAACGTTCCCACTTCCCTTCACACTCATGAGACTAGCATTCCAGCCCTGGATGGTACAAACTTCTCTGAGTGGTTTGAGCATGTACAGTTTACACTGGGTGTTCTGGACCTAGACATGGCTCTTTTAGTAGAGAAACCTGATGAAGTGACTGCTGAAAGTACTGCAGAACAGGCTAGCCATGCCAAAGCTTGGGAAAGGTCGAATAGACTCAGTCTCATGTTCATCAAGATGACCATTGCCAATAACATCAAGACTTCACTCCCACATACTACTAAGGCATCTGAACTTTTAACTGTTGTTAAAGACCGATTTAAGTCTGCAGATAAGTCATTAGCTGGCACCCTTATGGCTGAACTTACCACCATGAAATATGATGGTAGTAGAGGAGTTCAACAACACATTCTAAATATGACTGATAAGGCTGCGAAGTTAGGATCACTGGGAATGAAAGTGGATGAATCCTTCTTAGTACAGTTCATCCTCAACTCACTTCCCTCTCAGTTTGGGCCATTCAAGATCCACTATAATACTCATAAGGATAAGTGGAATCTGAATGAGCTGACTGGTATGTGTGTACAAGAGGAAGTGAGACTGAGGCAAGAAGGGCAGCACTCAGTGTTGGCAGTAACTCAAGGAGGTATCCATAAGAAAGGTAAATATGGAAGAGGTAAGAGGTTTCCATCAAAGAAAGGAAATGACCATGGAGAAAGTAGCCAAGGTCATAGAAAGGTTTTCACTGTCAAATGCTACTTCTGTGGCAGAAAAGGACATGTGAAGAAGGACTGCAACAAGAGGAAGGCTTGGTTCGAAAAGAAGGGTATGAATCTTTCTTTTGTATGTTATGAATCAAATCTTACTGAAGTACCTTCTAATACTTGGTGGATTGACTCTGGAGCCACAACTCACATAACTAATTCAATGCAGGGATTCCTTACAACCCGGAAACCGAAGGAAAGTGAGAGATTCGTCTTTATGGGGAACCGTCTCAAAGTGGAGGTCGAGGCTGTTGGTACTTACCGACTGATCTTAGAGACGGGACATCAGATGGATCTTGAGGATACTTTTTATGTACCTTCGATTTCTAGGAACTTAATGTCATTATCCAAATTAGATGTTTTTGGATATTCTGTTTTATTCAGTTGTGGAAAACTCAGTTTAATGTTTAATTCAATGTCGGTTGGACATGAAATTTTATGTGATGGTTTATATAAAATTTCATTGAATGATGAGTTTGCACAATCTCTATTATCTCTGCATTCGAATGTTGGTATTAAACGTGGCTTAATTAATGAAAATTCCTCTATCTTGTGGCATAGACGACTGGGGCATATCTCCAGAGATAGAATAGTAAGATTAGTGAAGAATGGGATTTTGGATAACCTAGACTTCACTGATTTTGATGTGTGTGTAAATTGCATAAAAGGAAAGCAAACTAAACACACTAAGAAAGGTGCCACAAGAAGTAAAGAACTCCTTGAAATAATTCATACAGATATTTGCGGACCACTCTCCATTCCATGTTTTACGGGAGAGAGATATTTCATTACCTTTATAGATGATCTGTCACGTTATGGTTATGTGTATCTAATTAATGAAAAGTCTCAGGCTGTTGACATCCTTGAGGTGTTCATTACAGAAGTCGAGAGACAATTAGATAGAAAGGTTAAAATCATAAGATCAGATCGAGGTGGTGAATTTTATGGTAGATATGATGAGTCAGGACAAAATCCTGGCCCATTTGCCAAATTTCTAGAAAAGCATGGATTTGTGCTCAATACACAATGCCAGGTACGCCTCAGCAGAATGGAGTTGCTGAAAGGCGAAACCGGACGCTTATGGATATGGTTAGGAGCATGATGAGCTTCTCTAATGTACCCAATTCATTGTGGAATGAAGCCTTAAAGACTGCTATGTATATCTTGAACAGGGTTTCTAGTAAGGCAGTCCCAACAACTCCTTTCGAGTTGTGGACTGGTAGGAAACCTAGTTTAAGACATTTACATGTTTGGGGTTGTCCAGCAGAGGCTAGAATATATAATCCACAAGAAAAGAAATTAGACTCAAGGACAATATCTGGGTATTTCATTGGTTATCCAGATAAATCTAAGGGGTACAAATTTTATTGTCCTAACCATATTACAAGAATAGTTGAAACTGGTAATGCCAGATTCCTTGAGAATGGCGAAATTAGTGGGAGTGATGAACCAAGAAAGGTAGATCTTGAGGAAGTAAGGGTAAATATCCCGATACCCTTTCCTTCAAGAGAAATTGTTGTCCCTCGACTTGATCATCAAGCTGAGATATCAGAACAACATAATGATGTTGGTTCACCACTCCATGAGGATATTGCCATTGAAAATATTATAGAATCACCACAACCGACAGCTTTGAGAAGATCTCAAAGGGAAAGAAGATCTGCCATTTCAGATGATTATGTGGTGTATCTACAGGAATCTGATTATGATATTGGGATAAATAAAGATCCAGTTTCATTTTCACAAGCCATAGAATGCAATGATTCTAGTAAATGGGTTGATGCTATGAATGAAGAGTTGAAATCTATGGACCAAAATAAAGTCTGGGATCTCGTCGAATTGCCTAATAACTGTAAGAAAGTCGGGTGTAAATGGGTCTTTAAGACCAAGCGCGACTCTGAAGGCAATATCGAACGATATAAGGCCAGACTTGTGGCTAAAGGTTTCACTCAGAAAGAAGGCATTGACTATAGAGAAACCTTCTCTCCAGTATCAAAGAAGGATTCTCTTAGAATCATTATGGCCCTTGTAGCTCATTATGATTTGGAGTTACATCAAATGGATGTGAAAACTGCTTTTCTGAATGGAGATTTGGATGAGAAAATTTACATGGAGCAACCTGAAGGGTTCGCAAAGGAAGGAAAAGAACACTTGGCTTGCAAATTAAAGAAATCCATATACGGACTTAAACAAGCTTCCAGACAATGGTATATAAAGTTTAATGATACCATTACCTCTTTTGGATTTACAGAAAATACTGTTGATCAGTGTATATATCTAAAGATCAGTGGGAGCAAGTTTATTTTTCTGGTTCTGTATGTGGATGATATCTTGTTAGCCAGTAGTGATAATGGTTTGCTGTATGAAACTAAAAGCTATCTTACCAAGAACTTTCAGATGGTTGATATGGGTGAGGCAACTTATGTTATTGGCATAGAGATCTTCAGGGATAGATCTCGAGGATTGCTAGAATTGTCTCAGAAAGGTTATATCAATCGAGTCTTGGAAAGATTTCATATGGAAATGTGTTCAACCAGTCATGCACCCATCATGAAGGGTGACAAATTAAGTGGGAGCCAGTGTCCTAGAAATGACTTAGAAAAGGGTCAAATGCAGAAAGTTCCTTATGCGTCAGCAGTTGGGAGCTTGATGTATGCACACACTTGTACCAGGCCAGATATCAGTTATACTGTTGGGATATTGGGAAGATACCAGAACAATCCAGGAATGGAGCACTGGAAATTAGCTAAGAAGGTAATGCGGTATCTTCAGGGAACGAAGGACCTAATGCTCACATATAGGAGATCTGATCAGTTGGTAATGATCGGCTATTCGGACTCAGATTTTGCTGGTTGCCCAGATAGCAGGAAGTCTACCTCAGGCTTTATTTTCTTGCTAGCAGGTGGGGCAATCTCGTGGAAGAGTGTAAAGCAGTCTATCACTGCTTCATCCACGATGGAGGCTGAGTTCATAGATTGTTTTGAAGCCTCGAATCATGCATTATGGTTAAGGAATTTTATCTCAGCACTTGGTGTAGTTGACTCTATTGCCAAGCCGCTGAAGATATATTGTGATAATACAACAGCCGTTTTCTTCTCTAAGAATGGTAAGTACTCTAATGGTTCTAGACACATAGAACTGAAGTACATGGTGGTTAGAGAAAGAGTTCAGAAACAGAAAGTGTCAATTGTAAGTATAAGTACCACTTTAATGGTTGCTGATCCAATGACAAAGGGATTGCCTCCAAAGACATTTAAGGAACATGTTGTTAGAATGAGTCTTTTGAGCAATCTGTAAATGTATGTTTTGGTACTTATGTAATTGACATTATTGCGCAATAAAAGTTTGTTTCTGTGTTTCCTGTTATCCAATTATGTGTGCACATGTTATGTATGGATGTTTGTTAAACAGGAAATGTCTTTACAAGACAATTACAGGGGTCATTTTGGTTATGGACTCAATTAGTAAGGGTTATCAATGTTGTGGTGCATAGAAGGGAGTATGACATGGATGTTGTATAACCGCTATGACTCGCATTGATGGTCCAAGCTAATTGCAGTATTACTGTATTTCATATTTGGGCTTATCAGTTGTTGTCGTTTTTAAAATTCGTGATCACGTGTCAAAGTTTTTCAGTATGGAATCCAATGGAGTCAAAATGTTTTTAAAATGAGTCTTTTCTTTTATTTGTTTTGTAAAGTCTTAACCTAATCGGTTAATGGTCTAAGTGGGAGAATGTTAATCTCACATTAAGGTGGACCAATAACCTTGGTTAATTAATTGGATTCCTAATTAAAGTTAACTGATATTAAAGATGCCCATATTAAAGTAACATTTATATATAAGTTAATAATAACATGAGGTATAAAGGAACCATGATGGGTGGTTTTATCTCAGGGTTATTTTAGTAAATGTTGGACCCCCTTCTCTCCTCCTGAAAAGAATATAACCTAGGCTCATTGTTTTATGAGTATGAGATTGAATCCATCATAATTGTAAGGTTGTGAAAGGAAAAGGAGACAGAGAGAAGAAGGGTCTGCATTAGGGTTTCTTGCAGGATTAAAGAGAAAGATCAGATCTTCATCAATCAACCTTCTTCTTCCATCCTTCAATGGCTGCAGGTATAGATTTATGTGCATTGTTTTAATTATATGATCTATCTTGAGATGTTTTGATTCTAGATCCATGGCTAGTTTTAATCCGCATTATAGTTTCAAATTCCTTACATCATATCCATCAAGAAAAGGTAAAGATACGAAAAAACGGAAATCATCTTTGACACCAAATGTGTAGAGCATTTCCTAGCATATCAAAAGTGGATTTTGAAGTATCCTCGTGTCACAGATTGTGTTAAACGAGCGGGATTTTTCCATTCATTCTCAGTTGAGATGGGTACAACTCGATCATCCATTGTCGACAGCTTTGATATAGAGAGATGGAGACCTGAGATATCCAATTTTCATCTTCGAGTGAGATGACTATTACGCTACAGGATATGGCAATGCTATTGGGCCTTCTGATGGATGGTCGTGTTTGTCACAGGAAGAAATGATAGAGATTGGATGGTTGAGTGTACAAGATTATGAGACAAACAACCTTCACAATTGGCTTTTTAGGGTAAAGCAGTGAAGCTACAGTGGCTCCGTTATCAGTTTACAATGGTCCCGGCGAATTTGACATATATATAGATAGAGCAGTATGCACGTGGTTATATCATGCAAATGTTCTACACCTGTTTATTTTCAGATTCCACCAAAAAATAAGATATATCTCTGGTGATTACCTCTCTTAGAGGATTTTGACGTATGTTATTTGGGGATAGTGCGGTTCTTGCATATCTCTTCAGGGAGTTATATAAAATCTCCACCATGGAGATAACATAACTCCGTGATCGTCAGACACTTCTGCAGGTAAAACCTATTAGCCCAAAGGCTATCACTCTACCTTTGATGAAGATTAACTCATGTAGTTACAGCACTAATGATTTTGTGTTTATTAAGTTTTAGATATTCAATCAAGATCTTAGTTAGTTTTTAGCTTCAACAAAAGATTCGAAGTCAGGTTTTGAAGCTAACACGAGTTGATTTAAGAGTTTAAGCGTAAAAATCATATCAAGTACTCAAGATGGAGTCTAACTCTAAAGAATCAAGTTTGTGATCGAGTCGAGATGGAGAGAACGATCGTATCAAGAAGAAGGCTCTAGTTGTAAGAATGTCTAGTTCTTGTGTGAAGTTTAAATTAGACTTGATGGCTCAAGTACATACACAAGTCTCAATATTGGTTTTTAAGATCAAAACCTTTTGATGTTTCAGTTTAACCTATTTCGATTTAATTAGAATATGTTTTTGGTTTCCTAAATTAATTTTTCTCTAAAACAAGTTCATATCTTTTTATATTTGCATTGTATTCTATCCATACATTTTGTGTTTCAAATGAGTTTAACAAACTTGTTTTGTATTTATATAAGTTTTTAGAAAAACTATTTTTCCATTTAAAGTTTATTTTTTGGAAAAACATTTCATTTATAGTTTATGTTTCAAAATGGTATTTATCGATCTCAAAAATAGTTCACATATCTGTAATATGTGTTGATTTTTTAGCACATATATTCGTACTTTAATATACTTACATGAACTTATTTTTGTAAAATCTATTGAGATTTAATTGGATTTAAAAACATATTAAAAAATATACAAATATGTGTTTTTGAGCTGTGCCCAGTCGATCGGATGCGCCCGAGCCTACGACTGTGCATGTCGGTCGACCGGACGTGCATGAGCTCAGATATGGCGGGCCAGGATGCCAATTATTTGTTTAAGATTGTCAGATGCATATTTCAGATCATGCCCTTAGACAATTTGGGTTTCGTCAGCATATCCCCGATCCAATCTCGAGATTGGCCTGTATAGATCGCAATCAAAAGTGTCTACATGATTGAAGCAAGAACACAATGCATATATAAGCCACTGGGACGATTGAGCGAATCAAATTCAAAACCAAATATATCCCCATACACTTTTGGCGGAGTATATACATGTGTATTAGGGGATCACTCGTTGTTGGATTATTCAGCATGTTGATGCCTACCACTTACATGCCCAGTGCTCCCTATGAGTGACAATTAGTAATATCTTAAGAAAATTCAAATTAGATATTAAATATGTGATATATTCTTTTAATTATGTCTAATTTTTATTATAGCTTGATGGATTAATTCATGTAGAAAACATAATGCATCAGGCAATGATTGATGATTCTCAGAGGATTTCAATATTGTAGGAGATGACTAGATTCATCAGGAGTCTTCTAGAGGACGTTGACCAGTTGGTCGACCGACAACATGCACAAACGTGCACGGCCCTTGGCCAAAGGCCCGGTCGACTGGACGGTCCACAATTTTGGTCTGCCATAGGCACTGGCCGACCATGCGTCGACCGACTTGGCCTAAAACAGGTTTTAATGAAAATTTTGAGTTTCAAATATTTTTCAAAATATTTTTATTAATTTATAAGTAATAGGTGATGAAATACATGTTCCAAACTTGATATAAAATTTTGAAAAAATTACAAGACATATATCAAAACCAAACATGCTAAAAATCAATACTATCAAAAAAAATTTTTTTTTGAAATTGTGTTTTTTTGTATTGTAACTTCTTAAGCATCATAACTATATTCTACACTTTAACAAACTAATATCTTATAAGGCTCTAAGTGACTACAAGATCTTCAAGCGAGTTTCCCCATTAGCGACGTCGATTACTTTGAGCTTAAATCCCATACCTGAATATCCTTGAGTCTTTAACACCTTCTTTTAGAAGAAGAAAACTTCTTGAATCCTTTAGAATTCTGAAATATACTTAAACACTTGAACTTAATTAGTACTAAATAATCACATACGTTTTCTTATCATCGAAACTATAAACCGGTGATTGTAACCTTGGGCCAACAATCTCCCCCTTTTTGATGATAACAAAACATATGAGTT
Organism: Agave tequilana; assembly: GCA_038442645.1. Taxonomy (NCBI): domain Eukaryota; kingdom Viridiplantae; phylum Streptophyta; class Magnoliopsida; order Asparagales; family Asparagaceae; genus Agave; species Agave tequilana. The sequence continues at coordinate 39,320 of JAVJIF010007192.1, forward strand.
ATTTAAAAATAAAGGATAGGAAAGAGATTGAAAAAGCTCCCCCTTAAATTATGTTATCTATTAAGTACAAGAAAACATTATGACTTTAAATGAATTTGATAATATAAGCAAATCACACATACATGCATATATAAAAATGATACCAATTTAGAATAATATGCATATATAGCCTACCATCCTTCCAATCCTCCTACCTCTAAAAACAATATGCAAAGAATGAAAATAATGAATCATGGTATTGTATATAGCATGGTAATAAAAATGGATATACATGAAGTCCATAAAGTACCAAAACAACTAACTTATTAATTCAAATATCTCTCCCCCTTTTTGTCATGCATCAAAAAGGGAAAAGACATTAATTTAAAAAAGATATTAATTTGAAAAAAAACATATGTATGAATTATAAAGATTCATGAAACCAAATGAAATACATATGAAACAATTTTAAAATTTATGAATCCATAATGCAAATATTTAACTCACCATAAATGAAAGAAAATCTATTATAATCTAGTGGTTTAGTAAAAATGTCCGTAAGTTGAAAATCGGCGGAAACATGGTCAATTTCAATATCGCCTTCGCATAGTGATCTCTAAGAAAGTCTTATCGAATATCTATGTGATTGGTCTTACTATGTTGATTTGTATTTTTGGCCATATGAATTTTACTAGTATTATCACAAAATATTTTAATATGGTCATAATGCAAATCATAGTCAAGGAGAGTATGTTTTATCTATAGGACTTGTGCACAACAAGCCCCGGCCGCAACATACGCCACCTTGACGGTTGAGAGGGTTACGAAATTTTGTTTCTTGGAAGACTACTAAACAAGAAAATTTTCTAAAAATTGACAAGTACCACTAGTACTCTTCCTATCCACTCTACAACTGGCATAGTCGGCATCCGAATAACTCGTCATGAAAAATTGTTCAATTTTCGGATACCATAAGCTCATTCTAATAATACCCTTAAGATATCTAATAATGCATTTTACCGCAATTAAGTGAGACTCTTTACGATAAGATTGAAATCTAACATATAGACACACACTAAACATGATATCCAGCCTACTAGCCGTTAAATAAAGTAAACTACCAATCATGCTTCTATAAAGTTTAATGTTTACATTTATATCTTGTTCATTCTTGTCAAGTTTTGTTATAGTGGTCATGGGAGTCTTGCTTAGCTTTGCATCTTCAAGCTCAAATCTTTTGATAAGTTCTCTTGTGTACTTAGCTTGATTTATGAAGATTTCATCACCCCTTTACTTGATTTGGAGTCCAAGGAAGTAGTTCAGCTCTCCCTTCATAGACATCTCACATTCGTTCTTCATGCATGATTCAAAATCTTTACAAAACTTTTCGTTAGTGGATCCAAAAATAATGTCCTCAATATAAATTTGAACAATTAGGATATCACTATCAATATGTTTTGCAAACAAAGTGGTGTCAATTTTACTTTTAACAAAATCATTTAAAATTAGAAAAGTTGAAAGCCTTTCATACCAAGCTTTGGAGCTTGTTTTAAACCATATAAAGCTTTATCAATTTTGAAAATAAAATCCGGATGTGTAGGATTAACAAACCCCGGGGGGTGTTTAACATACACTTCCGCTTTTATAAAACCATTTAAAAAACACATTTTTGACATCCATTTGAAAAAGTTTGAAATCTTTAAATAAAACAAAGGCAAGTGTCATCCGTGTAGCTTCAAGCGGTGCAATGGGTGCAAAGGCTTTTTCAAAATCGATACCTTCAATTTGGGTGTAGTCTTGGGCAACTAACCTAACCTTATTTCTAATAACATTATCCGACTCATCTAACATATTCATAAAAATCCATTTAGCACCAATAGTTTGTCTATCATGGGGTCTAGGAATAATGTGCCAAACTTGTTTGCACTCAAATTGATTGAGCTTTCTTGCATGGCAAGCAACCAATATGAATCAGCCTCAGCTTCAAGGATATTTTAGGCTCAATGTGTGAAATAAAAGCAAAATGATCACATAAATTATGGAGTTTAGATCAAGTAGTTATCCCCTTGGATACATCACTTATGATGAGGTCATTGGGATGATATGAAGCAAATATCCAATCATTTGGAAGTGGTTGTATTGACTCCACTTCAACCTCTTAAACTTCACCTTATTCATCAACCTTTGACTTTTATTCTTCTAAAGGTGAGTCCTTCAGGTTATCCTGTCAATATCTTCACCTAAGGAATCAATCTCCACAACATTCTTCACAAAAGCATTAGATTTCTTAAACTTGATATGAATATATTCTTCAATAGTCAAAGTAGATCAATTGATAGGCTTTACTAGTATTTGAATACCCAACAAATATGGTTTCATAAGATTTGGCATAAAATTTTCCTAGATTATCTTTAGTGTTTAAAATAAAACATTTACAACAAAAAATTTTAAAATAAGAAACAATAGGTTTTCTCAAATAGTAGATTTCAAATAAAGTTTTAGAAGTAATTTTATAAAAATCAATTCTATTTGAGATGTAACATGATGTGTTTACGGCCTCGGCCCATAAATATTGAGGAGGTCCGTATTCATTTATCATTATCCTATCCATTTCTTGAAGAGTACGATTCTTTCTTTTAACGACTTCATTTTGTTGTGGAGTTATAGGACAAGACAGTTCATGTTTGATTCCATTGTCTTCACAATAAGTGATAAAGAAATGGTTAATGAATTCACTGCCTCTATCACTTCTTATGCGTAAAATCAAAATACCTTTTTCTTTTTCAATTCTTTTTCTAAATACTTGAAAATGTGAAAAAAAGCTTGATCTTTGTGTTCTAAGAAGAAAACTCATGTAAAACGATAAAAGTCATCAACCAAAACAAAAATAAAACGATTTTCACTTAGACTTTGATTTTTGTTGGACCAAACAAATCCATGTGAATTAACTATAAAGGTCTTGATGGCATGATATCCTTGATTGTTTTCAAAGAGTATTTGGTTTGTTTTTCAAGTTGGCATGCATCGCAAATGCGGTCCTTTTCAAATTTCAAATAAGGAATACCTTTCACCACTTCCTTAGTGTTAATTCTAGACAGATAGTCAAACGACATATCGCTTAGTCCCCTATATCATAACCAAAAATTTTCATTAAAAGCATTTAAACATGTAGCATTACAAAGTAAATTAGACATATCAATCATGTAAATATTATTTTCACGAAAATCGAAAAGCACACGTGCATTGGTTTGTCTATCTAAAATATTGCAAGATAAATCATCAAAAATTAATTTAAAACCTCTATCACAAAGTTGACTAATACTCAAGAGGTTGTGCTTGAGATCATCAACTAAAATAATATTTTCAATTAAAGGAGATGAGCCAATTTTAATATTACCTATACTGATAATTTTTTTTGAATCATCTTCGAAGGTGATGGTGTCACCTTCATGATATTTTGATAGGGTTGTAAAATTATTGATATCCCAAGTCATATACCTTGAGCAACCGCTATCAAGATACCACCGCCCCTACGTCTTGGAGCCTTGGTGTATACCTAAATTAAGTACCGAATTGGATAATTTTGATACCCAAATTTTCTTGGGTCCTATAGTGTTACCTTTTCAAGCCAAATATGATCATTAGAAGTATTTATTCTATCAAAATAAAATTTGGCTAAGTGACTCTTTCGGCCACAATAAGCGCATGAATAAACTCTGCCATATATAAAAGCATGATGAGTGTGTGGGGTATGAGCATGCTTGGTATGTGTAGTTTGTCTAGCACGATGTGTATGTATATGTTGTGATTTAGGAGTATGACTATATGTAGTATGATGAGCATGTGTAATATGAACATGTTTCTTTGGAGTATGTTTCTTAAGAAACATTGCCTCCAACCTAACTTTATCAAACTCACATTCTTTAACATATCTCCGAATTAGCTAATTTTATCTTTCAAAATAGAAATCTTATTTTTATCAATTAATGAAAATTTTTTTTTACATGAAATTTTATATGCATAAAACTCTTCTTGTGTGGATATGAGTGCGAAAAATAAATCTTCTTTTTCTTTAGAAAGTGTGATAATTTTATTTTGAAGAGCCTTATTTTCTTTTTACTTCTTTTTAAGAAAATCATAGTTATTAGACAACTTTTCAAAATCCTAACACAATTCATCCATTATTAATTCACAATCATTAAGTGCGGGTTTGGAAATTATCTTAGGTGTGTTATCATTAGCAATGAAACACACATGTGCGGTATCCACTTGTTCATCGGTTTCACTCTTCGAGTCTCAAGTAGCTTTGAGAGCCTTCTTTTTGTAGGGCTTCTTGGATGTTGATGGTTTGTTTTGATCTCCGGACAATCTACAATCATGAGGCCCAACTTCTGGTAATTGAAGCATACGACCTTCTTGTTTTCTTTTCCTTACCATTTTCATCTATTGTAAAACTTGACCCTGTTGTAAATCTTCCTTACATTTTTCAATAGGAGGGAGAGTTTTTCATCATCGTCGGAGATGATGGGAGTGGATTTGAAGGCGATTATCTTTTTCTTTTGTGGTGCCATCTCTTTTCTTACCTTCCTCTTCATTTTATGGGTCTTAAGGTTTCCTATAAGACGGGTGAGCTCCATTTCTTCTTTACTGTTTAGCTCCTTCAATATAATAGCCTTGACTTCCCAAGAGGGTGAAAGTGCACAAATGACATTTGTTACCTTTTAATCATTATCAATGGCATCACCTAAAGAAGTAAGACCATTAGTTATTTTAGTGAATCTTGTTACCACGTCATCAATGGAGTCATTATCATACACGTGAAATTTTCATATTGGGAACACAAAAGAACAATTTTTGCTCTCTTGACTTGTGACTTTCCCTCGTGTGCGACCACTAGGTGCGTCTAAATCTCGTAGACGGATTTGTAATGGATGACCCTAACTATATCGTCATCTTTCAAAGCTTGAAGTAAGGTATAGTGTGCCTTAACATTTGCATCAAACTCCTTAGTGGAAATATCGGACCAAGTGTCTCATTACCAATAGGTACACTAAAGGGTTTATTCACCGCTTTTGCAACCCGGTTTTCTAAGGATTGCAAAAATACGACCATCTTAACCTTCCATATAGGAAAGTTAAGGCCATCAAACTTGGGAGGGGTCTTAATACCTTCGGCCATTTTTACTATATTGGATGAAAATGAAATTGTGAATGAGGTGATTAGCACGTAGGATCTCTCTAAGGTGGTTAAGTCAAAATCTAGAGACCAATGCTCTGATACCAATTGAAATACACCTAGAGCGGAGAGAATAGGTATTTAGCTAATCAAATGTAATTTTAAAACAACTTATGATAAATTATGTTAACGGTCACTCAGAATAAGAATTGAAGCCGAATTCTTAGTGAAGAGCTTTAGAACTTCTCCTCTTTAATTCCTCTAGATAATGAGTTGAGGTGCTCAATTGCCTCCTTGCTGAGATGAATATAAACCGAAATGAAAGTGATGGATGAAATGCAAGCAATGATATTAAGTATGATGAACGACTACACAAGTATGAAAAGTAAAAGCAATAGAGAGCAAGACACAAGCAAACACAAAGGAATTGTTATAAGATTAGAGCCACCGCTTTATGTACCTGCCTTTCATCACTATGAAGGATTTCACTATCCTCTAAGGGATCTTCCACAAAAGGACCTTACACAAAGGAATTACAATTTGGTCTACAAGACCGGAGTAAACAACTCCACCACTCAATCCTCTACACAAGAGGTAGTACAAAGCCAATTGAGATTACAAAGCTCTTGGTGATCCAATAAAATCATAAATACTCTCTCTTACAACTTTCTATAGAGTAGAATATGAAGTGTAACTCAAGAAGTTAAGTGAAAGATAAAATTCAGTTAGAAAGAATAGAAGAGCTTTAAAACCAACTGAAAATAGCTTTGAAAAGAATGAACTTGAAGATTGGAAGCTAGAAAAATATTTATCTTCTGAAACAAACTTGAAAACTGGTAAACTTCTTATCTAAAAATAAAAACCAATGACCCATATATATATAGGCAATAGATAAATATCATTTGTTAATCACACAAGGTCATTTGGGGTGTATTTAGACATATGGAAACTAAAAATGCCCGTTGGGATTCACCGAAAACAAAACAGATCCAAAAACTAGCCGTTATGGACATTTGGCAGGCTGTCTGTCGACCGGCCGGTCGACCGCCAGCTCATCTAGAAAAGAATTGTTGGCTCCAGTCGACCAGCCCGGTCGACCGCCCTGCAGATCAAAAAAAGAGAAAACAAAAAGTCAGTCGACTGCCCCGGTCGACCGACCCAAACCAAGACGGTCGACCGACCCAAACCGAGAGTAAGGATCTTTCAGTCGGTCGACCGATCAGTCGACCGCAAGGGTTAGTGATCAACCGGTTGGTCAACCAACAATGTGCACAAACGTGCACGACCCTTGATCAAAGGCCCGGTTGACCATTTTGGCCTGCCATAGGCACCGGTCGACCGTGCGGTCGACCGACTTGGCCTGAAACAGGTTTTAATGAAAATTTTGAGTTTCAAATATTTTTTCAAAATATTTTGAATTGATTTATAAGTAAAATAATAATGTATAGGTGATGAAATACATGTTCTGAACTTGATACAAAATTTTGAAAAAATTACGAGACAGGTATCAAAACCAAACATGCTAAAAATCAATACTATCAAAAATTGTATTTTTGAAATCGTGCATTTTTATATGTGTAACTTCTTGAGCATCACAACTATATTCTATACTTTAACAAACTAATATCTTATAAAGCTCTAGATGACTACAAGATCTTCAAGCGGGCTTCTCCATTAGCGACGTCGAGTGCTTTGAGCTTAATCCCATACTTGAATATCCTTGAGTCTTCAACACCTTCTTTTAGAAGAAGAAAACTTCTTGAATTCTTTAGAACGCTGAAATATACTTAAACACTTAGACTTGATTAGTACTAAATAACCACATACGTTTTGTTATCATTAAAATTATAAACCAGTGATTGTAACCTTAGGCCAACAATACCTAGGCAAAAGAGTAATAAGAAAGAACACGGGGATTTAACGTGCTTCGGCCCAAAAATGGCCTACGTCAACGGGAAGAGAACATGAGAGAGATTTATTAATAACTTGATATAAAGAGATCTAACCTTTCTCTTCATGCAACAAGAGTATTCACCTTATTTCTTAATCTAGACCTAGATTATAAGAGTATTACATTATCAATAGCTACGCCCTGAAACTTAACTTCGCACTTTACACAAAGGCAGAGTGCAGCAAGTTATGAAGTGTTAGCTTCGCATGGAAGCTTAAGAGGCAATTATCCCTAAGAGGGGAAATCCCCTCTATCTAGCTTCGCTCAGAGGCTTAACTTCGCATTCTATCACTTGACAGAATGCAAAAAGCCCAAAGGGCTAACTTCACTGGAAAGGCACTTGTGCCAAAGTAATTCAAAGAACTTAAGTCTTCTATGCAACTTTGATTCAGAAGCTTAGCTTTGCATTCTGTCACTTGACAGAATGCAAAAAGCCCAAAGGGCTAGCTTCGCATCGAAGCATGAAGAAGAAACCGTTCGGTTTCTAATTTTGATTCACAAAAGGGGAATTAAGTCCCCTAAAATTCGATAAAATCAAAAGTAAGGGAGATAAACTCCCTGAGATCACTAGTTCATGGAGAATCACGGGGGATTCACCATGAAATAGCTGAAAATTAGCTTCAAAAAGAGATAAAATATCTCTGAAAAGGGGGAAAAATCCCTACCCGCAATCGGGCATTCGATCACCAGAGGCAGAGACAGCGGCGTTGTGGCAGAGATTGCTACTCTTTCCCTACATATTGATTGGGAGCCATTAGAGTGTGAAGGAAGCTCTGGAAGATCCGAGACGAAGAAGAAGAAGAGAAATTTTCTCTGAGGGATCTTGAAAATTTTAAGAGAGAATTAACTTCTCTAAATCAGCTAAGTATGACTTTTATAGGCACTGCATGCCCCGTAGCTTCGCCTCCTAAAAAGGAGTGCAAAATTTAATTTGAAACAACGGTTCGAGGTTCGATAACCGTCACAGCGAAGTTATTTAACTTCACTTACATGCGAACTTAAACTTCGCATATAGCTCTGCTCTGAGCTAAACTCTTAGCTTCTGTTGAAGCTTCATCCAGCTCTGCTATGAGCTAAGTTTTAACTTAGCATGAAGCTTTGAAGGTAACTTCGTCTGAAAAGAGATTCTCACTTAGCTCCGCGACGAGCTTTACCAGGTCATCAATTGACCGTTTCAAAATCCCACAAGGGATTATGGGTAAATCCCAATACTTTAGTGGGATAATGCCACTTTAAATGGGCGGTTAGACCCGCCCATTTTGTCCCATATTAAGTGGAGACAATTAAGCTACAATGACTATTAATAGTTCGCATGAACTTTCTATCTTCGCTGGAAGCTGGCAGTGAGCTTCGCAGTAAGACTATTTCTAGCCTTGCGTGAAGCCAGTAGACTGATTCAGTCTTGTTGAATTCAAGGGTCAGTTACACCTTTGTTTTTGCTATAAATAGCCCCTTGCAGAGGAGGAGAAGGGGCTGAAAAATTGGGAAAGATTAAGAAGAGACCTATAGTAATCTCTTGCCTTCTTGCTTCCAATGCCTCAGCAACTTCTAAAACCTCAGAGATTCAGTTCTCTTTCATTTAGGGTTCCAACACGTCTTCTATCTTCGAAGATTTTCGGAACCAAGTAAGAAGGAAATTCTATCGAGAAGGCAGCTTGACACCTGACCAATTGCATCGTCAAAGAGATAAGTGATCGCGCGCAGATCAGATACCTACCGGTATACTTTTTCAGAAATCTCAGAGGAGATCTACCTATAATTTTTTTTAAGAGTTACTTGTAATTTCGCTCCTCAATATTTTTGTAAGTTTTTCCCGATCAATTTTAAATGAAAAATAAGATGGTGAGTCCGCCGGGGAATAGGGTCTTCTTCAGCAACAGGAGATGATGTCGCAATGCAACGGTCAGAATGTTGAACCCGTTACCGTCGAAAACTTGGTCATCAACTTTGACCAGGAAAAAAAATCAAGGAACTCCTCCCTCGGAGTAGCCCAACACTCTATGCACAGAAGCACATGAGGGTCTCCGTAGCCAAAGCTGCAGTGGCTACAGAGCAGAAATCAGCCATGCCTGCCTCAATCGCGCGTGCAATTGGGCGAACCTCGCTCCAATTTTCCTCAGTCTCAACTGAGACTAGAGGCATCCCATGCGAAGCCAAACAGGTTCCCCACGAACCTAAAGCTGCTCAGGGTAAGCAGGTATGGAGGGCAAAGCAAAAAGCTTCCTCGCCCGAAGCTTTAGGTGAAGTTGAATCACAACTTCGTCTCTCATGTGAAGACAAATTGAATCCCAAAGTCTTCTGGCGCTAAGTTCACTCTTGGAGGCGGAGCTACAAGTATAGCTTCGCCAAGTACTGATTAGGTGATTTCCAATCACTTGTAGTTAAAAACAGGAGCCTCAATGCTAGAGTTCTCCAGCCTGAATAGCCCAGTACACGATCTCCTCGAGTCTCTGTACGAGATCGGGTAAGCGTGGTTAATTCCGATTTATGAGAGTTCTTAACTAACAAGAGGAAGTTAGAATTACTCCATACCTCTCCCTCCTGCTGTGAATAAGTAGGATGCCAGTTGGTAATGGTCCATACAGTCCATTGCTGACTAGAGCCGGTCCCCGCCACTCTTCCAGCCCGACAGTCAGTTTTCAACCGACTATCGATTCAAGCCTTCGTCAAGCCTCACAAAAAGAGCAAAGCACGAAAAGTGGCAGATATTCCCTCAGCATCCGTCAACATGACAGAGAGGGGACGTGAATCACTCAGGGGCAGACGAGGAAAACGGGATACTAACTCCCCTTCGTTCAGTTCTTCAGATTCAGACTATAGCCCTGACTTGGGGCAAGTCTTAGTAGGACAAGAAGGTGCGTTCCGAGGCACAAGATCCAGGGTAGCAATATCCTATAATTATAAACAACCGTCCTCTTCGACTAGGGTGATGTCACCCCAACCACTGAAAGGACTCTTCCAATGGTCATATGATGAATTAGAAGCTAGTGGATATGCCTCTTTAGCAATGGTCAGCTTTGTGCAAACAAGCAGAGTGTCGACTAATATGGTCGATAACAACAATGATGACCTTCGCTGATGAATGGAAGCTCAAGAGCAGACTTTCAAGGCCCAGCAGGAAGCCTTAGATAACATACGACAAATGCTAGCTCAGCTCCTCACCAACTGAAATAACAATGATACCGAAAGCAATCATAATAAGGAGGAGCATAATGATGATGAACAACCTAAGATTGAGAAGTCAATGGAAAGTTCTTCTATAGATGTCAAGGTTCTTAAAGGCATTCAAGCTCAGATCGCATCCCTAACTCAGAGGGATGAATTGAAGAAGGCAAGCATGACTCGTCCTTACCTACTTGAATGGGATTCAGTGCCATACCCGCCAAAGTTTAAGCCACCTACGTTATATACGTATGATGGCAAGAGCTCACCAAACCAGCATATCTATTACTCTGGTCCTAGACTAGTAATATCATAGATAATGATGTTATTATTATTTATTGGTACTCTCAAAGGAGTGGCCTTCGACAGGTTCAGAAGCCTTCCATCGGGTTCCATTAATTCTTGGATCGATTTAGAGACTCTGTTCCTCTCTCGCTTTTATGAGGACAACACTGAGGTAACCATGGATAAACTTCTTTCCACCGTGCAAGAGAGAGGAGAACCGGTCCATGATTACATTAAATGATTCAGGAACCTATCTCTGATGTGTCCAGCAAGGATGCCATTGCCTATGTTATTGCAGACATGTAGACACAACTTTCTGGACCAAGTAAAGATTCACGTGAGAGCTGTTAAAGCCCACACCTAAAAAGAACTGGTTGAGCAAGCTGAAATAGTCGAAAAGTCGGCTAAAAAGTTTAAGCCATCTATACCTAAAAAGAAATGGGGTATGAACAACAAAGGACGCGGCGAAGTGGCACAGTCTTCCCAATCAAAAGGGAAAGAAACTATGTTGTTGAGTTGTCAGGGGAAACTCCTCTGAAAACTAAGAAGGTTGGTGCTAGCAATCAGGAATTCAAGTTTCCTCTGAAACGATACTCCTTCAAAGATGAGCAGGTGGTTACAATATTCCATTTGCTCCAAAAGGGCAATAAGTTGAAGCTGTCAGAGGCTCGACGCCCTAATGAAGTGGGACATACTAAAGATCCCAATTATTGCCTCTTTCACAGGATGATTCGCCATCCTACCCACAAATGCTTTGTCCTCAAGGATAAAATTCAAGCTTTGGTCGATGCCAGAGTTTTGACTTTAAAGTCGGAACAAAAGAAAGTCACCGCAAATATGGTAACCCTTGAGTTCGGCACTCTGCCGAAGGTTACTGTCCCCGACAGACATCCTCCAGTCTCTAAGGCACGACTGGAGATAAGTAATCCTTCAACAAAGCAGCAGGAGGCTAAAGGTCCCCTTCCTCTGACGTTGAAGACTGGAGAAATCATGTGAGTGCACCCAGATCTTGTCAAAGATAAATAATGGGATTCAAAGAAATCCAAGCCAAGGGAGAATTACTGCAATGTTGTCTCTATTTTGCCAGATGATAACAACGTAACAATATTTTCTCTCAGTGATTCTGAAAATGAGAAGCATGCTTTCACAGCACAGGATGTTGCACCCCAACCAACGGGTACTCGATTTGGGAAATCATACCTAGGACAGTACGAGAATGAAAGGGACACCTGGAGGGGGTGAATAGGTGTTAGTGCTAATCTAAAACTAAATGCAAAACTAAGTGCGCTAAATGCGGAAGCTAATGCAAATCTTGCAATACACTTAGTACAATCAACAAGTGTAGCCGAATTCCCCGTGAAGGGCTCTGGACTAACTCCTCTTGATTCCCCTTGAATGGGTTGAGGTGCTATGTGAAGCTCTTGTTGATTAGGTACAAGTGAGGCACACACAAACAACCAAGCATATAAATGATATAGCAATATGAATTATGCAAGGCACAAATGCAAGCAATATATGATATGAATGCTATGGCAATAAGAATGATGCTTTGCACAAATGTAAAGAGAGAGAGTTTAGAGATAAGTGAATCAAACGCAAACACAATGATATGTTTCGAGGTTCGAGCACCCTTGCTCTACATCCCCGCCTATACCACCGTGCAGGATTTCCAATCCACTATACCGTCCACCGAGGACTCCCACCGAGGGAACCTTCACCGAGAAGGATTTGTACAACAATGGAGTACTTAACTCCTCTCTCAAACAAACACCTCCTCACACAAGAGGGGTAGGCCCTTAGCCAAACAACCACAACAACCAACACCTCTACCGAAGAGGGTTTACAACCAAACTCCACCTCTCACTAGAGGGAGCAAACCAATCTCCACCTCTACCTAAGAGGGAGCAAACCAACAACCCAATTACACAACCTCAACCTCTACCTAAGAGGGAACAACCAAGAAATTAAGGGTTTACAATAGGTGGTCTCTTTCAACCACAAACCTCTTTCCTCTTTCTTTTTCCACAAACAAGATCCTAAATAGATTAGGATAGAAGATAGCTCAAGTGTAGAAAACTAGGTGTTTTTGGAAACAAGCAACAAAGAAAATACTTGGGAAAACTCTTGTAAAAGATAGAGAATGAAAACCAATACAAATATCCCAAATTCCTATTTTCTTTGATTTTCCAAAAACCCAAAAACAAATAAGATGAATTCTTTTTGGCTCAACACTCTTTTAAAAACTCTTTTAAAACAATAGAGAAAGTCTGAAAATTTTGTCTCTAAAAACCTTGGCCAAAAACCCAAAGAGATGGGGTTTATATAGGCCCAATACAAAACTAGCCGTTAGAGCTGAGCTGGCAGCTCTGACAGGCAACGGTCGACCGGCCCGGTCGACCGCCAACGGTCAGAAATATGACCGTTGGGCAACTGCGGTCGACCGGCCCGGTCGACCGAAACAAACAGAGAGCACTGTAAGTGCCCCGGTCGACCGGCGCGGTCGACCGTCCCAGTGCCTCCAAACGTGCACAGATTTGTGCACGTCGGTCGACCGGCCCGGTCGACCGACTCCTCCCCTAGTCGACTAGTCAGAGGACCAAGTCGACTTGGTTGAAGCCTGGAACAACAATCTGGGTCAGAAAAATATGTTAAAATATTTTCTAAAAATCTTTTAACACTTCTAAAAATCACCAAAAATAATTTTATCATTTTATATGGAAACAACAAACTTGTGATAAAAATTTCAAGACATATATCAATCATATCAATTCATTTTTGAGTCTTGCAAATTTTATCAAAAACAAAACTTGTATTTTTATCAAACTTGATTTTTCAATACAAGAATAGAATAGTCAAAATAAGTTTGTCTAGCAAGTTAAACCATGTATGTATATCTAGAATACATCTAATATACATAGAAATAAAGTAAACTTGTTTTGATCTACTATTCATGAAAGCCAAATCCAAAACATGAAAACGTGTGTGTTGTGCACTTGAGCATATCAACTATACTAAGCTTTACAAATTGGATCTAAACACACTAACTAAACTATGGATACCTAAGTCTTCTTGATGATCTTCATCTTCAAGTTGACTTGCTCCAAAACTCCATCCATGGGCTAGGCAATGTGTAATCTTGACGCTTTGGCCCTGAAATCATCATGAAAAGCTTCTAAACATCTTGTTGAAGCTAATCACCAACTAATATCTTGGTTAATGATCTGAAACTTAAACAACACAAGATTATTAGTAAACATAACTACATGAGTTAATCATCATCAAAACTAGAGTGGAAGGCCTTTGGGCCAACAATCTCCCCCTTTTTGATGATGACAAAACTCATGGAGTTATATATGCATGGATTAAAGTTAAGCTTCAAAGAAGCTCCCCCTTAACTCATGCATAGACATAAATAATAAATGATATGCAATGAATGTACATAAACATGTATGCATCAACATGCATAAAACATATTCTAAAAGCTCTAGATACCAATTAAATTAATAAAATATTAACAAAACACTAGATGCTCTAGATACCAATAAAACTTAAAACTTACCAATAAAACTTAATATATGCAAAAACATAAGTATGCATATATAAACATGTACCAATCATGCATAGAAATAATTTGTGTTTTATATATGCATGTTAAACTCTCAATTATGCATGTTAAACTCTCAAATAATTCTCCCCCTTTTTGTCAATCATTAACAAAGGGGTAAACAAAGTAAAATCAAATCAAACAAATTTTTCTCTCCCTTTTGTCAAACAAAAAGATCAAGAAGGGGTGATTATAAACAACATGATATCAATAGATAAATATGTCAATGAAGCAACTTGATATCAATTGAAAATAAACATAGATGTTATATGCTATATACATTCATGAAGAGGAAGACGCTAAGTTAGCTTCCCTACACATATGCATTACATGAAAGAGGGATGTTAAGCCCTAATTCACATAACACACTATGTAATGCATAAGAGGAGATGTGAAGCTCCCCTACACACGTGTACCACATAAAGAAGAGATGTTAAGCTCTTCAATACACAATACACTCAACATGAATCTATATGCATATAGTCAATACAAATCAAAACTTTTGTATTTTTTTTAAAAAAAATTTTAGATACCAATTTTAAGTAAAAACACATGAAACATCTTGATATCAATTGAAATTAAACATAATAAATTTTGAATGTCTAAATAAAATTTTGATACCAATTGTAAATAATTTTTCATATTAAATATATGATACCAATATGAAATTTTCAATCATAAAGTAAGGGAGTGGGAAACAAATACCAATTGAAGAATCACCAATTGAAAGACAAAATTGAATTTTCTCCCCCTTTATGAAATACCAACTAAAAAGATGCATGGGCTTGATACCAATTTAAAAGTAATCAATTGAAACAAAATTGAAGCTCAAGCACTAGCATAAACAAGATTTTGTGAAAAATTTATATCTTAAGTACAAATAAAACAAGTATATATGTATGAAATAGAATGAGTACCAATCACCAATAGATGATACCAATTGAAAATATACATACACAATAAACATATGAGTATACACAAAGATCAAAATGATACCAACTGAAAGAGTTCAATGATACCAATTGACATAACAATGAAAGTATGGTATAACTCATATAATCTAATCCACCCAATCAAGGTTCAAGTTTTAAATGATTTTCATTTTAAAGTATACATGACCATGATCACCCATCCAACCTCCCATAGAAGGTAGGGTTTTCAAAAATAGATTTGAAAATGTAGTTTTGTTTGAAAATCACTACCAAATTGAAGAATACGAACTAGTCAAAATGAAAAACTTGTTAACTAGTGCGAAATCCTTCAAGCAAGGAATAAACTAAAAATAATTTTCATAAAACATGAAATCCACAAGATAATCAACACTCTAATTCAATTAGGCATAAATATGACTCATGAATACAAAACATGAGCAAGCAATAAATGTGAGTGTACAAATAAAATGTGAATATCATAATCATGAAAATATACAATTAAGCTCAATTATTCCTCAAAACATGAAAATACGAAAATCATCAAAACTTATTTAATCTTCAAGGCATATGTATGTCTAATACAAACTAAGGTATACATACATATCCAAAATACAACGAGTCCACAAAATATATGCATTAAGGCACGTGGCTCAAAAAGGATAAACATGTTTATCTAATAGTTTGGACAAGATAGACATATACATGAAGTTAAACTAAAACACATGAAAACATGAAAAACTAAATTTTCATTAAAACAAATTTCATTTCAAGGTATATGTATGAATTGTCAACACAATAAGTATACATACATATCCCTAAACACAATTGAGTCCATATATAGATTTGCATGAAAGGCAAATGACTCAAGGGGTATACATGTATATCTTAAAGTTTGGCAATACAAACATATACATGAAGTGAAAACTCATAAAACAAATTCAAAATAGGAATACAAGTTTAAAATGTACGAATCATCAAAACTAGACTATACTAGCACATTTAATGGGTTCAAATAAGCAATCAAGCTCAAACATATATAAATTTATTTGTGGCCCATTCTATGAACAAGTATATAACTAGTTTTAATGAAAACTAACATCTAAACAGGTAATCTAAACATGAAGCATCAAAAACAAGATAAAAATCATCATGATAAAACTAAGACATGATTACTATGTAAATTCACATGCATTAAATTCATGATGTACATTATAACTTAAACAAAAGTGAGAACACTAAGAATGGGTTCATGGAAGCATGTGTGTCTCAAATACTATATATGTATGTCAAGGATCTAATAAACATGGTAATTACATACTAATCCATAGACAATGAAACATGCTATAAAACATCAAAACATGCTAAGAAAGATAAACATGGAAAGCATGTAAATAATAAATGGGAGTAAAGGATTGTTACCAAAACCGAAGAAGCAACTCTCCTTATCTCCAAACCATGGTGGTCATCTCCACCAAATCTTCCCTTGAAAGTGATGCATCCAATTTGATTTCCTTTAAGTCCGGAACACATCCATTCCAAGGTGTCATCACTCTTTCGTCATGTGAGAGCCCACACCTACATCAAAAATAATAGGAGGGGTGGTCTTTGGTACCCATATCTTATTGGGTCCATGGGGTTAGTACCTTCTCTAACCCAAGCAAACTTCTTTGCTAAATTCTCAACATGTAAACGATCATAACAAAATTTAGCAAGATGGCCTTTCGGCCACAATGTGCACATGTGTACACATGAGCATACATGTGTTGATGGTGTCCGTGTGGAGCATGTGTATGCCGTGGAGGGTGTGCATGCATAAAGGATGGAACTTGTTTCTTTCGAACCAAGATTTCCAAGCGTGTATGGTTCATGGCACATTGGCTCATAGTGGAGCCCAAACAATCTACTCTCTTCTTCAACATGTTTATATCATTTTAATCATAGAAGAAGTGGAGCATGCAAGGGGTGATCTAGGTGAAACTACCCTAGCATGGCAAACATGTTCATCAATCTTATTTTTCAAAACAACATTTTTCTTTAAACACATTTTTAAATCTTTAGAAATTGAAGCAATCTTAATTTTCAAAGAATCATTTTCTTTTAAAACAAAATCAACTTTTGAAGACAAATTTTCATTTTCTTCAAAATAGCATGGCAATCATTTTTAGACTTCAAAAAGTTATTTCTTTAAGTGCAAGATCAAGTTGAGATTTTAATGAATCCCTCTCATTAGCAATCTCCTCTTTCTCTTGGAAAACAACATCAAGTCTAGAATGTAAACTCTTATTTTCTTTTTCAATTTCTAGACTTTTCTTTTTCAAAATCTTATACTTTTCTATTAATTTTTCACACACAATAGAAAGTTCTTCATTCAAAGCATGGGTATCAATATGATCATTTGAAGAACTAGCATCATCATCACTATCTAAGTGGGGTTCCGAATGTACCTCAAGGGAGTCATACCCTTGGACCATATAGCATTGTTGTGGTTCGGATTCTCCACTAGATTCTTCCTCTTCTTGGATTTGTACTTGAAGCTCGGAGGTGGTGGTTGTTGTCAACAAATTCCACACTACAAAAGCGGAATCAATGTTAGAAACACGTAAAAGATAATCTTTAGATAATATGCTTCTAATGGCCTCTAGGGCTTGTGCATTAGCCCCTATATGATTGCGATCACTAAGGAAGGATTCCTTGGTATTGGCAAGATAAACTTTATGACCTAGGGTTTGTAAATAAACGGTCATCCTAATCTTCCAAACATGAATGTTGGAAGGGTCATACATAGGTGGGGTCATGAAAGCCATGATAAACTATATGTGTGCAAAATAAGCAAATGCAAACAATAGATTAGCAAGCAAATGGATCTCACTCCTAGGATGTTAAGCCTAAGTATCAGGAGCACTAGCTCTGATACCAATTGAAAGGGACACCTAGAGGGGGGTGAATAGGTGTTAGTGCTAATCTAAAACTAAATGCAAAACTAAGTGTGCTAAATGCGGAAGCTAATGCAAATCTTGCAACACACTTAGTACAATCAACAAGTGTAGTCGAATTCCCCGTGAAGGGCTCTGGACTAACTCCTCTTGATTCCCCTTGAATGGGTTGAGGTGCTATGTGAAGCTCTTGTTGATTAGGTACAAGTGAGGCACACACAAACAACCAAGCATATAAATGATATAGCAATATGAATTATGCAAGGTACAAATGCAAGCAATATATGATATGAATGCTATGGCAATAAGAATGATGCTTTGCACAAATGTAAAGAGAGAGAGTTTAGAGATAAGTGAATCAAACACAAACACAATGATATGTTTCGAGGTTCGAGCACCCTTGCTCTACATCCCCGCCTACACCACCGTGTAGGATTTCCAATCCACTATACCGTCCACCGAGGACTCCCACCTAGGGAACCTTCACCGAGAAGGATTTGTACAACAATGGAGTACCTAACTCCTCTCTCAAACAAACACCTCCTCACACAAGAGGGGTAGGCCCTTAGCCAAACAACCACAACAACCAACACCTCTACCGAAGAGGGTTTACAACCAAACTCCACCTCTCACTAGAGGGAGCAAACCAATCTCCACCTCTACCTAAGAGGGAGCAAACCAACAACCCAATTACACAACCTCAACCTCTACCTAAGAGGGAGCAACCAAGAAATCAAGGGTTTACAATAGGTGGTCTCTTTCAACCACAAACCTCTTTCCTCTTTCTTTTTCCACAAACAAGATCCTAAATAGATTAGGATAGAAGATAGCTCAAGTGTGGAAAACTAGGTGTTTTGGAAACAAGCAACAAAGAAAATACTTGAGAAAACTCTTGTAAAAGATAGAGAATGAAAACCAATACAAATATCCCAAATTCCTATTTTCTTTGATTTTCCAAAAACCCAAAAACAAATAAGATGAATTCTTTTTGGCTCAAAACTCTTTTAAAAACTCTTTTAAAACAATAGAGAAAGTCTGGAAATTTTGTCTCTAAAAACCTTGGCCAAAAACCCAAAGAGATGGGGTTTATATAGGCCCAATACAAAACTAGCCGTTAGAGCTGAGCTGGCAGCTCTGACAGGCAACGGTCGACCGGCCCGGTCGACCGCCAACGGTCAGAAAAATGACCGTTGGGCAACTGCGGTCGACCGGCCCGGTCGACCGAAACAAACAGAGAGCACTGTAAGTGCCCCGGTCGACCGGCGCGATCGCCCGTCCCAGTGCCTCCAAACGTGCACAGATTTGTGCACGTCGGTCGACCGGCCCGGTCGACCGACTCCTCCCCTAGTCGACTAGTCAGAGGACCAAGTCAACTTGGTTGAAGCCTGGAACAACAATCTGGGTCAGAAAAATATGTTAAAATATTTTCTAAAAATCTTTTAACACTTCTAAAAATCACCAAAAATAATTTTATCATTTTATATGGAAACAACAAACTTGTGATAAAAATTTCAAGACATATATCAATCATATCAATTCATTTTTGAGTCTTGCAAATTTTATCAAAAATAAAACTTGTATTTTTATCAAACTTGATTTTTCAATACAAGAATAGAATAGTCAAAATAAGTTTGTCTAGCAAGTTAAACCATGTATGTATATCTAGAATACATCTAATATACATAGAAATAAAGTAAACTTGTTTTGATCTACTATTCATGAAAGCAAATCCAAACATGAAAATGTGTGTGTTGTGCACTTGAGCATATCAACTATACTAAGCATTACAAATTGGATCTAAACACACTAACTAAACTATGGATACCTAAGTCTTCTTGATGATCTTCATCTTCAAGTTGACTTGCTCCAAAACTCCATCCATGGGCTAGGCAATGTGTGATCTTGACGCTTTAGCCCTGGAATCATCATGAAAAGCTTCTAAACACCTTGTTGAAGCTAATCACCAACTAATATCTTGGTTAATGATCTGAAACTTAAACAACACAAGATTATTAGTAAACATAACTACATGAGTTAATCATCATCAAAACTAGAGTGGAAGGCCTTTGGGCCAACAGAGAATACTACTGATGAGACATAACAACCAACGATGTCAGTAAAAGTACCTGTTCTGGCTTCAGTCCCGACGCCAGGAAAAGTAAAGCAGAAAGAAGTCCGGTTTGACCGCGTCTTGAAGAGACCTTCGGCCCGGGACTTGACATTCCTTTCTGCTTTGATATATTGACACAATTTGCTAATATTCCAGCTCGGATCACTATACACGAGCCGCTTCACCTCTCGAAAGAGACAAGAGAGGCACTCAGGGACGCACTGGCTGATTCAGAATCATTTCTGACACATATGCTGGAGGCCTCTCAAGATAACATTTAACCCTTGTATCCTGAATATCATCATGTACAGTTGAAAATACCTACTATCACTTTCACTGCTGAGGACATGCACCTCAAGGACAATAAACGCGATCAACCCCTGTATTATACTAGATACATCGGCTCGACGTTCATTGAGAGGGTACAGGTTGACTCAGGGTCTGCACTCAGCATCATCCCAAAAGGCTCCCATACTTTCTTGGGATACCGCTTCACAGGTTATCAACTACGACTACTACGATATATGGCTTTAATGCAGGAAGTAGTCACCCACTGGGAAAGATTCGGCTTCACTGTTGAATTGGAGACATAAAATCAGAAGTGACATGTTACGTCATCGACGCTGACGTCATACAATTTATTGCTTGGGCAGCATTGGATTCACGCTAATTGGATCGTTCCATCTACTATGCACCAGTGATTCAAGTACATGGAAGATAATGCAACATTACAAACGATGTTTGCTTAAAAACAGTCGTTCAAAGGAGATGAAAACTACTTTACTGATGCTCTTCTCTACCAAGAAGCTAACAAAGTGGCTAAAGAACAGCTGCTTGAAGACGACGATAGCGGCAATGAAGCAGATTCGGAGTCAAAAGAAGATACACTGGTTACTCTTGCTTTTAAACCAATTGTAATATAGCTTAACGATCCTCAATGTAATAATCCCATTGGGGATGATAACGAATGGGTAATTAATAAAAATATTACTTTTGATTATCCTGTGAGTGTTGATCTATTTAAATCTATCGACAATAGCTCCCTACGCATGCCTTTGTCCATGCTAAGCATGACAAGTACGCCTGTAGAGCGTGGAGAAGCTCACTATTTGTGATCCCTCTATCTAAAAGAAGTCAACGCCTATAGTATCCGGTAGGGCCCAACCACGAATGTCTGCAGTTACAGATTCAAGTTCGGACTTAATGCCCCTACAAATTTTCTATTATGCACGATCAACGTACCTTATGATGCGAAAAATGGGATATAATTTATAGCGTGGGAAAGGTTTGAACTTCAAAAAGGGACGACGTGGTCTTCTACAGACTTTCGTGCCAAAAGAAAAGCCAGCAAATTATTTTGATAAAATACGCAGGAGGTTAGGATACGTTACATCTCCTACTCCGCTTCAATCCAAAGACGACGAGTATCTCTCATCACATTCTACCACTTCATTTGAGTGAGAATCAGATGTCAGTATGGGGATGCTTTTCAAGAACCTCTTCATCAATATGACTTCAATCGATCAATTGGAGCATGAAGAGGCAATCAAAATGTTTGACGCTGAACCATGGGCTCAACAACTCGATCTCCAGTGGGAGAAGCGATTTGAATAACGTGAACTGTCCACTGAGGATAGGGTAATTCAGGTCGATGTAGGTAGTCGAGATCACCCTAAACCCATTTCTATAAGTGAAAGTTTATCACTCACAGAAAGGAAAGAATTGATAGCTCTTATATGATAGTATATCAATTTTTTTGCATGGAATTATGACGATATGCCTGGTCTCGATCCGCAAATAGCCATGCGTCGTTTAAATATTAAGTCTGACGTCAAGCCAGTGAAACAACAACAATGATGGTTTCGCCCTGACATTATGGAAGCTATTGAAGCTGAAGTTAATAAACTCATTGAATGTGGCTTCATGCAGGAGGAGAAATATCAGGATTAGGTTACTAACATTTTTCCCGTTCTCAAAAAGAATTAAAAAATCCGGATTTGTATTGACTACCGCGATCTTAATGCAGTTTGCCCTAAAATGAGCTCCCACTGCCCATCATTGATGTCATGATTGACAATACCTGTGGCTTTGAGAGAATGCCTTTTACGGATGGCTTCTCAGAGTACAACTAGATTAAGATGTACCTAGAGGACGAAATGCATACTTCATTTCGGACATCACTGAGGGTATACTGTTATACTATGATGCCCTTCGAATTAAAGAATGTAGGAGCAACCTATCAACGTGCAATGAGTACAATTTTTCGTGGCCACCTCAAGAAAATGGTAGAATATTATGTTGACGACATTGTTGTCAAAAGTTGCAATATGAATGATCATCTTCGTGACCTAAAAATAATGTTCGATATAATGCGAGCCTATCAGTTGAAAATGAACCCAACAAAGTTCTTCTTGGGTGTTTCAAGTGGTAAGTTCTTAGAATTTATTGTCACATCAAAATGAACCCATCTTGACCTGGACAAAGTTAAAGCTATCTGGAGCATGCAACCACCTAAGAATCTCAAAGAACTTAAGGGCCTACAAGGTAGGTTGGCCTATATCTGAAGATTCATTGAAATCTCTTAGGCCGTTGTCAACTATTCACCCGGCTTATGAAAAAGGGTGTCTTTTTTGTATGGGATAAAGCATGCCAAGAGACTTTTGAAGATATTGAAAAATACCTAACTAAACCTTCAGTTCTGGTGGCTCCCACCTCAGAAAAATCATTTTGTTTATGTAAAAGCTATGGACCATTCCATAGGTGCTGTTCTTGTCCAAAAGAATGACGAAGGCCATGAACAAGCCATTTACAATCTGAGCAGGACCCTGATCAGAGCTGAGTCCCGATATAACTCTGTTGAGAAGGAATGCTTAGCTCTTGTCGTTGTCATTCACAAGACGCGACATTACTTGGTTGGTCAAACCATACATGTCATTTCTAGAGTTAATCATTTGCGCATCCTCATGACAAAACCAGGATTGCTGAATTCAAGATTAGCTAAGTGGGTTATCCTCTTGTCTCAATATGACATCCTCTTTATCCCTCAAAAGGCGGTCAAGGGTCAAGCCCTTGGAGATTTTCTGGGCGCTCATCCAGTTCCGAAGAGCTCAAAGCTTCATGAAGATATTCTAAATGAGATTTTCGAATCCAATATGATCTCAGAGGATGAAGTGTAGCAGATGTTTTTTGATGGAGCATCAAAAACAGGATCCAAAGGCAAGATAATTGCTGGTGTGGGGGTGGTATTTATCTCGCCACAAAATCATGTCCTTCCTCGGGCATTTTCATATACGGCACCTTGTTCTAACAATGTTGTAGAGTATAATGCCCTACTTATCGGTCTTCAATTCGCTCGTGAAATGGGGGTACGCTACCTTGAGGCTTACAGTGATTCAAAGCTGATTGTCAATCAGGTTAAAGGAGAATACAAAGTTCGGCACGAGGACTTGGTACCTTATCACGATGCAGTCATCGAAATGGCTAATTCATTCGATGGATTTTACATCAGTCATGTGTATCGATTTTCAAATACTAAGGTTGATGCTTTGGCTGTGCTAGCGGCTACATTGGCTTACCTATTGACACAACTTATCATCTTACAGTCGCCACTCGACACCTTGTGTGTGCTAAGCATGTGTTGAAAACTAATGAAGTCCATGTAACCTCAATAGGTTTCGAACCTAGAGATTGGTGATTTTCTCTCAATGACTATACTCTGCATGACATATTACCGAACGACCCTAAGGAAGCAGTTTCTATCCGACGAAGGTCTCTCCGCTTCTATTATGATCCGATAGTAAAGACACTTTACCGCTATTCATATGATGGTATTTTTCTTCGTTGCTTATCTAACTTTGAAGCATAAGAGGTACTTAAGGAAGCGCAAGATGGTATATGCAGAGCTCATTAACCAGGTCCGAAACTTAAGGATCGATTGTACAGACTCAGTTATTATTTTCCAACTATGATAGCCGATGCAATCAAATATGCACAGAGGTGTAAAGACCGTCAAATCCAAGCAGATTTTATACATCAATCTCCAGAGCTACTTCACCCTATTATTAGTTCATGTCCATTCGAAGAGTGGGGAATCGATATTGTAGGACCTATCAGCCCCTCATCAACGACAGGTCATCGGTTCATCCTAACAATAATCGACTATTTCTCGAAGTGGGCTGAAGCTATACCACTTATCGAAGTCAAAACTTCTAATGTGGTTAATTTTATTAAACATCATGTCATCCATCGATTTGTGTCCCCAGGCGGATCATTCATGATAACGATCCCCATTTCAAGCCAAGTATTCTATTAATTCTGTAATAAGTACCAAATTCAGAATGTGACTTCAACTGCTTATAACCTCGCCGCTAATAGTTTGCCAGAAGCATTCAACAAGACGATTATTAAGCTACTCAAGAAATTTATTTTGTCAAGCAAACGAGATTGAAATGAGAAGCTCGGTGAATATCTTTAGGCCTATAGAACTACGGTCCAAACCCCAATGGGCAACACGCCTTTTTCTCTAGTATACGAGTATGAAGCAGTCATACCACTAGAGATACAGATGTCGTCGCTACGAGTTGCCTTAGCAACAGATATGACTAAGGAAGATAACGATCGTCT
Organism: Agave tequilana; assembly: GCA_038442645.1. Classification (NCBI taxonomy): domain Eukaryota; kingdom Viridiplantae; phylum Streptophyta; class Magnoliopsida; order Asparagales; family Asparagaceae; genus Agave; species Agave tequilana. The sequence continues at coordinate 64,074 of JAVJIF010007192.1, forward strand.
ACATCTTCAAGAACTCGAAGCCCTAGATAAGAAACGACTATAAGCTCAACAACGCATTGAGTTGTACGAAGCTCGAATCTCGAAAGCCTTCAATAAAAAAGGTCAAGCAGAAGGTATTCCAGAAAGGAGATTTAGTTTTAGCTGTCAGGCGACCTATGGTCATGACACATAAAACCAAAGGTAAATTTCAACCCAAATGGAAAGAGTCGTTCGTAATTGAAACAGTCTATTCAAATGGGGCCTATTGACTGCTAACTCCAAACGGCGACATACTCATGATGTCGATTAATGGCAGGTTCCTAAAAAAGTACTATTCTTGATCATGTCATCAGGTCAAGTATTTTGGATGGTTGCAGCAGATACATTTTCCTCTACAACGGCCTATAGTCCTTATCGATCGATGATAGATGACTATGTTCCTCCTCAACACGAGCATAATAGTCCTCATCGATCGACGATAGATGGCTATTGATTGAACTTTTACCTTGGTTGAAGAATAACATGAAATCTTAACACTTTCTACCTTGCTTTGGAGTCATGAACGCATAAAGCATAGGATTGATCTCAGTCCCCTGTTCGCATTAGATCATCAAGCATTGGCAAGCATGAATTGATACGTACCTTGAGGAGGAGAACATCTCCATGAAATATCGTTGGCCCTCGCTAAGACTCGTTATACTCGTGCTTCAGAAATCACTTGCATGCTCATATACAATCAACATAGATCAAAGAGAAAAAAGAAAAGAAAACAAAAAGAAAAGTAAAACATAAGAACAATGAACAAAAGAAAAGATTACCTTTATTAATCAGTACAATGGCAGAGAAGAGGAAGGTACATCAGTGTCACGCTCAACATAAGCCTCTCTCTCTCTTGAAAATAAAAAGAAAAACCTAATTACAAAAGAAGAAAACCTAGAAGAAACCCTAATTTTGGCCCTGTACTGCGCTGGACGACGTTCTGTGTTGCACTGCAGGGGGTATTTATAGGCACAGAAGGAGTTAGAGTCCGAACACAAGTCGTACACAAAAGCCGTTGCCCTGGCTTATCTGAATTGCCGTGGAAATGGCATTTGCCGTGGAATTGCGGCATTTTGGTGGCAGATTGCCACGCGCTTTGGCGCGTGGCTTCTCCTGGTCCGTCCATCTGGGCGTTTGCTTCTGAAAGCTGCATCCTGGCTCTTTATCATGGATTTGGATATAACTTGGGAATCAAGTTATCTAGATTTCAAATCTCCCAATATCTTTATCCACGAATTTTCTTATCTTTGCACTCTTATCTTTGGCTTTTATCCTCATCATGCAAGTGTTTAGGGTTGGATAGAAATCTATCCTTCCCTCTTCTTTGATAATTGCAACTTTAGCCCTTGTGTATTTGCACTTTGACAATTGATATTTGCACTTTTGCACTTGGGCTTCAAATGTGGGCTTTTGGGCTCTTTTTAAGCTTTAATTCTTTCTTTTTATTATTTCGAGGCCTGCACACAATAAATTATAAAATATTAATAAATGTGCAAAATTAAATGAATAAATATGAAAATGTGATGGTAAATATGATGATAAAAATGCACTTTTCACTACCAATCACACCCCCACACTTATCTTTTTGCTCGTCCTCGAGTAAAAACAAAGAAAAAGAAAAAGAAAAGAAAAATTAATCTAACCTAACTCACTTTCGTAGGAATCACGGTTGCACTTAGCATGTGCAACAAGCCGTTAAACCCTAGGTTATCCTAGAGGACGAGTGTTGTCTCGTGAGGGTTTTCAGCGGATTACACCCACAAAATCCATAAAAAGAAAAATATTTGAATTATATTTGAAGAGATTAAGTAGTCTATAAGTTTTAGGATCCTCATTTTTATTCATTCTTCAAACTTAGTCTTTATAAAGTTAACTGTTTTCCATTTTAGGTAAGAATTAAAATTGAATTTCTAATATAGTCTTTTTCGTTACCAAAATCATATGCATCCTTATGTTTTTACTAGGAATTCCTTGACTTGGACTCTCATGCCTCTTTATTATTTATATATATATATATTTTTTTTTTATATGTATAACTCATCTAACTTTCTTTCGTATAAGTATCAAGGCTTCTTGAGGCCCTAATACCTAACTAATTGATTATTAGATGTGTTAGTACATATAAGTAATTTTTCTTAGTTTAGGCTTTCTAATCCACCCATGTAGCGAACTTAAAGTCGATGACTCCCAAACCGGTCGGCTCTAGGACACCAGGTGAGAAAACACCCCGCGGACTCAAATTCGAGTGAACTAGGCCACAAAACTAAGGTTTTATTAAAAAAAATTTTTACTCACCTTTAGGCATGAATACTTATGCTTCTTGAGGCACATGTATCCAGCTTAATTGGTGATTTTTTTAATAATAATAATTTTTTTTTATATGAGGCACAAGGGTCTTTGTCTTAGAATCCTAGATATGCATTAGGTATGCACATTTCATTAAGGTAAAAATCAAGACTAATTATTTATTCAATTTCTCCTCTTATACCTAAAATTTAAACAATTTATTTATTTTGACCAAGTTTTTAGAAATCCTAATCATGATTTTCCTAATCCTTAAAACTAACTTAGATTTCTTTCAAAAAATAAGTCAAAATATTTCCTTTTTATAACATTTTTTTTTAAAATTTTTTTTATTAGCAAATTTTGTTAGTGTCTACCTATGTTAGTATGTTAGTAAAGCTCACCCCCACACTTATCTCATGCATTGTCCTCAATGTATGAATGAATGCATGTACGCATGAAATAGAACAAGGGAAGGCAGAAAATTACCTTAGGGGGTGGTTCCGGTGGTGGTCTAATTGGTCCACGAAATGCGGCCCAATCAAGATAACGTGGTAGTTCACGGGACCTACCTTTATTTACCTCTTTTTTATTTACATATTTACAGTCCCCAGTATGAATAGGATCATGGAAGATCCTCTCGTGAAACTTACTCCCTTTACATGACCAGTCCTGGAAAATCATCACAGAGTCATCATGGTCTATACCTATGTTCAACGAAAGAATGTGACTTGGTAGAATGGTTGACTTGGACTCAAGAATGATAGGTTCAGGAACTAAAACCGACTCAGGAAAGAAACTCAAATCAAGTAAGGGTTCAGGAGTCGGGCTAGGTTCAAGAAGTGGGTCCAAGTCAAGAAATTGAAACTCAAGTCCACAATCATTTTCCCACAATGGAATGTGACTCAATATTCGAGATTCAAGTTCAGGAATGATAGGTGTGGGAATCAAAACTGACTCTAAAATATTACCTAAGTCGGGTAACAAAACAGGAGTCAATAATGATTCAGGAATTTGAACTTGATCATAGATTTGGGAATCTAGGTCACATATCTCATTAGTTTCAATCTCATAAGAATGAGAACTTGCTAATTTGTTAAGGGGACTTTCAAAAGTAAGAAATTGGTCAAGTTCAATATGATGATCTTCAAAAATGGGTGATTCAATTTCATGATCTATGGGTACATGAATAAATGTTGGCTCAGAAAGTTGGTCCAAATTGGGTAAGGATACTGGAGTCAACATAGATTCAAAGATGGAAACTGAATCGCAAAGTTGGGAATCGGGTTCACATTCACAATCTAATTCAATCTCATTGAAATTAAAACTAGCCAATTTGTCCAAGGATTGGGATTGGTCCAGTTCATATTGATGTGATGAAATTGAATTTTGATCAAGGTCTTCTAGATAGAATGATTCTTGGTTCCTATCAACTTGGTTGGTAAGTTCAAGAATGTTTGAAAGTCTAGAAATTTGATCATTCATTTTATCTTGCAACCGATCCACTTTTTCTTCTAACCCATCGAATAGATCAATGGTGGACTGAAACCTTGGTGATGTGGAAAAGACGTATATGATGATAATGATTGAACAGGTGGTTGACCATATGGCTCAGGGGTATTGAATCCCCATTGACTCTATGAAGAGTAGCGATGATTATTCCAATCTTGTTCATAGTATTGGGACTGGGGCATGTAATGATTCGGATAAGACCAATCTGGCACACTAGGTTGGTTAGAGTTATGATATGCCGGGTTGGTAATATCCGAATAAGAGGTTGGTGTGTAATATGGATCCTCATTAAAATTGAAAAAATTGTTGTTATAGGCCATATTACACAAACACAAACAAAGAAAACAAACAAATAAACAAACAAAAAAGAAAAATTCTAACCTAAGTTAGGGTAAACCTATGACCTAGACGACTCCTAACTGGTTAGACTATCCACAGGAGGTAGGGTGCAGACTTTGACCACAAGTTAATCAGCCAGGTCAGGGCAAGAGTGGTGGGAGGTTTTCCGTCAAAGACGTTCCTTAATTAAATAACCACCAATCTTCGGGCTTTCGGCCCTCAATCCCTTTCCTAGACACTGATTTGACAAGAGTCAACTTCCAGCACTGTTCCCCCTTAAGATAATCTTCTATTGAGTCTGAGATGTCCCTAGGGCCAACGTCTACTAATTTTTAAGTTAGGCTTGGGTTAGTGAGTGCTTGGGATATGATTTTTGGGCTAAGGAAGGGTGATGAAATCCCCATCTTATCTTGTTAATGGGTTATGCCCTTAAAATAAATTTGTGCAAGTGTACAAGATATGTAAATAAGAATCACTCAAAGCATCAACCAAGAGATGAGTCCTATTCTACATGCAATGCGAACGTACCTTGCTCCAGCACTCTTCAACAGTAAAATAAAGCAATTGAAAAGACACGTGCCTAATATGCAAACGTCTAATCAATTTTTATCATTATCAACAAATATTTTACTGTTGAATTAATTAGCAGTAAGCAGGGTTATCACAGAACAAATTTTAATAGAGAAGTACACAGATATTGCAATTTGCAGCAACCTGCAAAAAGATGGATCAGTAGGGAACTACTCAGGCCGCGGTTTCGCGGCAATTGCCGCGTTTCCGCGGCTCTGAAGTAGGCTCTTGTGTTCTGCCTTCGAGGGCAGAGGCACAGAGTTGCTATATGTCCACTTCTGCTGTCAGTTTCCCTGTTCTCCAAACCTGCAACCAGAAAGAATAAAAGAATTAGTTAAAAAAATTTTTATTTTTAGAGAAAAACTTACCGTCCCTCCCCGGCAACAGCGCCAAAATTTTGATTGAACTTTTACCTTGGTTGAAGAATAACATGAAATCTTAACATTTTCTACCTTGCTTTGGAGGCATGAACGCATAAAGCATAGGATTGATCTCAGTCCCCTGTTCGCATTAGATCATCAAGCATTGACAAGCATGAATTGATACGTACCTTGAGGAGGAGAACATCTCCATGAAATATCGTTGGCTCTCGCTAAGACTCGTTATACTCGTGCTTCAGAAATCACTTGCATGCTCATATACAATCAACATAGATCAAAGAGAAAAAAGAAAAGAAAACAAAAAGAAAAGTAAAACATAAGAACAATGAACAAAAGAAAAGATTACCTTTATTAATCAGTACAATGGCAGAGAAGAGGAAGGTACATCAGTGTCACGCTCAACATAAGCCTCTCTCTCTCTTGAAAATAAAAAGAAAAACCTAATTACAAAAGAAGAAAACCTAGAAGAAACCCTAATTTGGCCCTGTACTGCGCTGGACGACGTTCTGTGTTGCACTGCAGGGGGTATTTATAAGCGCAGAAGGAGTTAGAGTCCGAACACAAGTCGTACACAAAAGCCGTTGCCCTGGCTTATCTGAATTGCCGTGGAATTGCGGCATTTGCCGTGGAATTGCGGCATTTTGGTGGCAGATTGCCACGCGCTTTGGCGCGTGGCTTCTCCTGGTCCGTCCATCTGGGCGTTTGCTTCTGGAAGCTGCATCCTGGCTCTTTATCTGGGATTTGGATATAACTTGAGAATCAAGTTATCTAGATTTCAAATCTCCCAATATCTTTATCCACGAGTTTCCTTATCTTTGCACTCTTATCTTTGGCTTTTATCCTCATCCTGCAAGTGTTTAGGGTTGGATAGAAATCTATCCTTCCCTCTTCTTTGATAATTGCAACTTTAGCCCTTGTGTATTTGCACTTTGACAATTGATATTTGCACTTTTGCACTTGGGCTTCGAATGTGGGCTTTTGGGCTCTTTTTAAACTTTAATTCTTTCTTTTTATTATTTCGAGGCCTGCACACAATAAATTACAAAATATTAATAAATGTGCAGAATTAAATGAATAAATATGAAAATGTGATGGTAAATATGATGATAAAAATGCATTTTTCACTACCAATCAGCTATGTTCCTTCTCAACACGAGCATAATAGTCCTCATCGATGGATGATAGATGGATATGTTCCTGCTCAACACGAGCATAATAGTCGAGCATAATAGAGTAAAAATGTTGGCTTTTAAGTCCAATAGAAATTCTCGATAACTCACGATGCTGAGGGGAATAGCATGGCTAGCCCAACTCAAATGGTAGTTGGTAAAGATATATCAAATCTGTTGACAGTTGAGTGTTTGCTAAAAATCTTAAGGAACCTGATCCATTTGACTCCCCTCCAAAATCGCTTACCAATTCTTGTCCACTGAATGGTAGGACCACATAAAGTAACATTCATTTCCCTTGCAAAATGAGTCACAAGTCAAACCTATCATGTTAACAATAAACCTCTGGCAATGAGACTCTGACATATTTCCCGGCGGATAACATCAACATCCCCGCGGATCTGTCTAATATCCCGAACAGATCAAACTCCACTTGCCATTCTCTTCAATAAAATGACTGGTCCACTTAAATTTTTGTTATGTTCAAATACCTCTAACAATAAATGATTCTTTGTCAAGTTAACATTACACCCCTGACAGGTTGCTTTACAAATCCCCAAGCGGAGAAGCTATCACGATCTCCTTCTAATTCTCCAGCAAAAGATTTGGTTGTTATCTCTGACAACTTTTTAGAGAATAATCCTCTCCTTACAGAATACTCATGGAGTTTTTTTGTTACATTAATGATTACCTCTAACATATAAATTCTTATGTTCAATATCTAACTCCCCAGTGAGTTTTTGGTAGACTTTCCTCAAAGTCTATTATTTCTCTTTTCAGTCCCCAATGGACTCTCTTCGTTGTCACGCTAAAAATATACCTCTGACAGTTTCTTTCAAATTAAATTCGAAGGAGATACTAATTTCCCCAGGAGTTTGTGGTCAAATCTTATTTCTCCCAGTGGAATTATTTCTTTTACCGTTATATCCAGTCAGCTCTGAACAGTAAAAGTTTGAAGCTTGGTGGTTTCTCAATCGGTCATGTTTATGTTACCACTAAACCGACAGATAACCAAGTCTCATCTTTCAGTCCAATAGGGACTTGCCGTTATGTCCAGTTCAACATCTCTGAATGGCAGGGCTCTGAGGCTAGCAATTTCCAAATAGTTATGTCCATATAAACCTCTGAACCCGACAGATGCCTAGATCTCTTCCATTTATGGTACTCAAACTGTCAAGTCTAGTTTAACACCTCTAACAGACAAGTCCATAACTTTGTTCTCCTTTCCTTCATCAGGGCCGAGAGTTCTTAAATGTTGGCTATAAACCTATGAACATCGGATTTCAATCCTGGTATCTCTTAATTGGTCACGTCCAGTTAACTATCTCTAAACCAACAGGTGCCCAGCCCCAATCCACCTTTTGCAATCCCCTGTGTACTGTTGACAAGTTAATACGATTACCTCTGATAGCGGATTCGAATTTAGTGTGTTTTAGTCTATTATGTTCAGCCAATAACCTCTGAATAGACGGGTCCTTAAAAACCAGATTCACCCTTTCATTCTTGCCGTCATGTCCAGTTTGTCACCTCTGAACGGCAAAAAATTCCTAAGTCTGGTAATCTTTAACCAGTTTTAACGAGTTTCGACTTCATCATGTTATTGTGGTGCCTAGTTCGTCACAACTGATTCATAACCTGATGCTCTTTAATCTGTTATATTAATATTTACCTCTAAACAGGAAGATCGTCTCATTTTTTTAATCGAGTCATCACTCAAACTTATTAGTGATAATTTATCAAATAACTAATTCTATCACGTTTTCAACCTCTGAATAGATTAGTCAATATTCTTATAATATAAGTTAGAAGACTGTACTACCATCATCTTATTTCTTTTGAGAGTTATAATTTAACCTGAAATTATTGCAAGCTGTAACCCCCTGCTTTCCGGTATACGTATCACCGTATCAGTACGCGATACGATGTACAAACTTGATTTGACCTCCCTGGTAGTCCGATTGAGCTGATTTCAGTTTCAAAAATTATTTTCTAATATTTTAGATTTTTCAAGATTTTCTGGAATTTTTCTGGATTATTTTGGAAAATTTCCGTAGTCGGTGTCGACCGATACCGATAATCGGCTCTATGATTTTTCATTCACAAACGGAGTAGAATTTTTAGAATCCGCTTTCACCATGCATCTTAGAATCGTGTAATCTACGTTAGGGTATTTTTTGGCATTTTTCTGAATTTATCGAAAATCCGGCCAAACCGGTGTCGCCTGTATCAGCGAGACACTCTGGGATTTTTAATTTGCAAACTGGATCGAGTTTCTGCAAACCGTCTTCATCTTATGTCTCAGGATAATATCTCTATTTTCTATAATTTTTGGGCACCGTTCGGAGCTAGTCGAATATCGGGCCAATTTAATAATAATAAAATATTAATTTTTAATCTTTTCTTTTCTTCTTCCCTCTTCCAGCTTCTTCTCCAAACCGCCATTCTCCACCGACATTCTCCCCCTTTTTAAATCCTCTCTCTCTCCCCTCTCCCTCTAATTATCTAACCCTTCTCTCTCTCTCTCCAAACTCTCTCTATCTCCAAACTCTCTCTAATCTCTCTCTCTCTCTCTCTCTCTCTCTCTCTCTCTCTGTGTGTGCGACCCAAATTAAGGGGGGGCCCGACCGACCCTTGCAGCGCCAGCGGCCAGGCCGCCGGCCGTCGCCGCCGGCCGCCGCCCCCAGGCCACGCCGCAGCCCCGGCCGCGCCACCACCGCCCCCTTCTTCTCCTTTTCCTTCTTCTTCTTCTTCTTCTTCTCTTTCTTTTCTCTTCACTGTTTCCCTCTCTCCCCATCTCCCCTCTTTTCTCTCCCCTAGCCTCGGACGGCGGCCGGCCTGAACCGCCGCCGCCCGCCGGCGGCCGGGATCGTCGCCGGTGAGCCCCCGCCGCCGCCGTCGGCCAGCCAAGCTGGCTGGCCGCCTCCCTTTGCAGCAGCAGCAACTGCTGCTGCTGCTGTTGCTATTTTGTTTTGTTGGGTTTGGGTTTTTTTTTCCCAAACCCAATAACCCCTAATGAGTTAATCCAAAAACCCACTACCCAATAAACCCTACCCGTTAACCCATTTAATTAAGTTATGGGTTTGGGTTTGGTCCAGACCCGACCCGTTATCTCACCAAACCCGCATCCGAAACCCAATAAAGGTAATTTTACAGAAAACCCACTGCTCCTAGTTATTATTTGCATCTAAATATTGTTATTACATATTTAACCCAATTTTATTCTTTTAGCGTTCGAACGATATGGGAGCATCCGGACTCCGATTCGGACGATTCTGGATCCGTTACGATCGTGGGAAAGAGAGCTACAGTCCTATGACCAGTTTGTGAGTGTTTTTCTTTTATAAATTATATTTTATCATATTTAGTGACATTGATTGATAGATCTTAATTATGGATAAAATACGTTGATTATGGATAAAATACGGTAATTATTACTTATTAACTTGTAATTATTGGAACCTCAGTGTAATAGGAAGAACATATAATATTGTAAGGTATTTCCTGCTTTAATAGAAATATAGGTGATAATAATAACAATAAAGATTGACATAGACAAATCGGACACAGTCATCATACCTGCACGGCCTCTGACACTCGGGCCACTATGTCACCATATCCTTGGACACGATGATGTCATGTATTGGATCACAGTTAGATAATTATCGTCACATGTATACTGATCCACGGTACTTGATGACACGACACTGTCACTATATATGAATGCAGGACACCGGTATTGCATGCATTGGTATCATCATGACACGGATACTGTAAAGTCACGGGACATGGTATCATAGTATACACTGATCACTGTTATTACATAAACATTACACGGATTATTGCTACACATATACATTTCACTAGTACACGGAGAGACCAAAGCACGGACTACCGCATTTTTATATTATTGGTACAGTTATGTCATGTTTACATATCACTATTACACGTGCATGTCATGTTCCATGTTACCATATTCATGTTATATGATTGTTTCCTGTTACTGATATGGATTTCCCGTTACTGGACATGAGAGCTGTTGATATGCGATATGTGGAATCCCACATCTATTGTTCCCGTTTCCCGTTATATTGTTCCCGTTATATTGTTCCCGTTTCCCTTTATATTGTTCTATGCTATCAACCGAGCTCATGTCCTGTTATCATGTTACCCGCATCATGTACTGTATTTGTTCTTGTTACCTTGTATACTTAACACATAAAGATCACTTGGGTATGGGGGAGACTTGACGGTTGATTAGATCATATCGGGTGGATGTCTGGATCCATTGTTCGTCCCACTGCAGGGGACGGGGTAGTGCTGGCTACCATCTGTTACTCATGAGCATCCCGTTATTGTTTTAGCTCATTGAGATTCCCGTTACATGTTACAGCTCTAGCGGGCTGGCCCTGGTCTCAGCAGCCAGGGATCTGATAAGGCCGTTGTCCCGGGTATGTACAGGATACACCCACCCGATAAGAACTCCTCGACCATGGGTTTCCAATTAACATAATAAAACAGTATACACAATAGTGACATCGGGAACACTTGTTATTTGGTTACTCTCTCGTTTGGATAATGGTACCCGTAGGCCATGTCCGGATGGGTTCGACTGGAGTGCGGGCTCCAGTAGGAACTGCCAGTGGTATGGGACACTGGAAGAGAGTGATTAAAATACCGGGTGGTACTGATTTCTACTATTGTATAAAAGACATGACTTACCTGTTACATGTATCCTATCTAGTGATTGTCCCTGATTTTATCTGTTATCCTGTTACATGTATATTTTGTTATTATACCTGGTACATGTTATACTTTCTGTGGTGGCATCCTACTCAAGGTCATGTTGCATTGCATATATTATGTTTCCTGTATTCATTCCTGTCTATGCACAACATCGTATTATGGGTATCTTGCATACGCACATCTGCATGTTCACTTCTATCATGTCACACTAGCATGTTCATTACGTCATCACTAGACAACATTATTTCTGATATAAACTGGACACGACTATAGACATGACCTGATGATAACCGGCTAGGTAGTGATGGTATTAAAAGATAACATGTTTATATATTTCTACCGCTTCGTATATGCGTATTATATGGTATCACTATTATCACATCTTGTATTATATATTATTATCGTGCTTGTATTACTATTGTATCTATTACTGCCTCCTTCATTTTACCACTCACTAGGTCGCTTTCTGACGACCCTGGGTTTGCATGCCCAGGTTGGAGATCCGAGTTACCGTAGCTTCAGAGAGTGCCTTGGAGTCACATGGGAGATTCCTCATCGGGACTATTCATAGGTATCTTAGTGATTTATTTCAGTTATATTATTTGTCCATCTTTTTCATATCTGTGATGATCGCTAACCTCTTCTGCAGGTATTCTTGTACTTATTTCATGCTGGAACTCATGTGTATATGTGGAAGTTATATCCTGTACTGAGGCTTAACATACTCGTGAGTGTGTTTTCACCTCGCGTATGTACGTCGCCATAACGTCTCCGTATCCTTGGGATCGGGGCGTTACATAGTGGTATCAGAGCCTAGATTCACACCTGGTATGGGTAACCACCTGGGTCAATACTCAGGCTCATACCAACAGTACAGTCAGGTTCAGATTAACTGATCTGTATCTGAATTTAGGGATTCAGCAACGAGTACAAGAATACCATGACCTTGACAACTCATTCCTTAACTTGTTTGTATTCCTTCCTTCTTTCCAGTTGTCAACCAAAACATCCGATTTCCTTCTCAGTTTCCTTGCATCGTCTTGCTTCCCATCCGTTAGGATTCGTTCGCTACTATACTTCTCCCTCCCGAGTTCCTTATAGATATCAGAGTGCGCAGCGGAAGTGTCGTGGACCCGTAACATTTAGACTTTGGGGTTGGAAATAGTGTTCTCCTACCTGAATTGAAATTCCGAGGATGAAATTTTTTGTAAGGTGGGGAGAAATGTAACCCTCTGCTTCCCGGTGTACGTATCACCGTATCAGTGCACGATACGACGTACAAACTTGATTTGATCTCCGTGGTAGTCCAATTGAGCTGATTTTAGTTTCAAAAATTATTTTCTAATATTTTAGATTTTTCAAGATTTTCTGAAATTTTTCTGGATTATTTTGGAAAATCTCCGTAGTCGGTGCGACCGATACCGATAATCGGCACTACGATTTTTCGTTCACAAACAGAGTAGAATTTTTAGAATCCACTTTCACCATGCATCTTAGAATCGTGTTATCTACGTTAGGGTATTTTTTGACATTTTTCTGAATTTATCGAAAATCCGGCCAAACCGGTGTCGCCTGTATCGGCGAGACACTCCGGGATTTTTAATTTGCAAACTGGATTGAGTTTCTGCAAACCGTCTTCATCTTATGTCTCAGGATAATATTCTCTATTTTCTGTAATTTTTGGGCACCGTTCGGAGTTAGTCGAATATCAGGCCAATTTAATAATAATAAAATATTAATTTTTAATCTTTTCTTTTCTTTTCTTTTCTTTTCTTTTCTTCTTCCCTCTTCCAGCTTCTTCTCCAAACCGCCATTCTCCATCAACATTCTCCCCCCTTTTAAATCCTCTCTCTCTCCCCTCTCCCTCTAATTATCTAACCCTCTCTCTCTCCCCAAACTCTCTCTCTCTCTCTCTCTCTCTCTCTATCTCCAAACTCTCTCTCTATCTCTCTCTCTCTGTGTGTGTGTGCGACCCAAATTAAGGGGGGGCCCAACCGACCCTTGCAGCGCCAGCGGCCAGGCCGCCGGCCGCCGCCGCCGCCCGCCGCCCCCAGGCCACGCCGCAGCCCCGGCCGCGCCACCACCGCCCCCTTCTTCTCCTTTTCCTTCTTCTTCTTCTTCTTCTTCTTCTTCTTCTTCTCTTTCTCTTCACTGTTTCCCTCTCTCCCCATCTCCCCTCTTTTCTCTCCCCTAGCCTCGGACGGCGGCCGGCCTGAACCGCCGCCGACGAGCCCCCGCCGCCGCCGTCGGCCAGCCAAGCTGGCTGGCCGCCTCCCTTTGCAGCAGCAGCAACTGCTGCTGCTGCTGTTGCTATTTTGTTTTGTTGGGTTTGGGTTTTTTTTCCCAAACCCAATAACCCCTAATGAGTTAATCCAAAAACCCACTACCCAATAAACCCTACCCGTTAACCCATTTAATTAAGTTATGGGTTTGGGTTTGGTCCAGACCCGACCGTTATCTCACCAAACCCGCATCCGAAACCCAATAAAGGTAATTTTACAGAAAACCCACTGCTCCTATTTATTATTTGCATCTAAATATTGTTATTACATATTTAACCCAATTTTATTCTTTTAGCGTTCGAACGATATCGGGAGCATCCGGACTCCGATTCGGACGACTCTGGATCCGTTGCGATCGTGGGAAAGAGAGCTACAGTCCTATGACCAGTTTGTGAGTGTTTTTCTTTTATAAATTATATTTTACCATATTTAGTGACATTGATTGATAGATCTTAATTATGGATAAAATACGTTGATTATGGATAAAATACGGTAATTATTACTTATTAACTTGTAATTATTGGAACCTCATTGTAATAGGAAGAACATATAATATTGTAAGGTATTTCCTGTTTTAATAGAAATATAGGTGATAATAATAACAATAAAGATTGACATAGACAACTCGGACACAGTCATCATACCTGCACGGCCTCTGATACTCGGGCCACTATGTCACCATATCCTTGGACACGATGATGTCATGTATTGGATCATAGTTAGATAATTATCGTCACATGTATACTGATCCACGGTACTCGATGACATGACACTGTCACTAGATATGAATGCAGGACACCGGTATTGCATGCATTGGTATCATCATGACATGGATACTGTAAAGTCACGGGACATGGTATTATAGTATACACTGATCACTGTTATTACATAGACATTACACGGATTATTGCTACACATATACATTCCACTGGTACACGTAGAGACCAAAGCACGGACTACCGCATTTTTATATTATTGGTACAGTTATGTCATGTTTACATATCACTATTACACGTGCATGTCATGTTCCATGTTACCATATTCATGTTATATGATTGTTTCCTGTTACTGATATGGATTTCCCGTTACTGGACATGAGAGCTATTGATATGCGATATGTGGAATCCCACATCTATTGTTCCCATTTCCCGTTATATTGTTCCCGTTATATTGTTCCCGTTTCCCGTTATATTGTTCTATGCTATCAACCGAGCTCATGTCCTGTTATCATGTTATCCGCATCATGTACTGTATTTGTTCTTGTTACCTTGTATACTTAACACATAAAGATCACTTGGGTATGGGAGAGACTTGACGGTTGATTAGATCATATCGGGTGGATGTCTGGATCCATTGTTCGTCCCACTGTAGGGGACGGGGTAGTGCTGGCTACCATCTGTTACTCATGAGCATCCCGTTATTGTTTTAGCTCATTGAGATTCCCGTTACATGTTACAGCTCTAGCGGGGGTTGCCCCGGTCTCAGCAGCCAGGGATCTGATAAGGCCGTTGTCCCGGGTATGTACGGGATACACCCACCCGATAAGAACTCCTCGACCATGGGTTTCCAATTAACATAATAAAACAGTATACACAATAGTGACATCGGAACACTTGTTATTTGGTTACTCTCTCGTTTGGATAATGGTACCCGTAGGCCATGTCCGGATGGGTTCGACTGGAGTGCGGGCTCCAGTAGAAACTACCAGTGGTATGGGACACTGGAAGAGAGTGATTAAAATACCGGGTGGTACTGATTTCTACTATTGTATAAAAGACATGACTTACCTGATACATGTATCCTATCTAGTGACTGTCCCTGATTTTATCTGTTATCCTGTTACATGTATATTTTGTTACTGTACCTGGTACATGTTATACTTTCTGTGGTGGCATCCTACTCAAGGTCATGTTGCATTGCATATATTATGTTTCCTGTATTCATTCCTGTCTATGCACAACATCGTATTATGGGTATCTTGCATACGCACATCTGCATGTTCACTTCTATCACGTCACACTAGCATGTTCATTACATCATCACTAGACAACATTATTTCTGATATAAACTGGACACGACTATAGACATGACCTGATGATAACCGGCTAGGTAGTGATGGTATTAAAAGATAACATGTTTATATATTTCTACCGCTTTGTATATGCGTATTATATGGTATCACTATTATCACATCTTGTATTATATATTATTATCGTGCTTGTATTACTATTGTATCTATTACTGCCTCCTTCATTTTACCACTCACTAGGTCGCTTTCTGACGACCCTAGGTTTGCATGCCCAGGTTGGAGATCCGAGTTACCGTAGCTTCAGAGAGTGCCTTGGAGTCACATGGGAGATTCCTCATCGGGACTATTCATAGGTATCTTAGTGATTTATTTCAGTTATATTATTTGTCCATCTTTTTCATATCTGTGATGATCGCTAACCTCTTCTGTAGGTATTCTTGTACTTATTTCATGCTGGAACTCATGTGTATATGTGGAAGTTATATCCTGTACTGAGGCTTAACGTACTCGTGAGTGTGTTTTCACCTCGCGTATGTACGTCGCCATAACGTCTCCGTATCCTTGGGATCGGGGCGTTACACAAACTCAGAAGATAAAACAAACATAAAATACAACAAAAGAGTCAAATAAAATTATTTTCATTGATTCAAAAAGAAAAAGAGATACATGGATTACAAGCTACGATGGTGTTTCATAGAACTTGATGCGTTCTTCAAGGGTGGCCAGCCTACTCTTCCTCTCTTCAGCAGCTCTGATAAATGTCTGAGATCTCAACTCAGCTTCATTGAAGTTCACCGTTTGGGACAAACGAGCCTCAATTTCAGCCAGAATTGCCCTTTGTGCCATCTCTTGTGCAGGACTTCATCATTTTGGGCTCTGAGCTGCTCCAACCGAGCTATCTCCTCAAGATGCACTGGTTCAGCTTTGGATAGGAAAAGATTGGCCCTTTTGATCATTTCTCTGCCCTTTTCAATCTTATCCTAAGCATCAAGTAGAGCGTTGTTGGAAGCATCAATAGCATCTCCAATCTCAAACTTCTTTGTCTCCAAGGAATTTAAGTCTGAAGATACTGCATTGGCTGCCTCCTGTGCTTCCAAGTAAGCCTCTCACATTTGAACCATGAGACACTCAGGCTCTTCACCGACTGAGGTATCCAAGTCCGAGCTGATGAGATTACACCACTCACCCACGTCTTTCTTAAACTTCTCCACCAGAAGCTCCAATGCAGTAGCTTAATCATCCCTTCTAAAATCTCGGATACTCTCAATGTTTCGAGAGAGGACCACCTTTAGAGCTGCAAATGAAGTGGTCGAGCCCTTCAAAATCAAGACAATAGACCGTTTCAAGTTTTTATAGAAGCTATCGACCATCTCCGCCACAAATTCCTTCTCAGTTTCAATTACTCCTGGTGAGCGAATAAACCCTAAAGACAAAACTTTCACCGGTTTCACTGTTATAATGCTTGAGGAAGTGGCAGAAACATTGGTTGGATAAGGACGAGTAATCGCTGGCAGTCAAGGAGGAGTCTTCATTGACACCAGTACACCGGCCACAACAGAGGGAGGGCTGGTGACTACTCCAGGAAGAGCTGCCTCGACAACCAACATCGGAGATGTCGGGCTGGTGATTACCCGGAGACCAGCTGTTACTGTAACTGGAAGCATCAGGGATCACTGTCATCCTGCCAACCGATTCAGATGGGAACGGTTCTGTGGAAGGGAGAGCAGCCCTCATCTCCTCAAGCCCTCATCTCCTCAACCGCTGTGAAATCACCACCAGCCTCCGGTTGGTATGAAGGCAGGTCGTGATACTAGCCTCTAATTCTGTGACATCTACATCAGCTGAAGTACTTGTCTCCTCCCTGAATTCTCCAGAAAGGCTCGCTGGCTCCTTTGAAGCTGATGCATCCAGAGACGGATACCTGCAAGAGTATTTTATTAAAATAAGGATAAAAGTATAATAACATCAAGCAAAGGTCGTTTACAAATTACTATAATATTATCAAGGGGAGCTGAAGTCATAACGGACATCGCCCCAACTGCCTCAACGACAATGTCCTCCGGGGCTCCCTCGACAGCGGTGCTGACTCCAATCGGCTCCATAGAAGAAACCCTGCCAGTGGCAAGAGAAGCACCAGAAGCGGTCTCAAGGAGAACTTCATCGGTCCTAAGGGCCTCAGTAGCTGGATCAATGTCCAGTTCTCCTTCAGTTGCCGCAGGCTCCACGAACTGTTCTCTGGAGCTTGAAGCCATCGGACTTTCCTTATCCTCACCAGCACCGGAGGGACCGACATCGGCCACGCCACCCTCAGATTCATTACAGATGATGAAGTAGCTGGCTTTGTCACCCTCCCTGTAGGTGAACAAAGGATCATAATAATCCCTTTTTTCCCTTGCGACCTCAGTTCCTGTAGCCCAAATTAACAAATTAGCTGCATATAAATATAAAAAATAAAAAAATCTTGCAGAAGGGAACTAATCTTATCCAAATCTGGAGTGGCTTTTTCAGTTGCTTCCTTCTGATAGCTTTATAACTAATGGGGCAAGAGGAAGGGCGACCGCAACTGATTAACTCTCTGCAATGACGGGAGTATAGCAGCGGGGCTTCTTCACCACCCTCTTTCTGCGGGGTTTGCCCTTTCACTTCCGCTTGAAGTGGACATCGGGATCTGCCTCTTCGTCCTTTTCCACTTCTACTTCCTCCATGGGGGCTGTGCCTACCCCACCAGGAGCATCCTGTGGTACCTCAGTGCTGACAACATCTTCAAAGCGAGGGCTTTCGATGTCTGAAGCTTCACTGTTAGCAGTAGCAATAAACTCTAGAATGCCTGGCACCCGGACTCTTTTTCCCTCCCCTTTTGCAGGTACTTTCTGCTTCATCCGCTGAGAGATTTATTTCAGGCCGAAAGAGTTGATGTTGAACCCAGTTGGCGCAGAATTGGAGGTCTTATACCACTAGCAGAACCTCAGAGTCATCAGCAAGTTCGGGGTCCTCAACGGCATGCACAGTCGTGCTTCGGTACAACCGGCGATGAAATATCGCCAAGCAGGAGCATCATCGATCAAGCTCCCCATGAAGGACAGGTTGGTGTTCAGATTGCCTTAGTAGAGTTGGTCATATCCAAACTTGCGAGCAAAGCGGCAGGGGACATATGGTTCCAGGTAGCAGATGTCTCTGCTCTAGTATACCAGATGAGAAGGTTTGATGTTGACCAGCTACTTGAAGACTCCATAGCTCAACGATGTGCTACTATTTCTGACATTCTTGAACTCCTTGCCATATCCAGCGTCTCAGATATATGGAAAATACCGGAAGAGACTGTACACGTCGTGGCGGCACAACAATTTATGGACCGCGGCCACATAGATCCGTGCACACGAAGGCCCTTCGAAGCGGCGAAGGTGCGCCATCCTAACACCCTCTGGAGGCTCTTCCCTGGGTTGGATGATAACCGAACAATGTAGAGCAAACCATACCATCAAATAATTGTATGGTAATCCAATCCTGGGGTTCGGTCCGTCGCGGGGTAAGACTAATCCTTTCCCCTCTTCGTGGTGGGTGGTCTGCAGAAGGCCTCCGTCAATGCGCGAAGGCCTCGTTGTATGCAGTACACCATGGCTGGGAGAAGCCCTAGAGAGCGACAGTGCACCAAGCGAACGGCCGACAATAGAGCCGTCGGAAGAATAACATCGCTAGAAGGAGACGGCACTACGCATCTCTTCAACCAAACTGATAGAAACCCGGCCAAAAGCGCCTTCTGGGATATCAGTTTACGGGCCTGGTGATGGAAGCTCTTGAGAGTATCGCCCTTTTCGTAGATATTGTCTTCTTCCAAAACAACATCTCCGTGGTCATGATTTCTCATCATTCGGGGATATCTTCTTCCACAATCTCGAATCGAGCCTCTTCAGGAGCATTCTCCAAGTTAGGAAACAAATAATCTGCCCAACTATTCAAGCTGTTCGAGCCTCTTTTATAACTACCATGTACATCCGAGCAAATGTAGAAGTGGCACATTAGCTCTCGGCAGGTCTTGAACAGGGCTGGCTCCTGCTTCTCCAGTAGTGCCAACTTTGCTTCAGAGGGGAAGTATTCTTCATAGGGAAGAGATCACGTTGGCAAAGCAGAGACTTCCCACACTTCATGCAAAGCCATACCCAGTTCGCTTACAGGAGTGAAAAAAGTCACTGTGGCTGGGCAGTACAACTCGAAGATGGTGTAGAAGTTCGCTACGCTCATCTGAATGTCATAGCAGATGGCCCTGACAGCTTCACGGAGTCCTAGCCTCTCCAGGTCCTCCTCGAAATGAGCCAAAACGTACAGAGTCAAGTCTCTCCACTAGGCCTTCGGAGGATGAATCCAACCTGGAGTCCTGAAGTCAGTCGCCGGATAATTGTCGTTGACTCTGAAAAATTGATTACCAAAAGTTTGAGCTCCCCCCACCAGGATATCTTGTAAAACATTTCAAGGTGTAGACCTAGTATACATCGAGGATGGCCTACCCTGGCATAGTCATGAGAGGAAGCCGTCAGAATACCCACATGGACCGAGTCGGTGGTCCAGGTCACCTGCAAGTTCATCTTCCTGGACTACGTCACATATTGGAAAAAGGACAACGTGAAGTGGCATTTGTTAGACGGAAGGTAATACTTCTCGTCTTTCAGAGTGAAGATCCATTGCCCTTCCCTGGCCAATAGCTGATGATCCGTGTCAGGTGCTGCATCCCCAAACATAAAGCCGGGCTTCCGGTAAATTTTTCGGCCGCGGTCCTCTAGAGGAGCAGTGGTCAAAATGCTCCTCATCGTGCGCTGATCTCCGGTATGAATCAGGGCATCGCGGTCAAGAGTGCTCCGTTCACTGAACAAGGAAACCTGCCCCTGAAATTGTAGGCTGATATTTCCGTCCTATCCCCTGGCCGACCCGAAAAGGCTGCTCAGAAGCCCAGGAGTATAGTGCACTGCAAAACAAAAAGAAAAAAATATGTTAGCCCAAAAGAAAAAAAGGAAGAAAACATAACTTCTAAGGCATAGCTTCGCTTTTGAAAAAAAGGAAGAAAACAAAACTTCTAAGGCATAGCTTCGCTTGGCCTAGCATTAGTTTCGCCCAGAAGCTTAACTTCGCACTCCGCACAAAGGCAGAGTGCAGAAAGTAACGAGTCGCTAAGACTGCTTCGCTTTCCAAGCAAAACTAGCCTAGCATTTGCTTCGTCCTGAAGCTTAACTTCACACTTTACACAAAGGCAGAGTGCAGCAAGTTATGAAGTGTTAGCTTCGCATGGAAGCTTAAGAGGCAGTTATCCCTAAGAGGGAAAATCCCCTCTATCTAGCTTCGCTCAGAGGCTTAGCTTCACATTGTGTCACTTAACAGAATGTAAAAAGCCCAAAGGGCTAACTTCGCTGGAAAGGCACTTGTATTCAAAGGACTTAAGTTTTCTATCTAGCTTCGATTCGGAAGCTTAGCTTTGCATTCTGTCACTTGACAGAATGTAAAAAGCCCAAATGGCTAGCTTCGCATCGAAGCATGAAGAAGAAACCGTTCGGCTTCTAATTTTGCTTCACAAAATTAAAGGGGAATTAAGTCCCCTAAAATTCGATAAAATCAAAAGTAAGCGAGATAAACTCCCTGAGATTACTAGATCATGGAGAATCACGGGGGATTCACCATGAAATAGCTAAAAATTAGCTTCAAAAAGAGATAAAATATCTCTGAAAAGGGAAAAACTCCCTACCCGTGATCGGGCATTCGATCACCGAAGGCGGAGACAGTGGCGTCATGGCAGAGGCTGCCATCTCTTTCCCTGCATCTTGCTTGGGGGCCATTAGAGCGTGAAGGAGGCTCTAGAAGATCCGAGACGAAGAAGAAGAGGAGAAATTTTCTCTGAGGGATCTTGAAAATTTTAAGAGAGAATTAACTTCTCTAAATCAGCCAAGTATGGCTTTTATAGGCGCTGCATGTGCCTGTAGCTTCGCCTCCTAAAAAGGAGTGCGAGCTATTGTTTCAAATTTAATTTGAAACAGTGGTTCGAGGTTCGACAACTGTTCATAGTAAAGTTATTTAACTTCACTTACATGCAAACTTAAACTTCGCATATAGCTCTGTTGTGAGCTCATCGTTAGCTTCGCATGAAGCTTGGTCAGCTCCGCTGAGAGCTTATATTTTAGCTCTGCTGAGAGCTTATATTTTAGCTCTGCTAAAGAGCTCACCCCTAGCTCTGCTAAGTGCTCATCCTTAACTGTGCTAAAAGCTTATTTTTTATGAAAAGTCTCAAGGTAAAGCCAATCGATCACCTAGTTCAGTGTACCCAATGGATTTTCTTGACTTGGGTGATGCAGGCATTGGGCTTCAAATTCAAAGTGTTTCAGAATATGTACCAATCTATTCCACATTCATTAAAACTCTGAAGGGGGTCTTGTTGACACTCTAAGAAGATAAAAATCTCAGATTTCTCTTCAACCGGTCTGAACGATGTCTAACTTGTTGACATTTACAAAAGACAAGTCACAAACAAACTGACGATCAGTTTTTACTCATCTCTGAGGGACGAAGCAATGAATTGGACTCTACTGATTTAATGAAGTAGACAGTAACCCAAGGTTGCCTGTAAAGAGGCCAAAGC
Source organism: Agave tequilana (assembly GCA_038442645.1). Lineage (NCBI taxonomy): Eukaryota > Viridiplantae > Streptophyta > Magnoliopsida > Asparagales > Asparagaceae > Agave > Agave tequilana. The sequence continues at coordinate 86,015 of JAVJIF010007192.1, forward strand.
AGACCTATGAAGCTAGATCTGATCAAACACTTAGCTTCGCATGGGTCCAAAAAAGAGCTGACTTCGCTAAAAGACCGAAGCTCCCATCAGCCCCGCTGAAGGCTACTTTAAAATTTCGCTAGAAGCTTCATCCCCAACTTCACTGGAAGAAGGAATGGTCCAGCCTTACTATGAGCTAAACTCCTAGCTTCGCTTGAAGCTTCACCTAGCTCTGCTATGAGCTAAGTTCAAACTTAGCATGAAGCTTTGAAGGTAACTTCGCCTGAAAAGAGCTTCTCACTTAGCTCCGCGACAATCTTTACCAGGTCATCAATTTGACCATTTCAAAACCCTACGAGGGATTAATAGGTGAACCTCGCTACTTTAGTGGGGTTAATGCCACTTTAAGTGGGCGGTTACACCCGCCCATTTCTTCACACATTAAGAGGAGACAATTCGCCCGAACTTTCTAGCTTCGCCGAAAGCTGGCAGTGAGCTTCGCGGCAAGAATATTTCTAGCCGTACGCGGAGCTAATAGACTAATTCTTGCTGAATTCAAGAGGCAGTTAAACCCCTATTTTTGCTATAAATAGCCCCTTGCAGAGGAGGAGAGGGGGTAGAAAATTGGGAGAGATTAAGAAGAGACCTATAGTAAAAGTGCCCTCTTGCCTTCTTGCTTTCAAAGCCTCAGCTTGCTTCCAAAAGCTCAGAGATTCAGTTCTCTTTCATTCAGAGTTCCAACACGCCTTCCATCTTCGAAGATTTCTGGAACCAAGCGAGAAGAAATTCTATCAAGAAGATAGCTTGAACACCTGACCGATTGCATCATCAAAGGGATAAAGTGATCGTGCGCTGATCAGATTCCTACTGGCATACTTCCCCAAAAATCTCAAAGGAGATCTACCTGTAATTGTCTTTTAAGAGTTACTTGTAATTTCGCTCCTTAATATTTTTGTAAGTTTTTCCCGATCAATTTTCAATGGAAAACACTTGGTGTTCTCCATCTTTTTCTCCTTGAGATCAGTATGTTCTCTGTGTTTACAATGTTGGTTACAACCTTTATTTATAAGATTTTACAATACTAACTCTTATCTGAACTATGAGATGATCTTGGCCATTGAATGCTTAAAGAATCTTGATCAATCCTATTAGGAGTTGATCTCCTTGATTTAGAAGAATTTTAAACCCTTTAATCTTTAAAAAACAAATTCTTCACTGAATAGAAATTGAGTCCTATTTATACTCCACAAGAATAGGAAACCAGCGTCTGAAAAAGAAACTGATTCTGCTTCAGAGAATGCCCCATATAGTCGACTAGCACTTAGGCCTAGTAGACTAATCCCTTTCATTAGTCGAATAATAGGTTTATATAGTCAACTACTGCAAATTGTTTCCTCTCTGTATCTATCCTAGTCGACTAGTACTTAAGCCGAGCCAACTAGTAGTCTTTGTTAGTTGACTATACTTTTCTTGATCCGCTTCTTTTCTTCTGCTTCAAGCCATCATCTTCTCCAACTTGATTGGATCTTCTTGGACCATCATCTCCTCTTGAAAATAAGACAAAATCCTAACAATCTCCACATTGACTTATTTTTCAAGATTTTAGTAAAATAACTTGAGATTTTGAATTAATACCTTGCTTCTTTCCTTGGTTGTAACTGTGCCGTGAAGCCTTTAACTATTGCTCCCTCTCCTCGGGGCCTTTGGCTGATTTACCGCCATGGCTTGGGCCATCTTAGGCCTTACTCGAATGTACCTGTTCTCCTTCCTGCAACACTTTGATCCGGTACGCGTCTCGTTACAGTCTTCCTTGAAGCTCCATCTCACTATGAACTCCCTTCCAAGCTTATCCTTGAAACTCCACCTCGAACTGAGTTTCCTTCCTTCAGCTTGTATAACCCTCCACACTTCTCTCCTTTTAGGATTATCCTGTCTCCTTGGCTTAACTGTGATGACGTCTTGTTACACTTGGATCTGTCATCCTTCTTTGTCAAGCACCCTTATAGATATTAGATTGTAGCATGCCTACGGGACATACCGGACCGTCTCCAGAGCACGACCGTCCCATCTTTTTCTGTAACCTCGACTGTCCCAATGACCTTGCAAGTCGAGCCATCCACCATCTTGACTGTCCCTTCCTCCCTTGCAATCAAGAAGTTGAATAGCTCTTTTTGGGAACATACATGAATCGTACTACCTAGATCAAATATCTGGCCTTTATCTTGAGAAGTATTATTTTCGTAGGAAGTCATTAATACTTCGGTTTCCTCTAAACCGTTCAATGCTACGCCTGCCTCCACAGCTTGCCCCTTCTTCAACCACTCTTGCCGATGCTTATAGTCATTCTACCAATGACCTTCCCTATGACAAAAGTGGCACGCCTTTGACGAGCCCGAACCTTTCTTTCCTTCTTCTCTTCCTTTTCTTCCCGTGACCACCAAACCCGATCTTGTCTTTTCCTCTTGACTTTGCATTTTTCTAATCTCATTAGATAAAAGAGTTGATGTGACCTCCTCCACGATGAGAATTTCCTTATCGTAGAGCATGGTGGTGATAATGTGATCAATAACTCTGGAAGAGAACTGAAAAATATCAACGCCTTGTCCTCCTCGTTGATCTTGACATTAATAGTTAGAAGCTCGCTGATGATCTTGTTGAAAAAGTTTAGATGCTCCAACATCGCCGTCCCTTCATTCATGCGTAGCCCATATAGTTGTTTCTTGAGATACAGCTTGTTGGAGAGACTTTTCATCATATACAACATTTCTAATCTTGACTACAATCATGTAGTCATTTCTTCATCCATCACGTTGTACATCACCTCGTCTGCGAAATATAGTTAGATCGTGCTTGCCATATTTAGATTCATCTCCTCCCAATCCTCATTTGATGTACCTGCAGATTTTGCTGACTTACCCTGCAAGGTCTTGTGAAGACCTTGTATACCAGTAACGCCTTCACCCTCTTTTGCCACATGTCGAAGTTTCCTTTATCATTGAACTTCTCGACCTCAAACTTTATTGTAGAACTTACTATCTTTGACATATCACCCTTCATCAACCTTTAGCTCTGATACCACTATTGCGGAATTGATATGCTATGATACCAATTATTACTCCCATGATTGACGTTTGTAAAACTTGACAATATGATTAGTACTTGTAAAAAAAACTATTGTAAAGCAAACTGTCAAACTTAGACAAAAAAGTAATAAGAAGAACACGAGGACTTAATGTGATTTGGTCCAAACTTGTCCTATGTCCATAGGGAGAGAACTTGAGAGAGCTTTATTAATAACTTGATACAAAGAGATCTGACCTTCCTCTTGATGCAATAAGAATATTCACCTTTCTCCTTAATCTAGACCTAGATTACAAGCGTATTATCTTATCTCTATACACCTTCACCTTTTTCCTCTCTTTTTTGGCTTTCTTCTGATCTTCTTGGTGTTCTCCACCTTTTTCTCCTTGAGATCTGTATTTTCTCTATGTTTACAATGTTGGGTTACAACCTTTGTTTATTGGATTTTACAATACTAACTCTCATTCGGACTATGAGATGATCTTGACCATTGAATATTTTGAAGAATCTTGATCAAACCTATTAGGAGTTGATCTTTTTGATCTAGAAGAATTCTAAATCCTTTAATCTTTAAAAACAAATTCTTCATTGAATAGAAACTGAGTCCTATTCGTACTCCACCAGAAAAAGAAACTGGCATTTGAAAAGAAAATTGATTCTGCTTCAGAAAATGCCCCCATATAGTTGATTAGCATTTAGACCTAGTCGACTAATCCCTTTCATTAGTCGACTAATAGGTTTATGTTGGCCCAAAGGCCTTCCACCCTAGTTTTGATGATGATTAACTCATGTAGTTATGTTTACTAATAATCTTGTGTTGTTTAAGTTTCAGATCATTAACCAAGATATTAGTTGGTGATTAGCTTCGACAAGGGTTTAGAAGCTACTCATAATGATTCCAGGGCCAAAGCTTCAAGATCACATTGCCTATCCCATGGATGGAGTTTTGGAGCAAGTCTTCTTGATGACACAAAGACTTAGGTATCCTAGTTTAGATAGTGTGTTTTAGATCCATTTGTAAAGCTTAGTATAGTTGATATGCTCAAGTGCACATACACACACGTTTTATGTTTTGAATTTAGTTTTCATGAATAGTTTGATCAAAACAAGTTTACTTTATTTCTATGTATATTAGATATGTTCTAGATATACATACATGCTTATATGACTCATACAAACTTAGTTTGACATACCTATTCATGTAGTTTTATGTTTTGGTATAAAACATACTTTTGAAATTAAAGACAAAAACTATGATATATTTGTTGAATGTGTTTAGACCTATGTCTATATGCATCATGCTTAATAATGTTCAAATATCATGTTTTTGTATTTCTATAAGTTTTAGGAAAATCAGATTTCCTATTGAAAAATCAAGTTTGATAAAAATACAAGTTTTGTTTTTGATAAAATTGGCAAGACACAAAAATGAATTGATATGTTGATGTATTGTCTTAGAATTTTATCACTTGTTTGAGTTTTAATATAAAATGATAAAACAATTTTTATGGTGTTTTTAAAAGAGATAAAAGATTTTTTAGAAAATATTTTTCCCAAATTTTCTGTCTTTTTTGTGCTGACAGGCTGGTCGGTCGACCCGGACGGTCGACCGCACCAGGAGCCGGTCGACCCGTAGGGTCGACCGATGTGCACAGATGTGCACGTCTGGGCAGACACAAAAACGGTCGACCGAGCCGGTCGACCGGGTCTGAGAGCTTTGCTCTCGGGTTGTTTGGGTCGACCGTGCCGGTCGACCGGAATGAGAGCTCTGCTCTCTGTTTTTCTGGGTCGACCGGGCCGGTCGACCGCAGTTGCCCAACGGTCATATTTCTGACCGTTGGCAGTCGACCGGGTCGGTCGACCGGCAGCCTGTCAGGCTGCCAGCTCAGCCTAACGGCTAGTTTTGTATTGGGCCTATATAAACCCCATCTCTTTGGGTTTTTTGTAAAGGTTTTCAAGAAGAAAAATTTCAGTGTTTCTCTAGTGTTTAAACAAGTTTTCAAAATAGTTTTTGTGCTAAAAAGATTTCATCTTTATTGTTTTTGGGTTTTTGAAAAATCAAAGAAAACTAGGGTTTTGGGATATTGATTTGATCTTTAATTTCTATCATATACAAGAGATTTCCCAAGTAGTTTTTCTTTGTTGCTTGTTTCCAAAAACACCTAGTTTTCACACTTGAGCTATATCTTCTATCCTAAACTATTAGGATCTTTGTTTTGTGGAAAGAGAAAGAAAAGAGAGAGTTTTGAGGTTGTTGTTGTAACCTCTAAGTTGTACACCCTTATTCTTGTTGTATCCCTCTTCGGTAGAGGTGATCGGGTGATTGGTTTGTATCCCTCAAGTGTGAGGTGATTGAGTTTGGTTGTAAACCCTCTTCGGTAGAGGTGTTGGTTGTGGTTGTTGTATTTGGCTACGGGCCTACCCTCGGTTGTGAGGTTGTTGTTTGAGAGAGGAGTTAGGAACTCCATTATTGTACAAATCCTTCTCGGTGAAGGTTCCCTCGGTGGGAGTCCTCGGTGGACGGTATAGTGGATTGGAAATCCTACACGGTGGTGTAGACGGGGATGTAGAGTAAGGGTGCTCGAACCTCGAAACATATCTTTGTGTTTGCGTTTGATCCACTTGTCTCTAAACTCTCTCTTTACATTTGTGCAAAGCATCATACTTCATTCATATCATATTTGCTTGTGTTGAGTATAATTCATCTTGTCATATTTATTTGCTTGTGTTGTGCCTTGCATAATTCATATTGCTATACCCTTGATTGCTTGGCTTGATTGTGTGTGCGCATTGCTTGGATTGCTTGTGTGTGTGTGCCTAACTTATACTCATCCAACAAGAGCTTCACATAGCGCCTCAACCCATTTCAAGGGGAATCAAGGGGAGTTAGTCCAGAGCCTCGCAAGGGGAATTCGGCTACACTTGTTGTATTGTATTAGTTTGTGCATAATTTGCATTAGCTTCCGCATTTAGCGCACTTAGTTTTGCATTAAGTTTTAGATTAGCACTAACACCTATTCACCCCCCTCTAGGTGTTTTTCAGTTTATATAGTCGACTATTGTAAACTGATTCCTCTCTGTATCTGTCCTAGTTAGGGGTGAGCATCGACTGGTTCAATTTTTGCTAATTTTTGCAGAACCGAACAGAACCGAATAGACTTAGAAACCGAACCAAACCGAACCAACTTGGTTCAGTTTGGTTTTTCAGTTTTTTTCTATTAGGCCTATATATTTTCATAATTTCCTGCATTTTTTAATCACCATTATATTTTCATCCTCTAATATCTTAATCTCAAATATCTTATACCCAAATTAGAAACAAGAAAAAGACCCTAACATTAATGTGAATTGAAAATTTCATGTTCTAAAACTTTTACTTTGTATTTGATCTGTTATTATCAAATCTCACATAATTATTACTAACTTCTAATGATAAGAATGCAAAAGAAAGAACTGTACTAATGTAAATATTATTCTCAATTGTGATAGTGTACTTATGTAACCCCCTGATCCCTGATATACGTATCACAGTATCAGTACGCGATACGATGTATAATATTGATTTGACCTCCATGGTCGTCCGATTGAGCTGATTTCAGTTTTTAAAATTATTTTCTAATATTTTAGATTTTTCAGGATTTTCTGGAAATTTTCTGGATTATTTTGGAAAATCTCCGTAGTCGGTGTCGACCGATACCAATAACCGACCTTACGATTTTTTTAATTCACAAACGGAGTTATATTTTGAGAATTCGCTTCCACCATGTGTCTTAGAATCGTATTATCTACGTTAGGGTATTTTTGGGGAATTTTTTGAATTTATCAAAAATCCGACCAAACCGGTGTCGCCTAGTATCAGCGAGACACTCCGGGATTTTTAATTTGCAAACCGGATTGAATTTCTTCAAACCGTTTTCATATTACAGCTCAGGATAATATTCCCTATTTTCTGTAATTTTTGGGCACTGTTCGGAGCTAGTCTAATATTGGGCCAATATTATAATAATAAAATATTATTATTATTTTTAAATCTTTCTTTTTCTTTTCTTTCTTCTTCCATCTTCTTCCACACACTTCTCCTCCCACCGCCTATTTCAATCAGCGACCCCATCAAAACCCAACCGCCTTCTCCTCTCTTCTTCTTTAAAAATCCCTCCTCTCTCTCTCTCTCTCCTCCCATCTATTTTCTCTCTCTACCTTTCTCTCTCCTTCTCTCTCTCTCTCACTATCTCTCTCTCTCTCCATCTTGCTGTGTAGACCCAAAGGGGAGGGCTGACCCCCTTGTTAGCGGCCAGGCCAGGCCGCGGCGCCGCCGGCCGCCGCAGGCGCCGCCGGCGGCCGTGCCCCAGCCGGCCGGCGCCACCCCGCCACCCTCCTCCTCTTCTTCTCCTCCATTTCTTTTCTTCTTTTTCTTCTTTTCTTCCCTTTTCCTTTCTCTCTTCCTCCCTTTCCTCACCGCTCCCTGTCGGAACCACGGCCGCACCGCCGGCGGCCGGGCCGCTGCCGGCGGGCTTCTCTCGTCGCCGGCCAGCTGGGCTGGCCGGCTGGCTAGTGAGGGCGGCAGCAGCAGCTTGCTGCTGCTGCACCTCTTTTTCCTTTTTGGGTTTGGGTTAAAACCCAAAACCAACCCCTATTGGGTGAGACCCGTTACCCTATAAACTCAATACCCATTAAACTTAAGTTAATTGGGTATGGGTTGTGGATCTGGACCCGACCCGTTATCTCACCAAACCCGCATCCAAACCCATTAAAGGTACATTTACAGAAAACCCCCTGCGTCTATTATTAATTGCATTTAAATATTTTTATTACATATTTAACCCTATTTGTTATGATTTAGTATTCGGGCGATAACTAGAGTATCCGGACTCCGATTTGGACGATTCTGGATCCGTTGCGACCGTGGAAGTGAGACCTACCTTCCTACGACAAGTTTGTGAGTGTTTTTATTTTATAAATTGTCTTTTTATCAGATAGATTGAACCTGGTTGCTTTATATAAATAACACGTGATTATCAGTATATCCCCATTGTTCATATTTCTTAATTGGTAAACAATATTAAAACACTGTAATAAACACTGTACTTAGAAAATGTCTGACTGATCTCTAGTATGTCATGTTCATGTCCCACTGACATCCAGGCCACTATTGCACCACATGCTTATGACATATATTGTATCACAGTTACGTTACATGTATACTGATCCACGGATACGCTATGACACTACACTGTCACCAGACATACATGCTATGACACCATCACTGTAATTCACTAGACATGGTAATACATGATACACGGACTACTGTTATTACAGATACATTTCATATTATGGTTATCATCATTACACGGATACTGTAAGTCAATGTACACGATATTAGACACTGACCACTGGTATCACATGGACATGTATCACCGTTGCACAGACACTATGACACGTCACACCAGTGGTTCGTATTCATGCGCACCACTTTACAGGATACCGTCCTGTCATCTATTGTGAGCACCATTACATGGCTTATCGGCATATTACTGTTACACATGCATGTATGGTTTCTCTATTCATGTCATATGGATCCCCGTTCATATAGCATGTATTATTGTTCCATGTTACCGTAATCATATTATATGCTTGTTTCCTGTTACTGATATGGATATTCCCGTTACTAGACATGAGAGCTGTTGATATGAGATATGTGGAATCCCACATCTATTGTTCCCGTTTCCCGTTATATTGTTTCCCGTTATATTGTTCCCATTTTCCGTTATATTGTTCTATGCTATCACCAGAGCTCAGGTCCAGTTAACATGTTACCGTATCATATACTGTATTTGTTCTTGTTACCTTGTATACTTGACATATCAGATCATAAAGATAACTTGGGGATGGGGGAGACTTGACGGTTGATTAGGTCATATCGGGTGGATGTACTGGATCCATATTGTTTGTCCCACTGCAGGGGACGGGGTAGTGCTGGCTACCATCTGTTACTCATGAGTTCCCGTTATTGTTTTAGCTCATTGAGATTCCCGTTACATGTTACAGCCCTAGCGGGCTGGCCCTGGTCTCAGCAGCCAGGGATCTGGTAAGGCCGTTGTCCCGGGTATGCACGGGATACACCCACCCGATAAGAGTTCTTCGACCAAAGGTTTCCAAATAACATAATATAACAGTATACACAATAGTGACGTCGGGAACACTTGTTATTTGGTCACTCTCTCGTTTGGATAATGATACCCGTAGGCCATGTCCGGATGGGTTCGACTGGAGTGCGGGCTCCAGTATGAACTGCTAGTGGTATGGGACACTGAAAAAGATTGATTAAAATACCAGGTGGTACTGATTGCTACTATTGTCTAAATGACATGACTTGCCTGACACATGTATGCTATCTTGTTACTGGTCCTGATAATTTATCCGCTATCATGTTACATGGATATCTGCTACTTTGCCTGGTACATGTTACTCTTTCTGTGGTGGCATACTACGCATGTTCTGCATTGCATCTATTCTGTTTGCATATGCCCACCTGTATGGTCACTGCTATCACGTCACCACTAGACGACAGTATTTATGATATAAACCGGACACGCCTAAAGACATGACCAGATGATAACCGGCTAGGTAGTGATGGTATTAAAAGATAACCTGCTTATATCTTTCATGTTTAGATACTTCTGTTGCTTATTATATGCTTAGGATATGGTATCACTATTACAACAGCATGTCTTATCTATTATTATAGTGCTTGTATTATTATAGTACATATTATTGCCTCCTTCATTTTACCACTCACTAGGTCGCTTTCTGACGACCCTGGGTTTGCATGCCCAGGTTGGAGATCCGAGCTACCGTATTATCAGATAGTGCCTTGGAGTCACATAGGAGATTCCTCATCGAGACTCTTTATAGGTATCTTGGTGATTTATTTCTGTTATCTCATTTATCCAGATCACTAACCCCTTTCTGTAGGTATTCTTGTACTTATTTCCTGCTGTAACCATTATGTCTATGGAGGTGATTCCCTGTACTGAGGCTTAACGTACGCGTGGGGTTGTTTTCACCTCGCGTATGTACGTCACCATAACGTCCCCGTACCTGCGGGATCGGGGCGTTACAACTTAGCATAGCTTTCACATGTTCAACATAAAAGAGATGGTATTAATAGAAGTAATGAGATAAGATTTCATCAATTTTTGTTATGAACCATATGATTCAGTAAACTGAATTTGGTTGGGGTGATATATAAGCGTGAGAGATTCTGTTCGGTTCGGTTCGGTCGGGTTCGAGTTTCAGACCCAAAAGCAAAACTTGATCGAACTAGAGCGGTTCGTTCGGGTTCGGATTTTGGGTTTCGGTCGGTTATTTCGGTTATACCCGAACTCTACTCACCCCTAGTCCTAGTTAACTAGTTCTTAAGCCTAGTCGACTAGCGGTCTCATTAGTCGACTATACATTTCTTGATCTGCTTCTTTTCTTCTACTTCAAGCCATCATCTTCTCCAACTCGATTGGATCTTTTTAGACCATCATCTCCTCTTGAAAATAAGGCAAAATCCTAATATATCTGTCTAAGTTATTGATTGAACAAATTAAGAGGGTCTTTCTCTCCATGTGTTTACATATGACCAAGAGACTGCCTTATCTTCGAGTAATTGTAATTCTAACCTTAAACCTACGAGGTCTAGCCAAACCATGTCAACTGATTCGTTGTGATTTGAGTGTGGGAACAATTCAACCCTTTAACAATTTGCATGCTAGTCCAATAAGCCAATAATATGATGTAAGTATGATTTTCTCCTCAAACTACTATCAATAATGTTTTTCAAAGTTGGAATGGTTTGAACTGAGACCTGATGTAGCGGTAAAAGGGTTGGCTTGAGAAATGAGAGAGTTTCAGATTCAATACCGGCCTTGGCTTTTGTTCAAAAAAAAGAAAAAAGAGAGAATGTTTTGAAACGGAAGTTAGGTCAACAATAAATAAAAAAATAATATATATATATATGAGAAAATCACCTCTCAAACCTCCTACCCCTTTATCCGTCTGTGCTTTCCGTTATAATTGTAATTATCCTATTTTTAAAATTTCAAAAACTTAAAAGATTCAGATCAAGGAGTTGAATTTATTTCTCATCACTACTTGTTTTAGTAAACTTTTATGGTAATTTGACGTAAGAACATATTAAAGGAAAAAAAACATATGCAATCTACTGAAATTGTGCAATTGTCATTCTACAACTTATTAAAAAGTTTTGATTCGTATTCAACTGTCACATATTCTAATTAGCCAAGTATCAATATATAAAAGAATTTACTTGAACAAAAATTATTAATTATTGCATTAGAATTTTATATGAAAATTTTATATTTATAATGGTGATTCCATATTTTCAATATGCATAATTCTTAAGCAAATATGAAAACCACAAAATGCATCTCCTTAAAATTTATAGGAAGCGGTTTTAGTATATCTTCATGCCTAAAAATAAAATTTAAGATGAACGCACACTCTTCGACAAAAAAAATCTCTTGGAAATAACTTTAAAACCAAAAAGAAAAATATAAGGGAAAAGAACAAGGAGAAACTAATGTACTTAGAACTAATGAAACAAATATTCTTTGATGCATGAACACAAATACTAAATGCACAGATAATCCACCAAATCTTTTAGTATATTTACTCAATATTCACAGTCATTAGTATTTGAGCTATAAATAAGATGATTTCAATCTTTACAACAAGACAATCAAGAAATATAGCAAAGGAAAGAGACGTCAATTAAGAATTCTAATTGTTCTTTTTCTGCTTTAAGTCTCTCAATTTCTATTATGCTTGTATTGTTTCTTTTAACATCGAGTACGTATTCATTAGATAAATAATTATAAAGTTCATCTAAATATAGTAGTTCTCTTATCAACATTTCCCCCCTCTATATTTATTTTTATTGTTATAAAAATTATAACATTTTTCTTGGTAAATGTGTTTTAATTCTTCCTTCTTGTTTTGTTTATAGATTATGTTGAAAAAGTTGTAGGCATGGTAGTTGTAGGCCACTTGGGAAGTTGTGCTAATTTTCTAAATTACGATGATGATTGCAAAGTGTTCCAATTTCCTCTTGGAGGATACTGTGACATTGATCATGAATGTTATTGCTATAATAATGAAAAAGATTAATAGCATTTTTATAGAAACCCTTGTAAAACTAATAGTATTTACCGCTGAGAACATAATTTAATAAGAATGGTTTCTTAAATTTCCCCCCCCCTCAATTCAAGCACATTTTTCTCCCCCAATTCTCTCTTTCGAGCACGGTTATTGCCACCCCCCCAAATATGATAAAAGCCCCCAGATTAAGGCACCCCAAAATTGATAAAGGCACCCCAATTTTTTTTTAAAAATGGCCAAAAGTGCCATTTCTTTCCCCTTCTTCTTCTCCTCCTACCGGTGAACCCCTCTCCCCCCCTCCGGCGACCCCTTCCCCCTCCTCCGGCGAAACCCCCTCCGGCCTGCCCCTCCTCATCCTCCCCCGTCCCCCCTCTCAGGCCGCCTCCTCCTCCCACCTCCCAAGCTGCCTCCTCCTCCTCCCCCCCACTTCCCCCCACTTTCCCCTAGCCGCCTCTCCCCGGCCTCCCTTGCCCCTACTCTGCCCCTGCCCCTCCCTCTCCCCCTGGCTTGTTCGGTCAGGTCTGTCCGAACAGGGCAGGGGGAGGGTGGACGGGAGGGAAGGAGAGGCGGGGGAGGCCGGGGACGGGCGGAGGGGCGGGTGGGCGAGTGAGGGGAAAGTTAGGGGAAGGAGAAGGAGGAGGAGGCGGCTTGGGAGGGGAGAGGAGGAGGCGGCATGGGAGGGGGGAGGAGGAGGCGGGGGTGGTCCCGGTGAGGGGGCCAGAGGCCGGGGGTCACCGAAGAAGGTAGATGGAGGAAAGAGGAAGGATGAAGAAAAAAGAGGCATTTTGGGTTTTTCATCAAGAACGAAATGGTCAAAAAAATAATGGCACACTTGTGAATAATTTTTTTTTGGGGGTGCGTTCTCATTTTTGAGGTGGCAATAACCATACCTCTCTCTTTCTTAAGTTTTTGTTTGGTGTAAAATTAACTTTCGTCATTAACAGTACTTACCAATTGAAATTAACTCAAGAAGGTTTTCGGTTTAAACTTTTCCTTTTGTAACACGTTTCTTTCTCCTATCATCTAGATTTCATCCTCCTCTCCAGTAATATATACCTATGGCTTTAAAAATAAAAATTATGAATACCTATTTAGAAAGGCGAAATGTTTAATAATTTTATTTTAATCAAACCGAGCGAAGTGAGGTCTCTCTTCTAACTCCTTGAATTTTGTCCGTCCATCTGATTCCCAAAAGAGAGCCACAGAGAGAACTGAGCGTTACTCTCCTCCCTCCTCTCCCCTCCTTGCTCCCTCTCCCTCTCCCTCTCCCTCTCCCTCTCCTATATTCCAATTCCTTCTTCTTCCTCCCCTCTCCCCCCTCTCCTCTTCGTCGCTCGGTTCCATCGCAAGCGGCAATCTAGTTTACTCTTATAACTTGTACATAAAGTATAAAATGTTAAGTGGATAAGTGGAGAATGGTTTAATTCTTCAAGAAATCTGTAATTTATTTTAGTTTCAATTAATGAAAAATGTTATATAAGTGAAAAATAGCCCAAATATACCAGATCTCAATATCTGAAAAATATTTAAAAAGGCAAGTCAAATATGTAATTCCCGATGCACCCCGTGGGCTTCAAAAGAGCTAAATACGGCCCAAACCCGACCAGATCGCGCTCCAATGCCTCTCTCACTCGTCTCCTCTTCCAGTCTCTCTCACCTTTTCCTCTCCTATTTTTCCCATTTCCCATTCCCATTTCCTTCAGATCTGAACCAAATCAGACAGATCTGAAACCGCGCACAAACCCTAGAATCAGATCCCGCGTCCAAAAACCCTAACCCTAGAATTCACCAAACCATGGCGCTCAACCTCCGCCAGAAGCAGACCTCTCAGATCATCCGCATGCTCAACCTCAACCAATCCCCCTCCCCCTCCTCCTCTGTCCCCGCCGCCGCCACCTCCGCCTCCGGTGCTTCCTCCTCCGCCTCCGGCGAGGTCTACAAGATCCTAATCCTGGACCGCTTCTGCCGCGACATCCTCTCCCCGTTGATCCACGTCAAGGACCTCCGCAAGCACGGCATCACCCTCTACTTCGTCATCGACAAGGACCGCCAGCTTGTCCCCGACGTCCCCGCCGTCTACTTCGTCCAGCCGACTCCCGCCAACGTCGCCCGCATCGCCGCCGACGCCGGCCGCTCCCTCTACGACTCCTTCCACCTCAACTTCTCCTCCTCCCTCCCCCGCCCCCTCCTTGAGACCCTCGCCGCCGAGACTCTCCGCTCCGACTCCGTCCACCGTATCGCCAAGATCTACGATCAGTACCTTGAGTTCGTCACCCTTGAGGACAACCTCTTCTCGCTCGGTCAGAAAGATATCTATGTTCAGATGAATGATCCCTCGGCCGGGGAGCCTGAGATCCAGGGGATCGTGGACAAGATCGTTGGCGGACTGTTCTGCGTTCTCGCGACCCTGGGGGTGGTCCCGGTGATTCGCTGCGCTGGCGGTGGGCCCGCCGCAATGGTCGCCGAGGCGCTGGATGCCAAGATTCGGGATCACTTGGTTACAAAAAACAATCTTTTTTCGGAGAGCGGAGGGCTGGCGAGCTCGTTCCAGAGGCCGGTGTTGTGCTTGTTTGATAGGAATTTCGAGCTGGCTGTTGGTGTGGAGCATGATTGGAGTTATAGGCCGCTGGTTCATGATGTGCTGGGATTGAGGTTGAATAGGGTGAGCATGCAGCAGGGGGAGAAGGGGGTGGGTGCTGCAGGGATGAAGGCATATGAGTTGGATGGGACGGACTCATTTTGGGTGGCGAATAGCTGGTCGCCATTCCCGAAGGTGGCAGAGGAGATTGAGGTGCAGCTGGGGAAGTATAAGCAGGATGTGGACGAGGTGAACCGGAGGACCGGCGGGAATGGTGCTGCGGAGTTTGATGGGACAGATTTGATTGGGAACACGAAACATTTGATGAATGCGGTGAACTCGTTGCCTGAGCTCACAGAGCGGAAGAAGGTGATTGATAAGCACACGAATATTGCTACGGTGTTGTTGGGTGAGATTAAGGAGAGGTCTTTGGATTCTTATTGTACTCTTGAGAATGATATGTTGACGAAGGCAAGTGTCGATAGGAGCGCTTTGCTTGGTCTTCTTAGAGGGAAAGGCACCAATGTGGATAAGATTCGGCTGGCAATAACGTACCTTCTTTCTGTGGAGACCACGCCGCAATCAGAGTTGGAAGCAGTAGAAGCGGCATTGAGGGAGTCTGAGGTGGATACTTGTGCATTTCAATACGTGAAAAAGATAAAGACGTTGAATTCATCATTGACTTCTTCTATGAGCTCGGCAAGTAAGAGCAACATTGTGGATTGGGCTGAAAAGCTTTATGGGCAGTCAATTAGTGCTGTGACTGCTGGTATGAAGAATCTCTTATCAGGTGGGAGGCAGCTTGCATTGACGAGGACGGTGGAAGCGTTAATGGAAGGGAAACTAAACCCAGAGGTGGATTCCTATCTTTTGTTTGATCCGAGGGCACCTAGGTCCGGTTCTGGGGCACAATTGAGGGGGCCATTCAAAGAAGCTATTGTTTTCATGATTGGCGGTGGTAATTATATCGAATATAGGAGCCTCATGGAGTTGGGACAACGGTCACAACCAGTGAAGCATGTGATATATGGGACTACAGAGCTTCTTAATGGGGGTGAGTTTGTGGAGCAGCTCACAGTTTTGGGGCGGAAGATGGGATTGGGAAGTACTGGTGTTAGTCCGTCCCAATAAGGAACATTATGTTTATGTTGTTTCCTGGTTTGAGTTGAGCTGAATTCATATGATTGAAGAGAAACAGTGGTTAATTTTTTGGTTGCCAGATTCAGTGTTATATGCCAAATTTATGTGAAGATTAGAGGTGAAAACCTTCTCTTTGACAGGAGTCTTTCAGAACTGTTTGGCTATTAGACATTTATATAATTGCCATTTCTTAAAACTATGCTCTTTTAATGTCTTGTAAAGCATCTAGTTCTTTGGAATTCTGAATGATAGTTGATTGCTTAACTTTGTATCATTCCTTTGTGGCCAGTTATTTATTTATTTGTTTGTTTGTTTTCTTTGAGTGGCTTCACAAAGGCTTTAGTATTTGATGACTACTGACTTTTGATACTGATTTATCTTTTTTCTTAACTGTAATTTTGATTTCGTCTTGGCTCTAAATTTTCTTAACATGTAATTTTGAAATATAGATTTTAACTAGTTTATAGCTCTAGTAAATTTATGGCTTGAAATAAATTTTCCCCATGATTATAGAACTGCAAAAATGATTGGTTCAGATACTTGAGGATGTTT
Source organism: Agave tequilana (assembly GCA_038442645.1). NCBI lineage: Eukaryota > Viridiplantae > Streptophyta > Magnoliopsida > Asparagales > Asparagaceae > Agave > Agave tequilana. The sequence goes on from JAVJIF010007192.1 coordinate 102,510, forward strand.
CAGACAATCTGTGTGCACCAGTATGACTTCTCTGGGTTCATGGATTCTTATCGGCCTACTCGAGAGTTAAGCTTGTTAGGATGTTTGGGCCAAGGAGATGTTGATTCGGTGAATGCATGAGTAATATTCTTTCCGAGGTCAGTTTCTTTATATGATTTTGCTTTGGCTATTTGGTAGTTAATCTTGTTTCTGTTCTGAAACTCCCTGGTAAATGAATATTGAATCCATCTGGATCTTCTATACATGGTTCAACATCTAAATTTCATTTTTGTTCTCCACAATAAGCTACTGATATATCTTTTATCTTCTATAAACAACATGAGGCTATATGATACTTCCCATTTGCACATATTATTTGCATCCAATTGCTCATGAACTTCTATACATGGTTTGACAAGTAAGTTACATTTTCAATCTCCATCATAAGGTACGGATATATTTCTTCTATAATCAACATAAAGCTAAATGATGCTTTCCGTTGGCACATATTATTTGCATCTATTTGCTCATAACTGATTGTTTGCTGCTCTCCATGAAAATGCAGAAAATCTCAACCTTCAGATAGACTCTTTCTTCTTATCATGTAGTAAATAATATTCTTGTAGAAAAAAGTATCTTAAATCTTCTGAATTACTATTTATGAAGCTGGAACAAGAGTAAGAATATTGGAAAGATGTGTTGATAGGCAAATTTGTATCAGTACATCTAACGTTACAAGTATATTGCATGACATGCAAGTAATTTGGTCTCTGCATCTATTCTGGAATAATCGTATACCACAATAGATGAAAAAATGAATTGGCATTTATGATTAAAATTGTACAAAGTTGGTGGTCAATTGATGCAAAACTTTATATGCAGAAATGTTGAGTACTATCTCATTGAACTGAATGAGAATGTGGTATGGGTCAGCAACCTCAACATTATTTATAGGTAAAAAAATGGTTTAGGGCAGAATGTGAATATAGGAGTCATTCTCACTGAGTTCTTTAGCTAGGGTTGGAAGTTGATCGAATAATTATCAAATAGTTTGCTAATTATTCATCCAACAATTCGATCAAATTCGATTTAGGTGATCGATCAAGCATAAACAAATACCTTTTAGTATTCGTGAATTAAATGAACCGAGTTGGAGCGTTTTAGTATTTCATTTGTTAGTTGATCGAACTATTTGTACATACGCATTTAATCCTTTATTTTATAATATTACGAAGATAAATATAATTTCAGTTCTCCCCCTTGCTTTTGTAATTGTTAAATGTTAAAGGACTCAAATGTCCTAATTAAGTCATATCTCATAAAAATATGAATAAAATATTGAATTGTGTAAATGAATTCAAATATGAGAACCAAATAATGAATCGAATATCAAATTGAAAATGGATATTTGTGAATATTTTTGTATACAACACTTTTGCAGGGATCTAAACAAAATATTCATGAATGTTTTCGAATATCAAATACACTTGTTGAATCAAATATTCAAATCGAATCAGAATCCAAATACTGCAAATAATCTTGAATTCAAATACCGCAATATTCGATTTGATTAGTTTTCCACCTGATCTTTAACAATGTGTCCATCATGTTCTTGCCTATGCAGTCTTGATTACGTCAAAGCTGTACTCCCTATGTAGTTGGACAAACATGGTACTTTTGTCCACACCACATCTCGTGATGTGTGGTGCTCTCTAGACCGAATCTTTACGTCACCCTTCAGAGTTAGAGTGCAGCAACGCAAATACCAGCTGTACACCGTCAAGATGGGCACCTCTTCTATGTCAGAGTACATTCAGTCTGTCAAGTCCATTGTGGATAACCTGACGGCAGTGGGTAATTCAGTTGCCGATTTCGACCGCGTCGCTACCTTGCTCAGTGGTCTGTCTCCCGAATATGACCGTTTGTCACCTCCGTCAATATACGAGTCGGCCCTGTACCATCAGAAGAACTCATCGGCCTCATGCTTAGCCAGGAGATTTATCGTGGGCGTGCTATCACTTCACCAGACTCCACAACTCTCATCTCCCCTTCTCTTATGGTTCATACTGCTTCTCGCACTCCAAGCTACCATTCAACTCCATCTTCTTTCCGTGGTCGTGGATGTGGCCGAGGCAGGGAGCGCAGACGTGGCCGTGGATGTTCCTTTTTATCACCACATCAGTCCGCTGGTGGTCGACCTCAATGCCAGATGCTAGATCTGCAATCGTTTTGGCCATATGCTAACCAATGCTACAATCGTTATGGTGATTTGGCTAGCCCAACTGCTCTTCTCCACTCTCATGGGAATAGTCTAGTCGATTTTAACTGGTATGTTGACTCCAGAGCCACTTATCACCTAACGGTTGACATTGCGAATCTGGCAGTTCACTCAGAATATCAAGAACCCGATAGAGTTCGCATGGGTAACGTGATAGGTTTGCCTATCCGATCTACTGATGCTTCTTTATTGTGTTCTCCTATTTCTTCCTTTGTCTTGAAAAATCTTTTAATGTTCCTGATATTACCAAAAATCTTCTGTCTGTTAGTCAATTTATTGCTGATAATAAAGTCCTTGAAGTCCACCTTAACTCTTGTTTTGTCAAGGATCTCTCCACTCGAAAAACTCTACTGCGGGGAGAACTTAAGGATGACCTGTATGTCTTCTCCCTGGGGAATCATAACTTTACCGCCTCTCCCTATGCTCTTCTCGGTGAGCGTGCATCTTCCTCCGTCTGGCATGAGCGCCTAGGTCAGCCCTCTAGAGTTGTCTCTAGTGTTTTATCTCAGCGTCAGCTTCCTTTCTTCACTGACCGTATTGATACCCTTCTCTGCATCCCCTATCAGCAACAAAAAAGTTATCTTCTCCCTTTTTCGCCATCTTCCACGATTGCTACTGCTCTTTTAGAGCTTATTCACTCCGATCTATGCGGTCCGTCTCCTGTGTCCGCTGTAAGTTGTCATCGCTATTATATTAGCTATGTAGATCACTACAGTAAGTATGTTTGGCTTTATCCTTTAATCATAGTTCACAGTCGCGGTCTCGGCCGCCGACTCGTCGGGCACTGAGACGGATCAGTCTCGGCGACTCGGATCGGTATCGGGCGATACACGCAAAACGCTATATAGAAAGCTCAAAAAATTCTGAAAAAATCACGACAAATCTTAAAAAAAAGTAGACTTTCACATTCATATATCACATGTCCAAAATATATCACCTACCATACTAAACATAAAGTGAAAGCATAAATACACGCGTCGTCGGTAAAAGCATATCAAAATATATGCACAATATAGTAAATTGCACAAACTACATTCATAAATACATGCTAATGTAGTTGTTTTCATATTGAATTGCGATATCATAATGCCGAGTCGACCGAGTCAACTTCGATTCTCGGCCGAGTCGGTCTCCTCTGAGTTGAGTCGACCGACTCGTGACTCGGACTCGTCTCGGAGCGGGCCGAGACGGATACGACTCGGCCGACTCGTCTCCGACTCAACCGAGTCTTTGAACCGTGCCTTTAATTAATAAAAGTGATGCTTTCTCCATTTTTTTGAGTTCAAAATTTATGTGAAAAAAATTTCTTAGGCGTTCCATTAAAGCACTCCAAACTGATGGTGATGGCGTGTTCATCAAATTTAAACCTTACTTGTTTTCTTAGTGTATTGCTGATCGCTTATCCTGTCCACATACTAGTGCACAAAACGGCATCGCAGAAAGAAAGCACCGCCATCTTGTCGAGACCGGCCTCACTCTTCTGGCCTGGTCATATGTTCCATTCCATTAATGGCCTTATGCTTTCCAAACGCCTCATTTCTCATCAATAGAATGCCCACCCTCATCCTCCATAATCATCTCCCTATCAGAAATTATTTCATAAAGCACCTGACTACCTTTCCTTTCAAATTTTTGGTTGTGCTTCCTACTCTCATCTCCGTCCATACCAAACTCATAAGTTTAGTTTTCGGTCCAGTCAATGTGTCTTCTTAGGTAGGGGTGGCAATTGGGTCGGGTCGGGTCGACCCGACCCAATTACTGCTCGACCCGTATAATAATCGGGTCGGGTCTACCCGCCCCGATTATTATACGGGTTAAAAATTCAGACCCAGACCCGACCCAGACTTAATCGGGTCGACCCGACCCGACCCATTTGACCCGATTATTAATCCTTAAATACAATTTCTTTACACTATATTACTAAATTGTTTGGTGATATGGTTGGTCATCACACTAAACTCATACACTAGAGGTCACAGGTTCGAAATTGGGCTCACGCATATTTTTTGACAATTTAATTTAGGTGAAGGGGAGGAGGCGGTGGCGACGGTGGAGGAGATCGGAGGGGAGGAGGCCGAGGAGGAGAGAGAATAATTGGGTCTGGCGGGTCAAGCGGGTCTGGCGTGTTCGGGTCGACCCGGCCCATTTAATAATCGGGTCAGATGGGTCGACCCGATTACGACCCAAACCCAATTAGCCCAAACCCAGACCCGCTAACTCCGGGTCGGGTCGGGTCGGGTAGGGTCTGGCGGGTCGCGACCCGTCTGCCATCCCTATTCTTAGGTTACTCGGCTTCGCAGAAATGTTATCAATGTTTACATGTCCCCTCTGGTCGTATTTACATCTTCCGGGATGTTGTGTTCGACGAATCTTCCTTTCCTTTTCAGTCTCCTCTGTCTCCTCTCTCTCCACCTACTCCCACGCCTTCACCACTGATCCCCATCTTCACGTCTCTGTTACCTTCCATTGTTTCAGTCCTCTCCTCTTACGGGCCCCACCATTACCATCACATACTCCACCACCACCTCCATCACATACTCCTCCACCACCTCCACCAGCACCCGCTCATTAGTCCTTACCATCGTCCTCATCCTCAGGCTCTCCCAGTCTCCCTCCTATCAGGACCCACCATATGGTTACTAGAACACAGGATAAAATCAGAACATCAAAGGTCTAGCTATAGCCACCCGGTATCCTGGCCTACCTGTCTCATGGCCGACTTGGCTACCACTCCCATGTTTCACGCAAGGTTCTAAAGATCCCAAGTAGCGCCAGGCAATGGACACTGAGATGAATGTCTTGTTTAAGAATAAAACCTGGTCTCTTGTACCCTATCACCCTACCATGAATCTGGTTGGCTGCAAATGGGTTTTCAAGTTAAAACATAAACCTAATGGTTCTCTTGATAGGTATAAGGCCCGCCTGGTGGCCAAAGGTTTTCATCAACAATCAGGATTAGACTATGGTGAGACATTCAGTCCAGTCATCAAACTGACCACTGTCCGTACTGTGTGCAGTCTGGCTGTCTCCAGGGGCTGGTCATTCGACAGTTGGATGTGAATAATGCATTTTTGCAGTGTTTTCTTACTGAGACGGTTTACATAGAATAACCTTCGGGGTTCATCAATCCCGCTCGTCCCAATCATGTATGCAAGCTTCATCGCAGTATTTATGGTCTCAAACAGGCTCCACGGGCCTGGTTTTCTCGCCTCAGTAGTTATCTAGTCACAATGGGTTTTGTGGGTTCTAAGTCCGACACGTCTCTCTTCCTCCGACGGGTCGGGACAAATCTTCTGGTTCTTATCTATGTGGACGACATCATCATCACAAGCAATGACTCACGAGCTGTCAGTCGTCTTATTCAAGAACTAGGCCGGGAGTTCTCATTAAAAGACGTCGACCCACTACGCTATTTCTTGTAACAGAATTACATCCGTGACTTCTCCGACTCAAGACGGATGGTGTCAAGCCTGTTAGTTCGCCTATGGTTACTTCCGTAAGCTCTCCAAGATTGTTGGCAAGTCTCTCTTTGACCCCTTTGTCTATCGAAGTACTGTTGGGGCTCTACAATGCCTAAGCTTTATTAGACCCGATATTGTCTTCTCGGTGAAGAAGGTTGCTCAGTTCATGCAAGCTCCAACCGATGAGCATTGGAGCGCTGTAAAACGGATCCTCCGTTACCTCAAATCTACCATTCAACATGACCTTTTTCTCTCTTGTCATTCTTCTGTATAGCTTACTGCTTACACCGATGCAGATTGGACAAGTTCGATCGATGATCGAAAATTCACCAGTGGCTATTGTGTCTTTCTTGGTATAAATCTCATTTTTTGGAGCTCGAAGAAGCAGTGCACTGTGGCACGATCTAGCACTGAGGTAGAATATAGGAGCGTGGCCAATGCTGCAACAGAGGTCGTTTGGTTGCAGTCATTACTTCGTGAGTTTGGAGTTCCGCAATCTCCCCCGATAGTTCTCTGTGACAATCTCGGTGCAACATATCTCTCGATCAATCTTATTCGTCACTCATGCTCCAAACTTGTTGAGATCGACATTCATTTTGTGCGGAACTATGTCACCAATGGAGTCCTGGATGTTCGGTTTGTCAGCACTAAAGACCAATTAGCAGATATCCTTACTAAGCTTTTGAGCTCATTAAGGTTTTTTATATTGAAAAACAAGCTCTCGCTTCTTTCGAACTTGCTTCGCTTGCGGGGGGTGTTAGAGATATTAATGACAACACGTGACTCATGTGAAACATGTGATTCATGTGAAAGAAACCCCTCATGAAATCAACCAGATCCTAAAATCTCTCCATGATTATAGGAACACATGAGACTCATGACCAGATCCTAAAATATCTCCATGATTATAGGAACACATGGGACTCATGACCAGATCCTAAAATATCTCCATGATTATAGGAACACATGAGACTCATGACCAGATCCTAAAATATCTCCATGATTATAGGAACACATGGGACTCATGACCAGATCCTAAAATATCTCCATGATTATAGGAACACATGGGACTCATGCACCATGTGTTTCTCATTCTCTCTCAGTCAATGTTTTCCTATTGTTTCTCTTAAATCAGTGTAAATATGTGACCAATATGTGTATATATATACAACTAAGAACCATAGCTAATGGTATCTTGTCTCTGCACAAATAAGTGTTCTTTGTCTAGGTTCTCCTCTTTCTTTCTCTAAAAAAGTTTCCTTCTTCGTTTCAATTTGCTTGTGAATGTTTTTTTCCCTTTTTGTTATGTTGCATTGTTTTGTTTATTAAATTTTGAAATGGGTTTTTGAGGTTGGTGATTGTCTTGTAGTTTTCCCTTTTCTTTTTGGTGCGGGCATTATTCTATTTAGGCTTGTGGTGAATTTGGGGAGAAATATGGTGTCTCTGTTTATTTGGAAATGGGTTGTTATAAGTCGATGATATATATATTTTCAAGGCTTAACCCTCTTTTGTTTTTTCTTCTCTCTGAAGTGCGTAATATTTGTACGCATTAATTGCATACTTCTTATAACCAGGATTTATTCATTTGTTTGTTTATTTTGTGGGATGTGTGTGTGTGGTTTTGGGTTGATTATACGGGCAAGGGACACAAGATATTGGAGTTGTTTTATTTTGTATTTACCCTTTTTTATTGATGTGGGCATTGTACTATTTAGTTTTATGGTAATTTTTGGGGAGAAACGGAGTGTCTTTGTTTATTTGGAAATGGTTTTTTATAAGTTGAATATATATATATATATATATATATATATATATATATATATATATATATATATATATATATATATATATATATATATATATATAGACTTGTGTCCTTCTAAAAGGATTTGAGGACGAATCCTTCCCACTCAAATACCAACATCCGATATTCGAATATAAGATCCACTCCATTGAAGTTGATCTATATTATTTCAAGTATCTATAAACCAAAATTCAAGTGTTTTGAATATTTTTTGCCCATGCATCAAGTAGGAGAAAAATGGACGGTCTAAATAGTGAGTTGGTTAGTTTAACGGTGTAGAATATTTGAAACCTAACAAAAATTGGTTTGTAGGATTTCTTTTAAATGTTAAGATCATAATGAATGGCCGAATCAAGAATTTGTATGTCTAAAGATATAGATCTAACCAACTCACTACTTTCGGACGTCCATTTGCGTCGCTTGATGGATGGGCAAAAAGTATGCAAAACACTTGATTTTTGATTTATAGATACTTGAAATAATATAGATCAATTTCAACGGAGTGGATCTTGTATTCGAATGTCGGAGGTTTGAATTTGAATGAGAAGGATTTGAGCTCGAATCTTTTTCGAAGGACACAAGTGTGTGTGTGAGAAAAATATACCTCAGCCCCCAGCTGAGAGTCTCTCTCAGCTGGCGATGAAGTGGCTGAATCTCAGCCCCAGATCGGGCCTGAGATGCGAACAAGTAATATTTACAAATAAACTCCTCTCTTCCTAAATAAACCCCTCTTCCCCACCTCAGTCTCTCTCCTCTCCTCGATTCCCCTCCCCCCGATCTCAGCCTCTCCCCCAAATGTCGCTGCCGCCTTCTCGTCATCGCGACCGCCCTGACGAGCTCGCCACCGCCCAATGGAGCTCGTCGCCGCCCCGTCGATGTCGCTGCCGCCATGACGAGCTCACCTCCGCCCAATCGAGCTCGCCTCCACCTCGTCGATGTCACCTCCGCCCCATCGATATTGCCTTTGCCCCATCGCTGTCGCCTCCGCCCCATCGATGTCGTCGCCGCCCTAACGAGTCCACTGCGACCTACTACGCTCCTGGTCTCACGTGTCGGTGCTGAGGTTGACTGCGAGAATAGATGATAGAGAGGCCGACGTTGACCTCCGATCTCGTCCTCGTTGTTTGTTCATTTTCTGTTGATGGCGGGAAGAAGGTGAGAGAGGGAGAAGACGACCCTGCGACCAGGGTCAGTGCTGAGGTTGGATCGGGACTGCGAGGGGAGAGAAGACGACAGAGAGGCCGGTGATGGCCTCCAATCTGAGCACAATGGCTACGACATTCGACCTCCGATCTCGTCTCGTTGTTCATTTCTGTTGATGACGAGGGAGAAGGTGAGAGAGGGAGAAGACGACCACTGCGACCCTCCTGGTCTCAAGTGTCGGTGCTGAGGTTGGATCGGGACTGCGAGAATAGATGATAGAGAGGCCGACGTCGACCTCCGATCTCGTCCTCGTTGTTTGTTCATTTTCTGTTGACGGGGAGATGGTGAGAGAGGGAGAAGACGACCACTGCGACTAGGGTCAGTGCTGAGGTTGGATCGGGACTGCGAGGGGAGAGAAGACGACAGAGAGGCCGGTGATGGCCTCCAATCTGAGCACGATGGCTAGGACATTCGACCTTCGATCTCGTCCTCGTTGTTGTTCATTTTCTGTTGATGACGAGGGAGAAGGTGAGAGAGGGAGAAGACGACCACTGCGACCACCAATCTCGTCCTTGTTCGTTTTCTATTGATGATGAGGGAGAAGGTGGGAGAGGGAAAAGATGACCACTGCGACCTCTGATCTTGTTTGCGTTGTTGTTCGTTTTCTGTTGATGACAAGGGAGAAGGTGAGAGAGGGAGAAGATGACCATCGACCTCCAATCTGCAACCAACATCAATTACAATTCAAAACCAATTACAATTCAATACCAATTACAATCCCAAAGAAAAAATTCTGCTCAAACACACTTTTAACAGTGAAGAAGCAACTTGAGTTGCAAATATGTATCAATGAATTTTTTAGTTAAAAGCTGTAATAAAACAAAACTCAAAAGTTTTCTCATTCACCAAGATCATTCTCCTTTTCAAAACCTTCCTCCTCTTCCTGCTGCTTGATCTTGGTAGGCTTTCTTCTCCTATTATAAAAAAACCAAACAATTAGTAAACTACAACATTTAACATAAAAAATCAAAATCACAACAACAAACTCACTCCATCAATCAACAAACTTTGGGGTAAGGTGGTAGAGAGAGCGGCGGGATAAGAGGAGGCGACGTTGGGGCGTTAGGGGGGCAGTTTTGGGTTGGATTTCGTGAGAGATCGAGAGAGGAGAGACACTGAGAGAGAGTGACGAGTTGAGGTGGGCGGCGCTGGAAGAGATCGAGAGAGGAGAGCGTTCTTATGAGAGAGAAATAAAGGGGCAGCTGAATGTGAATACAACTATTCATTTTCAAAAGCAAGGATTTTTTTTGCAAAGTTATCGCAAATCTCATCTCAACCATCTCAACCTCGATCCTTGGCTAAGATTCAACCACGTCACTGCCAGTTGAGAGAGCCTCTCAGCTGGCGATTGTGGTACAAATACCTATATATATACACACAACTTAGCCATTTGTCCCAAGTATTTGGGGGTAGGCTGCATAAACCAAAGAGAACTACGCTAGATCGGGCACATGGTTCAGCTTTCTCCACTTATTCCTATCTAGCAATATGCCTTCATTAATACTTTTAGCCTCTATATCTTGTCGTATCACCTCCATCCATGCATGTTTTCTTTAGTCTCCCCGCACTATTTTAACTTGCCCTAATTTGATACGCCCTACTCGCTGGACTAGCGCATTTGTAGGTCTACGTCGCATATGGTCAAATCATCGTAGGCGATTTTCTCTCATCTTCTATTCTATAGGGGCTGTGCTTATCTTAGTACGAATATCCTCATTTCTCACCTTATCTCTCTCTCCTCGTGTTACCACACATCCAATGAAGCATGCACATCTATACTACACTCATCTTTTGGGCATGATATCTCTTTATAGCCCAACATTCTGTGTCATATAACAAAGCTGACCTAACAGCAGTCCGATAAAATTTTCCTTCCAGCCATAACGAAATGTTACGGTCGCATAAAATTCTTGTTGCGTTCCTCTATTTCAACCAGTCGGCTTGGATCTTATGGTTCATATCACTATTAGTCTCCTATCCTTTTGGATAATAGAACCCAAATACTTAAAATGACTGCTCATTGGTATTCCTTGTCCGTCTGGTGTCATAATACTATTATTTCAAATTTCCTGTTTACTGAATTTGCAATTCATATACTCTGTTTTGGCCTACTTAATCTAAAACCTCGAGATTCTAGAGTTTGCCTCCATAGCTCCAATCTGGCATTTACTCCAGCTCTTGTCTCATCGACTAGGATAATATCATCAGCAAATAGCATACACCACAGTATCTCATCCTGAATAGCTTTAGTAAGCTCATTCATTACTATTGCAAATAAGAATGGACTCAATGCAGATCCTTGATGCAATCTAATTGTGATAAAAAAAAACAGTTGTTATGCTTCCACAAGTTCTGACATTTGCCACTACTCCATCGTACATGTCCTTGATTATGTCAATATATTTGATGGGAACTCCCTTCTTCATCAATGCCTACCATAATACCTCTCTTGGCACCTTATCATAAGTTTTTTCTAAATCAATAAAGATCATATGTAAAATTTTCTTCCTCTCTCGAAATCGTTTTATAAGTTGACGAAGCAAATGAATAGCCTCTGTCGTAGATCGCCCCGGCAAGAGCCCAAACTGGTTTTCTGATATTTTAACATTTTGTCTTAATCTGTGTTCAATTACTCTTTCCCAAAGCTTCATGGCGTGACACGTGAGTTTTATTTCACGGTAGTTTGAACGACTCTGGATATCACCCTTGTTCTTATAGAGAGACCCTTGTTCTTATAGAGAGGTACTAGGGTACTCTTCCTCCACTCATTTGGCATCTTTTTAGTTAGCCAGATCTTATTAAAGAAGTTTACCAGCCATCTCACACCCATCTCTCTTAAGCATCTCCATACTTCAATAGGAATTCCATCCGGGCCAACAGCTTTCCTTGACTCATCATTTTCAAGGCCTCTTTAACTTCAGATTCACTAATTTCGCGCATAGAATTACGGTCCATATCCTGGCACTGCATGGTAAGGTCACCCAAATCTTGAGTAGAATTACCATTGAACAATTTGTTAAAATACTCTCTCCATCTTTCTTTGATTTTTTTCATCTCGAACTAAAATCTTCTGATCCTCATCTTTGATATACCTCACAGTACATAAGTCTCTAGTCTTTCTCTCCCTTATTCGAGCAATTATATATATATATATATATATATATATATATATATATATATCTTTTTCAACCTCCTTGGAGTCCAACTTCTCATACACTTCTTTGTACACTTTAGCTCTTGCATTTTGAACATCTTTCTTAGTCTTCTTCTTAGCTAACTTATACCTTTCAAAACTCACGCCATTAAATTTTTTTTAAAACATCTGTAAGAGTCGTTTGATCTTAATGGCAGCTTTTCCTCTTCATTCCACCATGATGTGTTCTTACATGGTGGAGCACCACCCCGTGACTCACTAAGTACATCTTTAGCTACTCTTATAATGCAGCTAGTTATTTTGTTCCATGTTGTATTTGGATCATCTTGGGCTTTTCAATATACTTCATGTACCACTCGATCTACAAAAACTCCTTGGTTACCTTCTTTTAGCCGCCACCACTTAATCTTATAATCTAATTAACGTTTAATCTTTCTAAATCTCCTTTTAATCTAAACATTTAAAACTAAGAGTTTATGTTGGGTTACTACACTCTCACCCGGTACTACCTTATAATCGATGCACCTACCTCTATTTACTCTCCTAGTTAAGAAATCTATTTGGCTCGCACTTGATCCACTTCTAAAAGTGATCAGGTGAGACTCTCTCTTCCTAAACTAAGTATTCGCTAAGATCAAATCATATAGGACAAAGCAAAATTTAGAATCAAGTATTCGCTTCAAGGTGGAACACCATCCCCGTGACTCACCAAAGCAATATGTGTGTGTGTGTGTGTGTGTGTATATATATATAGTTTTGTGTCATTCCAAAAGGATTTGAGCCCGAATCCTTCCCACTCAAATACCTACATCCGACATTCGAATACAAGATCCACTCCGTTGAAGTTGATATATATATATATATATATATATATATATATATATATATATATATATGTATTTATATATATGTGTGTGTGTATATATATGTACATGTGTGTGTAGTCTTGTGTCATTCCAAGAGGATTTGAGCCCGAATCCTTCTCACTCAAATTCAAACCTCTGACATTCGAATACAAGATCCAGTCCGTTGAAGTCGATTTATATTATTTCAAGTGTCTATAAATCAAAAATCAAGTGTTTTGAATACTTTTTGCCCATCCATCAAGCGGCACAAAAGGACGACCGAAAGTAGTGAGTTGGTTAGATCTATGTCTTTAGACATACAAATTCTCGATCCGACCATTTGATTATAATCTAAATATTTAAAAAACTCCTCCAAACTAATTTTTGTTAGTTTTCAAATGTTCTACACAGTTAAACTAACCAACTCACTATTTAGGTCATCCGTTTTTTCCCTTGATGCTTGAGCAAAAAGTATTCAAAACACTTGATTTTTTTGTTTATAGACACTTGAATTAATGTAAATCGACTTCAACGGAGTGGATCTTGTATTCGAATGTCAGATGTAGGTATTTGAGTGAGAAGGATTCGGGCTCAAATCCTTTTGGAAGGAAGTCTCTCTCTCTCTCTCTATATATATATATATATATATATATATATATATATATATATATATATATATAAGGTTTAACCCTTTTTTCGTTTTGATTCTATTGTGCATACATTAACGTCATATTTCTTGTAACAAGGAGTTACTTGTTTTTTTATTTATTTTGTGGGTGTGGTTTGGGGTTTTAAGATGGATCACATGGCTTTCCTCAAAAAGATGGATTACATGGGCAAGAGATACTAGAAAAAGGAAATATTGGAGTCTCTTTTTGCTTAAATGACATATTGTGGAGTGGAGAAATCCTGTTTTAGTTGAAAAGATACGTTTCTATGTATATTTTATATTTGTTGTTAAGAGCTGGATGACATGGTTCTTAACTCCAGATTTTCATTTCTTTTCTTTTTGTGGAATTTGGTTTCTAGTGAGCTTTAGACATAAAAGAAAGATTTAAAAGAGAAAATAAAAAAGAGGTGTTGCGTTTCCTTATTCGGACATATCAAAGAGACAAAACCTTTTTCTTTCGATCTAAATATGTCCTCTTGTTGTTAATTTTACAATTGGTGTTTCACAAGTTGAATATTGCTTATCCTTTTTAATTGATTTAACTGATTTGTGCTAGTTAGTTTTGCACTGTCTACTACACCTAACTCCTGTCTGTGAGAAGAAATGGATGATCTTTTCATTGTCTTTATTAGATGCATGCAAATAATTTTTTTTATTACATCACATAGGAAACAATGTGTTGGTTTCGTCAAGAAGGTTGGTCGCTGAGGTGCCTCCACCACATGGGCCTTTGGTGGAGAACTCATCTTTTGTCTTAGCGGCCGAGAGGACAAGCAGGAGAGACCCTTTGAATGGATACAAGCTCTATACGGGTGGTTGGAATATAAGCGAAACACATTATTGGGCTGTGAGCTCTTCCTCACTTGAGCTTATCATGTAGTCACTTTGTTTGTTCTGTTAGATTATACCTCTCACAGTTTCTTCCAAATCTTTGACAGTCTGTTGGTTATAGAACGTTTCCCCCATTCATCGTCGCCCTTGTATGGTTTGGGGTCTTTGGGGTGGCTTTGTTTTCATGTGCTGCTGCTACTGTTGCTGCATGCGAAGATCTTACTCTTATTCCCGCACAGCATTTGTTTGCTCTCTTATCCTCCTCATTCCATTCACCTGCGTTGCAATGTATGCTTGTGTTTCTGTCCCATCACCACTTTTATTCTTGAATTATTTCATTATGAATCCATGGCACATTTTTGTTCTTGAAAATTTTCTTCTTATGGTTCTATTGGAATTTGATTTGTTAATTTAATTATTTTCTGTGAAATGTGTCCAGTATTGGATCCGGTATTCTGTACAGCGGTCAGGGGAAGTTCCACCGCAGCACCTCAAAGACTTTGGATTATGTAGTGGCCCAAGCCAACCTCACTGCAGACAACCTTAAGAATTTCTCGAGCAGTTTGGCCGCTGCTAAAAATATTGATGTGGACCATGTTTTCCTTCTAGCTTATGTACAGAAAAAAATTGAAAACATACAGAAGAAGCTTAATACATCAGCATATGGGCTTTCTTCTCGGGCCTCAAGCAACCATGAAAAGATTGATAATGTTTTGGATACGGTGTAATAATAGCTTTCACCTTTCAAATATTGTAAGATTTTTACTGGATATCCTCTACTTTTATATTGCAGGCAAGTGTTCTTGGTTGCTGTTGCTTCAGTGATGCTTGTTTTGGTATTTATTGGTTTATGTATGCATATACATTATGAAGCCACATCAAACTATACTATTTTCTAATTCATTTATTAATTCAGTGATATAACCATGTTTTTCTTCTCTGTTTTTCTTTTTTCTTTTTTTGCAGTGTTTTCTGTACTTGGATTGCAGTTTCTGGTCTACGTGCAAGTTAGATGATACACCAGGATCATCCACTTCTGGTTTCCTCACCTCTTTTTACTATTAGTTATTGTTAAATATCTTTCCGTAAACATTATGAGCATTTCTCATCAACTTTTCTGGTGATCTCTGCAGCTTAGTGGTTATTGGGTGGATTTTTGTTGCAGGCACACTCATCTTATGTGGTGTTGCTCTTCTTTTCCACAAGTGCGTGCTATTCTTCTTCTTTTGTTTTTATAGCTCAGTATTGTATACTATGGCATACTGTCTTCTTATATGTTGGGTGAGAAAATTATGCTTATCGGAAGAATGCAGCAAATACATCTGACAGTTGCTTTAAATTTAGAATGAAAATCATTAGAGAATGCTCTGCACATTTGAGGACTGACCTTAATGTATACTTGACCATAATGCTATGCTTTCTTTTTTCCTTAATGAATATGACTATATCAAACTACACCGCTAAAATGCATTGAAGTTTTTTCTTTGTTACCCGAACCATTTAGATTATTTACCTACTCTGTAAACTATGCCAAACTGTTGTATTGTTGGTGCTAGTGTCGAAGTTGCAATTAAACCAAGCTGCGGACTGCAAACTAAAAACACACATGTGAATATTGTGCAAAAAATCAAATAGTTCTCTCTCTGGATAGAGCTAGAATTTTAGAATTCTCACACAAGGAGGTTACAAAGATCCCCAAACCAGCAAAGGGAGGCTTTAGAGATCAATCTCAGTCCATGTTGCATGGACACGACAAAATTGAAATGGACAAAACACGTGGACACACGACAAATTCTTAAAAATACACAGGAAACGTGTATTCGACATGCATGTCACACACAACGGCTCCATGATGGAAGTGTGCGCGCTACATAGAACTTAGCACAAGAGAAGAATTTAGAGATTCGCATACTTACTAGAAAAGTGCAAAGTTAAGTAAAACTAGATCAATAGAACCCATCAGAACACCCAAAAACATAGAAATCGACTCTTAAATCACCAAAAATAGATTTTGATACACTGATTTACACCAATTTATGAACAGAAAAATTTGAACTGTCGATCAGTATATTTCCAGATTGTCTGTATCTTTTTTTATGAACACCACCTAACGAATAGAAAAATAAATTTAGTAGTGAGGGGGCCATGGGGAAGTAAGAAATAAACAAAAGAAGAGAAAGAAGGATCAAAAGAAGAAAGATCATAAGGGTGTGGCATGTGGTGGTGGAGAGTTGGAATCAAAAACTCTAGGACTCTGATATCATGCTAAACTAGAAAGAACTACATCTTTCATGATACTCAGAAATTACAAAACATAATTGCATAAAATCCATGATGAAACCTCTATTTATATAAATCTCATATAAGATTGAATAATACTTAAAGTATGACTCTTAAAATTACTAGTACTATACAAACCTCTCTTTATAATATATAAACCTCATATAAAACTATATCCTACTCAAAGTATGACTCTTAAAATTATTGGTACTCTATAAGACTTTAAATGCTAATATGACGCTATAACCAATTACCTATTATATCATCTAAAAGTAGCTTCATGGATTTCAAAGGATCATCTATCACAACAAATTTTCCATCAATTATTCCCCTGTTGAAAGAAGTTATCACCAATATAAACAAATTTGGTATAAAGAAAGCAGAACTAAAAGAAAGAAAACTCAATGATTATGTAGTTGAAAATAGATGCTTGACTTTATATCGAGAGTGGTGATGGAGGAGGGATCTTAAGTTGATCGAAGCTGATTCTGGATGGATGGGAGGAGTGGTAGTGTCACCAACTTTAACTATGATTATGACTGCACCTTGTTCCAACGTTGCAAAAACTTGAGTTTGATCTTAAACATTGCTTTCAAGTACCTTGCTTTTGCTTGCCAAAACTGCACTATAATATGTAATTCATCGTGTTATAAAGCGCAAAGCTCTCTTGACAAGGATTTGACTTATAGCCTTATAGGCATATTCTCCTATTATTTCTCCACTAATTTGTGTGCAACAGGCAAAAGATTAATAATTGTCTCTTCTTGTAGCATCTGTGAGATAAACTATGAAGGTTCTTCACTCTCAATCACATGTTCTTTAGTAGACTCCATTATCTGAGAGATAATAACACATCTTTATTTTTATTTTATTTTTTCAGAATATGAGTAAACATGTGTGGAATCAAATCATCGTATTCGTCACATTGAAGATCTAACATCACAAGGCAAGCTTGTACCAAGTGTGAGTTTCAAGCATGCTTACTTTCTTACAAAAAATGACTTGATAGTGATGAGGACATCACCAGTTGCCAGTTATTTTTTCATGTCTTAGTCTATTTTTGAGTTGTCTTTTTTTTATGTGGGTGTTTAGTACCACATCGATTATCCCCTAAGAGTTCTCTTTTATAAAGCTTATAAATAGACATCAGATTTCTTTTATTAGCAGACAATGAATTATTAAAAAAAATTTCAGTTAAAACTTCTTGAGTGTGCTATTGAGTTTTGGGTGCGAAACCCGTGGTGTAAGGGGGTGTGAAGCCGGTTGTGTACGGGGTGTGAAGCCCGCACAAGGGGTGTGAAGCCCAAATGTATCCGGTTCTATTTTTAAATGTTAATTCCTCTTTTCATTGTTCTTATAAAAATCCTAGTTTTCCTTTTTTCTTTGAATTGAAGATGATTGTGATCTCGTATTACATCAGTTTGATATCAGAGCTTTAGTTTCAATCTCCTTCCAAATTTTTTTCTCTCCTTCAAACCTTAGCATTTTCTATAAAACCCTAGATTTAGACCCCCAAGATCTATTAAAAAAAGGTACTGTAGCAAAATTACCTTGAATTTTTTTGAAAATACCCAAAAATACAATCCTTCACTATTCATCTTCTCCTCCCAGAAAAAAATTCCAAAATTTTATCTTTCCATCTTCTCAGTTATCCATCTTCCTATCCATCATCTGTCCACCGCCGTCACCTCTGCAACCTGC
This sequence comes from Agave tequilana, assembly GCA_038442645.1. NCBI lineage: Eukaryota > Viridiplantae > Streptophyta > Magnoliopsida > Asparagales > Asparagaceae > Agave > Agave tequilana. Next base: position 120,716 of record JAVJIF010007192.1, read on the forward strand.
CACCCCTACCCATGTTCAGCAACAACAACATCCTCAGCAAGGTCTAGTCAACAGCGCCTTATCCATCACCGCCTTCTTCTCCGACAAAGATTGCCCTCAACTCCGACGAGATCTACACCGCAGAAGTCGAGATCTCAACGCCATCATCTCCTTAGCTAGACCTCGTGGACGCGGATGAACCGCCCACCGACCCCATCGCCTAGAGATCGCGTCGCCATCACCGTCAAGAGATCATCGTCGCTTCACCGCTGCCTTTCTGAGCTTGTCTTTGTCCTCAGAAGTCGCAAGAACCTCATCGAAGCTTTACTGTCTTCATCAGAGCAACGCCGACACTTCCTCCTTCGATTGAATTCATCGCCGTCCTTGTCATCACCTGAGCCTCGCCGAGGAGAGCTCCAGATCTGCCGCCCTCGATTTCAACTTTGATCGTGGTAGAGAGAGGAGCAATCGCCTCCCACCGCCTTTCGAGCCCTAGGTTTGATCGGGGGAGAGAGGATCAATCAGGCGTAATTTAAAGCTGGTCGAACCTAAACCCATTTGGGGTTTAAGTAACTGGTGGAGTCGGGTCAGATCTAAACAGCCCAACCCACTACAACTCGGACCCGACCCAAACCAATCAGCTGATTGCTGACGTCAGCTTCTGAGTCACCTACTTAGTTGATTCAGTCAACTGTGCAGTACAACCTAAGTTCAGAGCCCGTATCTTGCCCGTTCGGAGTCCATTTCGAGCTCTTTTTGAAGCATTGGGTCCGTAATTGAGCCCTGGAGCCGCTGAAGAAAATTCATGGCATTTAAGCAGCAAATTCGATCTTAGCGAGCCCATATTTGGTGCCAGTACTGTCCCTACAACAGTAAATCAGCATTTCTATGACACCCCGTTTCTCGAATACATACTCAGATACGTATTTTAATTTTTCGATTGTATTATTTCAATTTACTTCAGTATTTATTTTTGTTTTATGATTATTTATATTATCATTGTGTATCAGATTCAGATTTTTAGACTCAGAGTCAGCCTTGGTCTGAACCGGGAAACCGATCCTAGTATACTGCTCGATTTGACTTTCTGGTGTCAGATTTGACCGATTTCAGTTTCAACACTGTTTTTTAATATTTTAAAATTTTCATGATTTTCTGAATTTTTTTTGAATTATTCTGCAAAATTTCAAAATCGGAATCAATTGGTATCGTCGATCGATTTTCGGTTTTTTAATTTACAAATGGAGTTGAATTTCTAGAAACTGCTTTCACATTGTTTCTCAAGATCGTATTTTTTATCTTAATGCATTTTTAAAGATTTTTTGAGTCTATTAAAATTCAACCGGATTTGGTGTCGGTCGGTATTACTGGTTGATTTTAGAATTTTTAATTTAAAAATAGGATTGAATTTCTTGAATCCGATTTCATCATGTACCTCAGTATAATATTTTCTATATTAGAGAATTTTAGGGATCTTTCTGAAGTTGTCAAATTTTAGCCGAATAAAATAATATTTGTATTTGTCTGAATCTGGACTTAGCTCGGGTAATTTCTCTGTTTCTTTTTCTTTTTCCCTCCATTTCTTTTTCTTTTTCCTTTTTTCCTTTCTTTTCCTTTTCCCTTTTCCCTTTTCTTTTTTCTTTTTCCACACCCTTCCACAACCTTCCACCCTTTTCTCTCTTCTTCTTTTCCTTTTCTTCTTCTTCATCTGGCCAGCGACACAGCTCTTCCCTTCCCCTCTTTCTTTCTCCTCACAATTCCCTCTCTCCCTCACTAATTTCTTTCCCTCTCACTTCAATTTCTCTCAATCTCCTCCCATGTAACCGGCCATCACCACCGGCGGTTTCTCCCCTCCGGCACCCTGGCGGCTCCTCCCCGACGCCCCAACTCCGGCTACCATCTCCACCACCTTCTTCTACTCTCTCTTTTCTCCAATTTCACCTCCTCCTACTCCACCACCAAATTCCACCACCACCAAAACCCACCATCCCCCATCAACTCCGACGCGTCCTAGCTCCTCCTCCGGCCACCTCTCCCCTCTGGCACCATCTCCACCATCCAAGCCACCATTTCTACCACCATCATCTCCGCCTCCATCTCTTCTCACCTCCACCACTCCACATTCACCCCTTTCTTCTCCCCTCTTCCTCCTGGCTGACGCCGCCCACCTGGCCGGGGTGCCTCCTCCGTGGCCGGCGCGGCCAGCGCCCACGACCCCTGGCCGTGAGCGCCACCTCCCTACCTCTCTCTTTCCTTCTTTTTCTTAATTTCCCTTCCTCTCTCCCTGCAACTCTTTCTCTCTCTCTCTCTCTCTCCCCCCTGCAACTCTCTCTTATTCTCTCTCCTCTCTTTTACTCTCTTTAAAATTAAATATTTGCATATTTTAATATATTGGTGGTGCATACACATGTTTCTGATAATCCGAGATTTTACGACGTTTTTCGAAGATTTTAGGCGAGTGTTCTCGCTTTATTGTGTTCCCCCGCTTCGATGGGTGATTTGTATTAATTGAGCTATGTATATGTATTAATGTATTGGTGGATTTGTATTTGTATTGTGGACATGTAGATTTGTACCGGTGGGGGTGTGTACTTGTATTTTGTGGACTGTTGCCTGTAATAGTGTAGACAATATTATATTTGTGCATGTGTTAGTACTAATTCTTGTGTAGGTACCCCCGTACAGCTCACCGCCCGGGCTACCCAATGGGCACTGTGCCCTTACCCTCTGAGTTTCGTAGTGGCTGCAAGGAGTGAGCTTAGACCATTTACGGTCTCTCCTTTAGCTCCCAACACTGTTGATTATTATTTGCCATGTTTATATGTGTGCTTGTATGGTTTTAATATTTTCTGTAGGTACTCATTCGACCTTCTGCCTTATCAGCCTCCGGGCTTACATTCAGTCCTCTGGGCTTTACACCATTCTTCAGACTTAAGACCCTACGGGTCTCTCGCACTCCGCCTGGTAGGCGAGCTTGGCGCTCAGCGCTTTACCCTGTTTTAAATATCGGCCGATACGGCTGAGATATTGTCCGATATCTGCTTTTTTGCCTGCTGCCGATACGATATGGGAAAATCGTTCGCCATATCGTTTGCAGCAAAAAACGGCCAATATTTGAAATATTGGCCGGGCTGATAAATCGTCTGATATATCACCCGATATGAAATAACTTATATATTGCACGACTGCGTGCAAATTTACATTATTTTTTACTGTCTCTGCCAGCATATTACATCATTTTTATTAGGTAGATGATATGTATGACTCTAAATCAACTCTTAATTATCAATATTTCATTATATATAATGTCCAATACGAACGCCCGATATGCGCGCGTATCCCCGATATCTCCCCCGATATCCGGTATCCGATATGAAAAAACCCCATCCGATACGATTCCGATATCCGATATTTAAAACCTTGGCGCTTTACCGCTAAATCCGTTAGAGCGTAGTTAAGCAGTAAGTGCGGCTTCGCCACATGCGTTAGCATATCATTTATACGCTCACTTTATCGCATGTGTTTAGCTGTATTGTGAGCGGTAATCACGCGGAGCATGATTTCTAGTGTTGTATGCTAGCTTTGCTTAGCCCCGCTTGGATGTTCTCTTACTTTCTTGCTCGCTCGCTTATTGATAATTTGACTAATTGTTTTAACCCTTGTGAAGAGTTTGAAATCTTTACTTAAACTGTTTTTCAAAGACTGTATTATTTTTCGGTGTTCGTACAGATCTCCTGTTCTGTACCGTTTTCCCTTATCTTGTTATGTAACAATTAATATCTATTCTGCTACCACTTGATACCTGACATATGCATGTTATTAATTAACACCTGCATGTTATCACTTAACACCTGCATGTTATCACTTGTCACTTGTCACCTGTATAGTTACTTGCCTAATTTATTATTATCACATTACGGGGACTTGACACCTGTGCTGTTATATATACAGTGATCCTGTACTCCTATATCTCCTGTTACTCTTGTTACTCCCCGTAATCGATAATCATAATAATTTAGTAATAATGTGGGGATGAGGGAAACTTATGGACGCCAGTATGATGACGTATTTATAATGATGGATATATCTGAAGTGTCATGTGGGACGTAATATAAGTCCGCGATTAAGTGTCATGTGAGGCGTAATATAAGTCCTCAGAAGCATGAGCCATAATTTTATAGGTCGTTGTCCTAGGCAGAAGCGGGACCTACTATAAATATAAACTATCAATCTTCATCAGAATTCAACTTAACTCGTCTTATTCATATGTGGATGTATGTGTACCAGTAACACATACCTAAATATATGAATCAGATGAATAATAAGAATTTAATAATCAAACAATAATAATATTAGGAACGTGAGATATTTGGTCTCTTTTCGTTTGGATTCTGGTACTCATATTTGATCCGAATGAGTTCTACTAGAGTGCGAGCTCCAGTACAAACTGTCAGTGATGTGAGACACTAGCAGGGGATGACTGAAATTTCAGACGGTACTGATTATTATTAGATAACTTAAAATACAACACTTTAATATTCTCCTGCATGTGGTAACTCAGGTTGTATAAACTCAGATTATGCTGACATGAGACATAAGGTATTTATATGAGAGTTTTCTTATTTGGATTATTCTTTCGACGTACTAGTCTCATGAAGTCGTATATTGAGTTGTACAACTAGATTTGCCCACTCTTACTTGTGACTTGCTTTACTGATGTAATCCACTTATTCATGTAATATGACTTGAGCTGACACTTTACTTTATTATATATGATTTCTAAGTTACTGCACTGGATTTCCTGATTCTAGTTTACCGGCTTGTACTTGCATGCTTAAGCGCACAACACGCGCCTCTGTCCCAGATTTAACTTAATTATCAAATAATAATAAACTCAGTAGCGGGTGTTATTGAATCACTTTTTCATCCGAATAATAGTATCCTTGTATCAAAGTTCGGATTGAGTTCTACTGGAGTGCGAACCCGATATGAACTTCCAGTGGTATGGGACACTGGAAGGAAATGATTAGAATAACATGTGACACTGATGATTACTATTGTATAATTAAGTTATCCTACCCACCTCTTGTATATGATTTTTGTGACAGTAATTATTCCTGCCATTCTTATTCTTTTATATTGGGGCAACTCGAGTTGCATGGACTCAGGTTATGGTGACATGAGGTATATGATATATATATGAGGGTTTTCTTGTTTGGAGTGTCCCTTCTACGTATCAATCTCATGAATCCAAAGTCTAAACTTATATAACTAGTTTTGTCTACACTTGTATTTAATGCATTGATGTCTCATTTCATATTTGTCTGCCTATACTCACGACACGGTTTTCGATACATGTTTTCTTTATTCAGGTTTATCGATACACGTGTGCTTGTTTATGCACGCCATGATTCAAAAACTCGACCGTTTCAGTTCCGGCTCGGCCAAGTTGAAACCGGAGGAACGACCTTCCCTGTTCCAAGACCGGTCCATGGATCAACCTATTGCATTATTTTGCTTGACTCGGGGCCGACTCGGTCGAGTCACCCGAGTTGAGGTCGACTCGACCGAAGGGACCAGGTCGAGGTCGAGTCAAGCCAAAATTTCATATAATTAATTTCATATAATTTAAAATTTTACTAGAAAAGTAGATCTAATTTTTACTTCAGTGAAAATAATAATTAATTTAAATTTAATTAATTTCATATAATTTACTAAATTATACATTTATTTTGATATTTTAATACCGTGACGCATGTTTTTATGCATTATCTTCATGTTTAGTGTGTTGGTGATATGCTTTGGACATGTTATATGACAATTTTGATGTTTATATTTTTTAAAGATTTGTCATGATTTTTTCAGAATTTTTTGAACTCTATATGTAGCATTTTGCGCGTCTCGCCCGAGTCCGTTCCGCGACGCCGCGACCGATGTGGAACAGTGCCCGCCGAGTTGGCAACCGAGATCGCGACTTTGAATCATGATGCACGCCACTTGGCACTTATCTTACCACTCGTTGGCCAGTTTTCTGACTACCCTGGACTTACATGTTCAGATCCCAAAATTTGGACCGTGGTGGACTTCATGTTGATCAGAGTGGCACAGCGGTAGCGTAGTGGATCAACGATTGAGCGTTCGGGTTCATTTCTTTCAGACCCTCTTGCTCGACTCTCGACTTTTCTTTTTGTAACGTGAGCTTCTTTTGTACAGTTCATACTTGTATATCTCTTTACATTCTCGCTTTTGTGCTTATTTGTGATGTAATATTATTGTAATATTGTGTCACATCCTATGATAAATTTGTAATTGTACTCTAATGTTGGAATGTATAATGCACCATGTACTTTCGAACTCTGATTCCTGCCTGTATTGATGCTTAGCGTATATACGTGAGGGTATTTTTGCTCCACGTATATACATCACAGTAACGTCCCCGTACCTGTGAGATTGGGACGTTATAGTTTTAGGCCACATTTTCAGTCTGATTTGAGTGCCGTTCGAGCCATTGAGATTCTTGGGTAATCTCTGATCTTTATGCACTGCATTTTATTCATAAGATTTTATTTTTTGACAAATACATTTATACTGATGGTGATGAGAAGGAGGTTGAAAGGGACATGTATGCAGCTCTCTCATTTTTCGGGGTTTTGATGATCAGGATGAATACGAAAAGTGAGAAAATCAACTTGAAAATTTCTTCAAACACTTGCGCAGAAGTGTCATTATGCCCAAATGAAGCTTCTAGAGATGCTTATTGGTGGTTGAAAGACAATCATATCGATTGTCGAGATTGACTTGTCTTACAAGAGGTTCTTCATACTCGGTATGCTCCACACCTTGAGGGGCCACAATTCAGCGATCTGATTGCTGAATGTAAGAAGATTCTCGTTGGGATGGTGAAGATGTTAGACAGTAAGGTGGTGAAGGTTGTTGAAGATCCATAATCAAAGCTAGAAGTTGATGACAAGTCGGCCAGAAATTGTTGCTGAGTTGGTGTCACAGCAAAAAGAGATTTTCCCACGGCCTATGAAAGTTTTAGAGCTGCCTGTTGATACCCTTGTAGATCTTTCAGGAGAGCTTCCTATGAATCTGTACCAACTGTGGCGACTATGAGGACATCGTTTTTCTTGAGATTGTCGGATGTTGTATGATCCCTTGCAGTCCAGAATCCAGTTTTGCAAGAGATCGGTATTTGGTATATATGTTAGATTTCAGTGGAGCTGAGTTGACCTGTCACGCTGCATGTATCTTACTCGAGCTCCCATCGATGGCTACTTTGTCACGAAAGCCAGTTCCACCTCTACCACCTTCACTTTGATGTGATGCACTAGTATTGCTGGCACGACCACCACCTTGACCCGATTGAGATGCGTCATGAGGGGAGCACTCACTCGACAGGGTCGAGTTTCTCCCACCCCAGGGAATTGATGAGGACATCACCCGTTGCCAGTTGTTTTTTCATTCCTTAGTCTATTTTTGAATTGTTGTTTTTTTATGTGAGTGTTTACTACCACATCGATTATCTCTAGAAGTACGCTTTCGTAAAGTCTATAAATAGGCATCCGATTTCTTTTATTAGTAGACAATAAATTATTAAAAAAAACTTTTCAGTTAAAACCTCTTGAGTGTGCTATTGAGTTTTGGGTGTGAAATCCGTGGTGTATGGGATGCGAAGCCCGCGCAACAGGGTGCGAAGCCCAAATTTATCCGATTCTATCTCTAAACCCTAATTCTTCTTTTCATTGTTCTTATCAAAACCCTAGTTTTTTTTCTTTTTCCTTTGAATTGAAGGTGATTGCAATCCCGATAGGGCAACCAATCCATCAAAAGCTCCAATAATCCATTGGATCATTTTAAATTTATGATATGGAAGATCTGATGCAATTATTAAAAAAACCTAGATAATGCAAGATAATGTAGCACTTGGACATTAATACTCAAATGTTTCAAAAGCATATCCTCAAGATACATAAAAGGATTTAGTGTGTATAATGCAGACTTAGATGGTGACGGTTCAATTCCTGAAAATATATAAACATAATCAAGGAGAGTAAGGAGAGGAGCTTACCAGCACTTTGAAGACATTAGTAGAGACTATATCCAATCCTTTCAAGTTTCTACTCCATAATCTTGGAAGAATATTCCATCGTCTCTAAGATTTTAGAATTTGATTACATGTTCTGATTATGAAGAGAATTAATTACTGATTGATATTGTTGATTTTGATTCTTCTTGTTCTTGATCTTTCTTCCTTCCCTAATCTTCCTCTTCCCCATTAATTCCCATCATGTTCTATGTCAAAGATCTGGTACAGAGCTAGTTTTCTTCAATTTTGCCTTAATTATTTTTTCCACTTGAAAAAAAAAAAAAACTACTTACAATTCAAAAGAAGCACATGGTGGCTTGATTTCAACAGATCATCCATCATAAATTAATTTTGCGTCGAGGAGGGTGAGAGAGAGGGGTGTTACCGCGTACTGTTTTTGAGATATCTCAAAGAAAAGCAAGAGGCAAGGGAGGTAACCTTTTTTTTTTTGTATGTGTATTTGGGTTTGGAGTTCAAAGAAAACCAAAGCAGCATCCAGTTTTGAGGGTGGGTGGGAGCAATACAGAGCCTTCTTTTCTTTTTCTTTTTCTTTTTCCATAGCTTCGAGGTGTGGTGGTGGTAAGGGTGCGGGTGGGGTGCGGTCGGAGATATCTCAAAGAAAAACAAAGGAACTTGTGGCAATCACCTGTCTAATGCATAATTCCAGATGCTTGTGAAGCTGGCCATTGGATGCTCACATATCAATTTTTAAATTTATTAAAATCCCCTTATTTTGATTCATTTTTACAATTGAGCACTTAATAGATGTAAAAAATGGCCCACAATTTTTTTCTTTCTCCTAATTTGCAATACTGGTATGACAAGATTAACTTTGGAACCTTCATTCAAGAGTATAGACCCTGAAGGGATATAATAACCATGTCTCATTATTGAGCTATTAGGTTTACATGTTCTATTGGATGTTTTGTGCTATTCATGATTTTTCTTTAGTGTTAAATTGCAAAAAATGTTGAAATCATCCATAGTTTCTACTTGGAAGTAGGAAGGCAGCAATCAGTTTTTCCTATAAAATGTGGCAATGCACTTTGTTTAATTGAATTATTTTCTTTTAAATAATATGTAGACAACTCTCAGCTCCTTCCCTCCCCCTTCCCTGGATAGGGGTGAAAAATCTCTGGATATGTATGAGGCAAGCCTTGAACCTGTGACCATCTCTTGTCACAAGCAAGTGACCTTAGTATTTTCCGAGTTCCTCCTTTTTAGTGGAATTATTAGTTTCAAAAGATAATCGCTTGTAATCATGGGGTAAGTGTGAACTTTCAGCTTGTCCTTGCTTAGAAAATAGTCCTGCTCATAGATTTGTTTGACAATTAAACTAGATTATGTTGCAATATGCTACATATTTTTGCCTCGAGCCATATTATTTCTTTTCTTTTTTAAATTCAAGAACTGTTATGAGTTAGAAAATCATTTTTCTTTTGGTAATTATGGTATCAGAACTTCGTCCTTGTCAGTTTTGAATGGGTCTTTCAACCAACGAAAGCAAAAATGGTCCTAAATGTCCATTAGATATGTCTAAATGTTGTAGGAAAGATTGAAACTTCTCATCCTTTTTTCTTTTTCTGTCTTACGATTAATATGGTGATGTAATAGAATATTTGAGATACATTCTCTTTTGTTCCCATTTCATGATCAGTGTGGCGGCTGACACGTGTTGCAATGGATGACTGGGTCCATCACCCTCACGCATATACTGCCTTGTGTTGCACGAGGGGGGCAACAACCGATGAGAAATCTACCAATTAGAGATAGATGCAGCCGGAAATGTACCCACACGATTAAGAACAGAGAAACAATAGAGAAAACAAATCAACACAGTATTTAACGAGGTTCAGCAATTTGCCTATGTTCTCGAGGCAAGGGGGAGAGATTTTATTGATTCAACAATCAATACAAGCAAATACCAGAGGATATTTTCAGGGATACAATACATGAAGGCTCTAGCCCATATTTATAGCCACAGAGTCCCAGGGATTTAGGAAATCCTGACTGGATTCCATCCTTTCAAACAAAAAAGGAGTCTGAATCCAGAAAGGAGAGCAAAACGCGTTTATCGATCGACTGGCCAGTCGATCGAGACCAACCGAGAGCTGGCTCATGTCAGTCGGTCGACCGTTCCTTGTCACGGTCGATTGGGCGGTCGACCGGGCCATATCTGTGCACGTCTGCACACCGGTCGACTGGGCAGTCGACCGGGTTCTGTCTTAGCCTGCTGCATGCGCCGTTCTTACTCCTTTTGACTTCTGGTCTCTGTGTTATCTCCTCTATCTCCTTTATCTCCTCTCTCCCTACAATTCTTCACCTCGGTGAAGATTTTTCAAATCTAAGTCAAACTCCAATGAACACCTGACGAAATCGACACATGATCTCGGCGAAATCGACACGTGATGTCTGCTTGAGCGCTTCGAATGAAATCGACACATAACCTTGGTGAAATTGACGCACGATCTTGACTTGGCTAACAGACGAAACTTGCTCCTTCAAACGAATCGTCAGCACACGTACAATTGATTTCCACTGATCTCACCGGATTCAAATTGAGTTTGTCACTGCCACCTGCAACTCTCACTAAACTCCAATATCAATTGTAAGCTTCCAACTTTAGCTCATCTATCCAAATGGAATGTACCATACATGCCTTCCGATCACTCCACCGACGAGAAATACCATACGAGCCGACCAGCGAACATGTCTCCCACTCAGCAACTTCATGGAACTCTATTCCAAATGACCTCAAGAAGAGCCCATCATGAGCCAACACTGACTCTCCAATTGACTGGCTCTCTCCAGTCCACATGTTTTCGAGACGGTCCAATCAAATCTGAGCAGAGCACACCAAACACCATCATCGGCTTCAACAAACTGGATGCACAACCCCCTTATGTAAGCTTAATCATCTTCTTACTAGAAGATCAACTGTTCATCGAGATCACAATGCTTCACCTCTACGTGAAGTCCAACTATTCACCTCTACGTGAAGTCCCAATCAGCTTTTTGAGAACCCAAATACAACATATAACTTCATACAGGTTGCATCACCAAATGGCTGCGCCTTTACAGCTGCCTACGTACCTTGCCAAATGGATTAAGCCAACCGTAGTCCATTGAAATGAGCTCCATTAAGCTCAAGCACTTGTGCCTGACTCTTCAGCAGCAAACCGACCTGCATGAGTCATATGAACCTCCTCACTACCGTCATGGAGAACAACATTCAACTTGAGTTTGTCGCGGTCACAAACTTGAAATTCATACTTCTTCACTCACTTTCGTGGTTTCAATTGCTGCAAATAATTTGACATTCTCATCAATGTCTTCAACCTGTTGAGCATCAAAACTGGCTACATGTTCTCCACCCGGTGTCACATCCGGTGAAGTCCTCATTGATGCCGAACCAACTGGAGATGGTGGAGTAGCATCAACCTCCACCCGCTGCGATACTTCCTTGGTCTTCGATAGACTTCAACGCTGAAGTCTCATCAAACGTGACATGCTGACTCAACACGATCTTCTTATTTTCAAGGTCCCATAACCTGTTACCTTTCATATTTCTTTTGACACTCAAAAACACAAACTTCTTTGCTCGCGGATTCACCATGTCATCGTTGGTACTAAAGTAGGCCGGACTTTCAAATTCCCGCAGCAAACTATGACATTGAGTAGCTTTCCCAGACCAAACTTTTAGTAGAGTTTTACCTTTTATCGTAGTCGATGACAATCCATTTATGAGATGGCTAGCATATACAATCGCCTCAGCCCAAAATAATTTGTCTAATCATGCATTAGACAACAAAACTGAACCTTCTCCAGCAAAGAACGGTTGATCTCCTTAGCCAGCCCATGTATTTCATCTGTGAAGTGAGTACCAATATTATTGTTCTGATCAAATCGTAAGAATTAGTTCTTGTATCTTTCGACATTATCAATTTGTAGCTCCTTCATCTTCCTACCAGTCTGCTTCTCTATCATATCCTTCCATTTCACCAACATATTTAGGGCTTCACACCTTTGTCTCATGGGATATATTTAACAATGCCTAGATAAATTTTCAATAAAAGAGACAAAGTACTTATGACCTCCAAGCGATGCAGTCTTAGCAGGTCCCCAAATATTTACGTGAACACAATCAAGAAGACCTTCAGAATGGTGAGTAGTGGTGTAGAATTTCACTTTCTTCTTGTCTAGAACGCCGTGTTCACCTAATTCCAAGTTGCAGGTAGAAGCACTTTCCAATGATCCCTTCTTTGCTGGAGCTTGTAAAGACTTTTCACCTCCGTGTCCGACCCTCATTTGTCAGACTTGTGTGCAACCATTATCCGAAGAATTAGAAGTCTCCACCTGACCTGTAACTGTACTACTCTTCAAGTAGTAGAGTGCTCCGGTGGAAGCTCTTCATAACCACCATTGAGCCTTTGGTCATCTTGAGAACACCATCTCGTATAGATACCACAAGACCCAACTTTTCAAAGCACCAACAGAGATGAGATTTCTTTTGAGTTGAGGTATATACTTCACTTCCTTCAATTCTTGTATTATCCCATCATCCATTTTGATACGGACTGTACCCATCCCTTCTGCATTACATGGATGATCATCACCCATGACAGTAAAACATCCATCTAGCTTCTCAAAGCCAGAAAACCAGTTCCTGTTCGGGCACACAAGATTGGTAGCTCCTATATCTAAGATCCACTCAGAATTATTTGAGTAACCAACAGTAGTAGTAACAGAGAAAGAAAATACCAATGAGTCTGAGTTCGATCCATCCGCCTGTGAAGTACTGGCATGAATACTGACCACTTGTGCGAGATTTGCCTCGGTCATCGACTCCTTATCTTTGGCCTTCGGACAATCAACCTTCCAGTGCCCTAGCCCCTTGCATAAGGCGCACTGGCTTCTCTTCAGATCTCTGAAACCTGATCTGGACTTTGATCTTTCCTGATCACCTCTTCCCTTCCGATCGGAACTTTACATCTTACATCGAATGCCTCTGCTGTTGTGCTCCCTAAAGAAGACAGTCTGTCCTGCCTCCTTACTTCATAATTCACAAGAGCAGCAGACACCTCATTGTAGTTAAGGGATTTTCTTCCATTGATCAATGTAAGAGTAAAGGTCTCACACTCTTCTTCAGGAAGAATTCAGTAGAATTACTGCCTTATCTTCTTCATTGATCTCCACATCCACATTAACCAGTTCTGTAAGAAGCTTTGTGTAGATATTCATGTGTTTGTTAATGGAACATCCTCTCTTCATGTGGAAACGATAAAGCTTACTTTTCAACTGCAACCGCGATTCGACGCTTTTCGTCAGATACTTTTTCTTTAGGATCTCTCACAGCTGCCTCGCAGATGTTTCATGCAACATAATACTTGATGTCTTGTGTCAAATAAAATCTGATCAAGCCACACGCTGTCCGGTTCATCTTGTCCCAATCTTCTTCAGTAGTTGAATCGCACTTCTTCTCCAATCGTAGAGTGTTTTCGAGGTTTGATGTCAGTGCATCCATCACCTCACATCTCCACATACCGAAGTTATTGCCGTCGAACTTCACATTAAACCTCAACGGATGTGGATTCACGAACTTCATTGTAGATGTACTATCTCCAGCCATCTTCTCAACTAATTTCTCAAAGCAATGCGAAAGCAAACTGAGTTAGATAAAATAAACTAGATAAAGATAGAATCTTTACCTCCACGCGAAACCCTCGAAGAATTTTCGAAGCGATCTACTCATCCGAATTGATTCCTCGAGTAATCCACACGCTGTTTTGAGATCGACACACAATCCCACAAACAGTCCCAATGTTGCTTCGAGATCGATACACGATCTTCGCCTAACAGTAACTGATGCTCTTGGAATCAACACACGATCTCACGACGAACCTGGGATGCTCTGATACCACTTGTTGCGCTTGCGGGGTAACAGCCGATGAGGAACCCACCAATTAGAGATAGATGCAGCCGGGATGTACCCACACGATCAAGAACAGAGAAACAATAGAGAAAGCAAATCAACACAGTATTTAATAAGGTTCGGCAATTTGCCTAATCCTCGGGGCAAGAAAGAGAGATTTTATTGATTCAACAATCAATACAAGCAAATACCAGAGGATATTTTCAAGGATTTCAGGGATACAATACATGAGGGCTCTAAGCCCATATTTATACCACAGAGTCCCAGGGTTTTAGAAAACCTTGATTGGATTCGACCCAAAATAGAAAACGAGTCCGAATTCAGAAAGGAGAGCAAAACGCGTCTGTCGATCCCTTGTCCTCGGTTGATCGACCCGGTCGACCGGGACCAACCGAGAGCTGGCTCATGTCAGTCGGTCGACGCTCCTTGCCACGGTCGACAGGGTCTTATCTGTGCACGTCGTGCACACCGGTCGACTGGGCGGTGGCGACTCCGGTCGACCGGGTTCTGTCTTGGCCTGCTGCATGCGCCGTTCTTGCTCCTTTGACTTCCAGTCTCTGTGCTATCTCCTCTATCTCCTTTATCTCTCTCTCTCTACACCTTGGATGATAACCTTCCCTGCATTGATACTGCAACTGCCAAGAATCCATGAACCGGACCAGGGAAGTCACTTTTCAGCTAGTAAATATTGTCAATCAGCCTATTGGCAATATCTCCAATATGAACTTCCCTCCACTCTTAGGTCCACCTCTAAACTATAACCAGTCTGGACCGTTGGTGCCTCCTCTCTGCAGCTCATACTTACCGGCCATGAGTGATCGCACATGCCTCTTTGGGGAGGTCAACTTTGGCAACGCATCCCAGGTAAACAATGATATTTTCCTAAATATGTATTGGTTCATTGTTCAACATAGTGGAAGCCCGAATGGTTTCCTGAAAATATATAAACCTTGAAGTTTGGCATGATCACCTATTTCTATAACATAAAAAGCGCAAACAGGTGTGGTCTTCTTTAAAGTTTTTTTTTTTTAAAAAAAAAAAAAAATGGTTTTAACATCATGCATGATCGAGAAAATTGTAACTATTATGATCACAGTCGTCATGATCAGTTCATCGCATAGTTCCTTTTCCATCAACATGACATCTCAGCACAAAAATCTCAGCTCTGCAGAAAGTTTGGCTAGTTTTTATGTGTGACATTAATTTGGTAGTGGTGTCTAGTTTTTGGGTAAGAGAATATGAGAAGCAAATGCTACATTCTCATGTAGCTGAAGCTCATGCAACTGTGGCTTATCTCTCCAAAGTTTTCATAGATCGAGTCTAGAAAGGGGGGAGATATTAATATTTGCTATAGGGAATTGTCTTTTGCAAGGCACGATACGAACAATGAAACTAAAATAAATTGCACTTGCACATCGGAATTACAAATGTGAGGGTGGAAAGTGACTACCCTTAAACATAGCTCAAAATTTCTTGATTGTAATAGAAGGGTACAAGTTATATCTTATCCCAGTTAGCTTTAAACAAACCGGATTTGGGTTATTCAAATAAAATAAAAATAGCTTTAACAAAAGGTTATGTCAATTTGCACCTATTCTCCGCATTTTCACCTCTGAACGATAGAGATGACTCAAATGAATATCAGATGAGATACTTGTAGCATTTTCCGTAGAAATACTCGGACAAGAAACAAATATGTAACATATTTTGTTAATTTCAGGTGTGGCAGGGATATGTGTGCCCAGTCATCGTTGCCAATGGGAATGAGATTTGTACCAACATAGGCCGTCTGACTCCAGCCCTATACATAACAGTTTACTGCCGCTGCTAGGGTGAGCCGTGGTATCTACGAGTATGCACCTTTTCTCACTCAGCTCGCAGACTGCTCTTTTGTGCGAGAAACATTTACAGAGATAAGTGCGGCCGACTGCCCTGATCTCAGCCGATACAGACGATGGGTCTACGCAGGCCTGGCAGTGATTTCCGTGTCTGTGATGCTTTCCCTCATCTTCTGGATCTTTTATGCAAGGGAGGGGCGGCAGCGGAAGTATACCAAGCAGTTCATTATTCAGCAGGAGGAACAATACAAGGTATATATGAACTCATCTTCTCAAAATGATATATGAACAGAGTCAATTTTGAGTTTAACATTTTTTTTTTCCTTCTTAGTGTTCTTGTGTGAAAATGCTGGCAGTTCCAGTGTGGGACATTGCTAATTGAGTAGAGACCCCTTTGAGATCTGCAAGCAGCGCCGACACTGTACTGGGAGATTAATGTTGAGAGAGTAAGAATATATATTTTGTAGCGAGAAGATACATCAACAAAGTGTGTTTGATTGTGTTCATAGGATGGGGTGAAATTATACATTTCTGTCATCACCAGAAATGTGTGTGTGAACTTCAGCTTGTGAAATGGAAAATATTGGTAATGTGTAAATGCATTACTTTGCCTCTTTTTTTACTTATTATTGCTGCACAATCTCTCACACACTTATTTTAGTTACAAGTTTCATATTCACAGCAGCAAGTTGCATAGAAACCCAGCTCTCCAATGAGAAGAATGGCGTCAATATTCTTCAAATCTATAAGCAGATCACAATTGAATGAATAGCCAGCACAAGTACTGTCACAGTTGCTTCTCCTCTCAATTCTGCTTAAATTATTGTCTCCATCCATGTGATTCTTATAATCACTGTCATTTTCAGGGATATTTCTTCCTTAGATTTTTTTTTTTTTTTGAACAGATTGACGCTGCACTGATTACACGACTCTGATCCAGATTGAGATGAGTCTCTTTTCAGTTGGATAGATGTCATTTGCTTGCCAATTCTGGCCTTTGAGTGAGTCCAATGAGTGGGGACCAATCTTTGTGAAGCCTTTGGTTGATTTAGGGAGTTTAGGGAGTTTAGGCTTGTAGTTATCACGAGTCCGATAAGAATAAGAAGAGGATATTTAAAAGATATATGTTTTTGAAACCATTCGGGTTTCCGAGGCCGCCTAGCCCACCCCGACTAATCCCGTGGGTTCTATGTGTTACCCGCTGTCACACAAATTCCTCTAAACTTATCCGCTCGACTATGTGAATGTTCGCATCACTGGTAAATTATAGGTAAACAAGTGTATTTCAACTTTCTGACGTGAGACTATACTGACTTTCTTGAAATTAAAACAATTTGAAAGGAAAAAAGAAATGCAGATGTATAAGAAAATTTTATCCAACTAAAGATAGATACAAGGGGCTGGCTAGCTACTTGCTTCTCTGTGAGCAATGAGCTGCCCCCACCAAACATTGAAGATTGTCTCAGAGAGAGTGGATAGGCTTTGAGAATGGGAGGATTCATAATTTGGATAGCTGCAGGTCATCCACCTGCCAAAGCTAAAACAAGGCAAGAGGACAAACATCCATTTCAGACCCTAGCCCCACAGCATGGAAATATAGGACAAATTAGTTGTGCATTCAATATCAATATGTTCATATATTTGTTGGATTCATGTTGAATATTTTTTTTTTTTAACATATTCAACAAATAATACAACAACAACAACAACAACTAAGCCATTTGTTCCAAGTATTTAGGGTAGGCTGTTAGACTTATTTTGTTTTATAGTCTAACTTATTTTTGGGCCTACTCAAGTCAATTGGATATTTGCACCCGCCCACTTAACCTATGTTGTTTGACCCAATAAAGAATTGATCAAACCTAAATGGTTTGGGCTAGACACGTTTTCAATTACACTTAGCCATGAGTGTATTTAAATTAGAATGTGGGACTCATCTACACGTGTGGAACTCGTGTTATAAATCAAGGGCCTAGATCTATGATGAGTTGAACTAGGGTTTCTTGATGCTATATATATCATGAGTAGGGTTCCCTCTCCACCAACAAGAATAATCATCTCTCTCTTAGAGGCCTCTCATCTCCTCTAAGGATAAAGAAGAGAACTTGGTGGCTGGAGAGAAGAATCCTCTCCCTCAACTCCGGCGTCCTCGAGATCGTGCAACCTTCGGCATCCTCTTCGCGATGGAATCAGGTATGCCTAAAACCCTCCTTCCCTTTGATCATGATAAAGAGGCTTACAGTATATGTAGATCTTGTATGGAAAATAATTTAGAACTAACAATTGGTATCAGAGCCTCCTCTTTATCAGATCATAGGGATCTACAGAAATTATGATCTCGATTTATAAATATCATAAAAATATCTCCTTCGATTCAATAAATATTTTTGTGTCTCATATGTTGGATCAAAAGATTAAAAGGAGTAATTTTTATTGAATTTAACATGTATATATTTTTATGAAATTTTTAATTTGTGTGTTATTCTAGATTTAAATAAAAAAAAAAAAAGGGGCAGCAGTCGGCTGCATGCAAGCAATTTGCATGCAGCAAAGATTTTATTAAAAAAAAAAAAAAAAAAAAAAAAAAAAATTTTGCTGGACGCATGCATGCAGGAGAGCCTTCCCTGCATGCATGACAGGCTGTTGAATTAAGAAAAAAAAAAAAAAAGATTAGTTGCATGCGCTGGAGCTTCCAGCGCATGCACATTAAAAAAAAAAAAAAAAAAAAAACCACATTCAGTGCACGCATGCACCTGCATGCGTGCGGCCCCTTGAGGGTGGGCAACAGCCGCCGGCCACCATGGGCCGGCGACTAGAAGGGCAAATTTCTTTTTTTTCTTTTGTTGGAGTTAGGGTTTCCTTAATTGAGATTATGAGATTAATTAAGATTAAAAAATTTAGAGATTGAATTTTACTCTAATAAGGAAACTTACTCCTAATTAATCTCATATTAAATTTCAATTGGGATTGTTGAGATTGATTTGGGTATTATGATTGAGATATAATTATAGTCTATTAAGGATATTTTGGGATAGAATTCTACTCAAATAAAGACACCTAATCCCAATCAATCTCACATAAAGCTAATTGGGTTTTTATTCAGTTTATTTAAACCCAGCCCAATAAGAAAGGAAACCAATAACTTAACCATTGCGGGTCGGGTCTGATTCAGACCCGATAAGAACTGCAGACCCGTTTTGCCAATAGAAACTTCAATTAGCCGTTACGGGCTCATACGACCTCTGTTTGGGCATGTAAACAGCCGTTTCGAAGCTCTTGACGAGCACTACAGTATTACAGGCATTAGACATGACAAAACAGTAGTTAGTTGACATAAAGAAGGCATTGAAGTGTTTATTTATCATGGTTATGTGTACCCTTACATGCTTCCGCTTTATCATCATATTATATTGCTTATATTGTCTAGCATAATGAATATTGATGTTTACTACAGTTGATAACACACAGATAAAAATATATACATGTTCAAGTTAAAGAATTTATAAAAGAGCTTATTTAATTGCGTATGTAGTTCATGCGGACAATAGCCGGCCCAAAGGAAGACTATTGTTTGGCCGAATTATGTACGGCTTCGGATACTTGATGTGGTTAATGCAAGTGGGAGAACCTTGATGTGTGTAATCGGCCCAAAGGAAGGTTGTCACATATTGGCCCATATTGCATTACCCTCATCAACTAGTCCGATGGCGGAACAAGAATCCAGATGTATAAATTTGTGTGGCCCATGCGTGTGGCAATCGGCCCAAAGGAAGGTTGTCATTATGGCCGGGTCATTACATATATTATATGGCCAATATAGATTACTTAAACTTTAGGACCAATCCTATAAAGTGACAGTCGGCCCAAAGGAAGGCTGTTTTCTTACATAGGACCTAGACTTTAGGATATCTATATTGGGCCAGTACAGTGTTGGCATATAGAGACACAACTTGTTCTGAAAGTTTAACCGGCAGCTCTATCGGTTAAACTGGTTGCATTTTCTAAAATTCATTTTTTTATGGCTATTACAGTAGAATTTTATTAAATGCAATGTTTATGTTAAATTGATGAGAAATTGTACACTTATGTAGTTTAAATTGAATGGTACAAACTTTAAGAAGTGGTAAGACCACGTAAATGATCGTTCTTGAATTCATGCACCTAGAATACACCTTAAAGATTGATGGATCTCTACTATCACTAATAAAAGTCAGTAAAGAAAAGGTCAATTATGGTAAGTGGGAGAGATCTTACAAGAGGTGTCTAATGGTCATAAAGTACACTATTCCTATAAATATTAGAAGTGCTATGCCCGATAAAGTCAGTGCTCACTTAGCATCCAGGGTAAACTTCTAATAAGAAAAGGAAAGTGAAACTAAAGGGAGGAAACATAAACATCACTACAGTGGCTGATCCTAAGTGGCAAAAGTGCAGAGAAAAATAGCCTAAGGTCATTGATATACTTTTTCTGTAAAAAGTAAGCCACCTCAAGTAGGAATGCATAAAGTATCAGAAATGGTTATTTAGCGGGTATATCTCATATTTATGTTTGTTCTGAAATTAATTTAGCTTTAGTGTCACTTTATAAATTATGAATAGATAATTCACATAAGCGATTCAATGCGGAACTTCCAAACCCAAAGGAGGCCCAGCCCAGCTGAGCGATACGTATACATGGGTGATGGAAAAAAGTTGCAATTAAAGTTGTTAGAGTTATAGGCTTAAATTAGATTCTGGTTTTTGTTTTAGATTTGGATGAGACTTTATATGTACCGTCCTTTAGGCGGAACATATTTCTATTTATTTGTTAGACAGATCTAGTTTTACTGTCACTCTTGATAATGAAATGCTTAGTCTACTTCCAAATCTAAAGTTGTTAGTACTAGAATTCTGATGATGGCTATATAAATTGAAAATTCATGCTTTATATACTGAATCTCTATATTGAATAGCATAGGCACTAAGCGAAAATTAATTAAAGAAACATTAGAAAGTTTGGTACTAGACGAAGTTCAAGTGTCTTAATTTGGTGTATACAGACATGTGTGGTCCATTCCCTACAGCTTCTTGGAATGGCCATGAATATTTCATCACTTTTACAGACAATTATTCTCGTTATAGGTACATGTACTTGTTCCATGAGAAATCCCAATCATTGGACATGTTTAAAGCCGTTAGATCTGATCATGGTGGTGAGTACTATGACAGATATAACGAATCAGGTAAATGTCCAGAACCATTGTCAATTTCTGAAAGAGGGTATTATCTCTTAGTACACCATATCAGGGGACACCTCGTCAAAATGGTATTGCTGAGAGATAAAAACAACATTAAAGGATATGGTGGGAGTATGATAGCTCACACTACTCTATCAGAGTCATTATATATTGAAGCCTTAAAAATGGTTGTCCACCTTAATAGAATACCTAGCAAAACAGTAACTAAAACCCCATATGAGTATGGACTGGGAAATCTCTCAGTATTAGGCATCTATATGTTTGGGGTTGTCCAGCGGAAAGCTCGGCCATAATACCATAGAGAAGAAGTTGGACTCAATGACAGTTAGTTGTTTATTCGTAGGGTATTCTGAGAGGTATAAAGGCTTAAGTTTTATTGTCCCTCCACTAAGAACATAAAGACGGATTGCTAAATTTTTTTGAGAATATTCAGAACAGTGGGAGTCAACTACATAAAGATTCATATTTAAGAAAGAAAATATTTGTATACCCATGACAAATTGTTCCAAATGATAAAGTAGTTGTTCCACTTCAAGATGAAAATACAGTTGCATCCTTACAAGATACATATACAGTTCATCCTGAAGTAAATCATGCTGGTGAGATAGAAACTGAAATTCTCAACCACAAGTGCCTAGGAGATCAACTAGGAAGAGGAGATCAGTCATTATAAATGACTATATATAGTTTATCTCCAATAGCATGAGTTGGACATAAGGCTAGAGGATGACCTGCATCCTAAATGAGGCCAAACTCAACATTCACTCCACTAAGTGGTCAAATGCCATGAAAGATGAGTTAAAATCCATAAAGGATAATGATGTTGGGATTTAGTAGAGTTGCCTGAAGGAAAGAAACCTATTGGTTATAAATGAACCAAGCGAGATTCGAAAGGCAATGTCGAAAGGTATAAGGCACATCTTGTCACAAAGGGATTCACTCAAAGAGAAGGCATTGACTATAAGAGACTTTCTCCCTGATTTTCATGAAGCATTCTTTTAAGATTATTATGGCACTGGTGGTTCACTTGACCTGAAGTTATACCACATGAATGTTAAGATTGCCTTTCTTAATGGTAGCATTAAGAAGGAAATCTATTTGGTGCAACCATAAAGTTTTAAAGTGAAAGTTTCATAAAATTTGGTTTGCAAAATAAAGAAATTCATTTATGGTTTAAAGCAAGCATCCCGTCAACAGTATTTGAAATTTGATCAAGTAATATCCGACTTTGATTTTAAGGAAAATATAGTTGATCAATGTATTTACCATAAATTTAAAGGGAGTAGATTATATTTCTTGTGCTATATGTGGATAACATTCTATTAGCAAGTAACGATATAGATCTTCTACTTGAGACCAAGAGTTTTCTCTCAAAGAATTTTGAGATGAAAGATCTTGGAGACGCTTCTTTTGTGATAGGCGTCCAGATTCAACGTGACAGGACACGTGGAATATTAGGTTTATCACAAAAGGCCTATATCGATAAAGTGCTAGATAGATATGGCATGAAGAATTGCTCTTTGGGTGATGCGCCTATCACTAAGGGAGATAAGTTAAGTCTACTCTAATGTCCCAAGAATGATCTACGGAAAGAGCAAATGAAAGACATTCCATATGCATTGGCGGTTGGATGTCTGATGTGTGCTCAAGTTGTACCCATACAGAATAGCATATACCATTGAGAAACTTGACAGAAACTTGATCAATCATGGGATTGATCTCTGGAAAACTGTCAAGAAGGTAATGCGATATCAATAGAAGACTACATGAAATCTGATCAGTTGCAGCTGATCAGATACACAGATTCAGATTATGCTGTATGTATCGACAATAGTGAAAGTACACCTAGAGGGGGGGTGAATAGGTGTAAATGCTAATCTAAGGCTAAATGCAAACTCTAATGCTCTAAAAACGGAAGCTAATGCAAGTGTTGGACAAACTAATACAATTCAACAAGTGTAGCCGAATTCCCCTTGCGAGGCTCTGAACTAACTCCTCTTGATTCCCTTAAAATGGGTTGAGGTGCTATGTGAAGCTCTTGTTGGATGAGTATAAGTTAGGCACACACACACAAGCAATCCAAGCAATCAAGGATATAGCAATACAATGCACACAATTAAGCCAAGCAAGTATAGATGAATTGCAATAGAAATATATGCAAGGCAATATGAAACAATGCTCAAAACACAAGCAAGTATATATGATGATATGAATGGATGATGCTTGCACAAATGTAAAAAGAGTAGAGTGAGAGAGAATTGGATCAAACGCAAAGACCAAGATGTGTTTCGAGGTTCGAGCCCCTAGCTCTACATCCCCGCCTACACCACCGTGTAGGATTTCCCAATCCACTATAGGAGTACCAAACTCCTCTCTCAACCTTACAAAGCCACCGAGGCTATACAACCACAATCCACACCTCTACCGAAGAGGTATACGGCCCGTAGCCGAAATACAACAGACCCACAACCTCTACCGAAGAGGCTCACAACAAACTCAATCACCCGATCACCTCTACCTAAGAGGGATTCACAAATAACAAGGGTGTTTTACAATAAAGAGGTTTACAACAACAACCTCAAACACTTCTCTTTCTTTTTCTCTTTTCTTTTTCCACACAAAACAAAGATCCTAATAACTTAGGATAGAAGATATAACTCAAGTGGAAACTAAGTGTTTTGGAAACAAGCAACAAAGAAAAATACTTGGGAAAATTCTTGCCAAAAGATATAGAATGAAAATCAACACAAATATCCCAAATCCTATTTTCTTTGATTTTCCAAAAACACAAAACAAATAAAGATGAATCACTTTTAGCACTTAAACTCTTTTGAAAACACTTTTAAAACAATGAAAAAGATCTGGAAAAACTAGCACAAAAATCTTAACAAAAAACTCCAAACAATGGGGTTTATATAGCCCTATACAAAACTAGCCGTTAGGCTGACGTGTCAGCCTGACAGGCGGTCGGTCGACTGGGGTCGACCGTCCAACGGCTATTTTTGACCGTTGACAGCTGCCGGTCGATGGACGGCGACTGGTCGGTCGACTGGTAACAACCCGAGACCAAACCTGTTTCAGTACAGTCGACTGGCCGGTCGACTGGCCGACGTGCACAGTTTGTGCACGTCCGGTCGACTGGTCGGTCGACTGGCCGCTTGGCCCAGTCGACTGTCCCAGTCGACTGGCCCAACCTGGCAGACAGCAAAAATAGGTCAGGTTGGAACGCATTTTTGAGGTCTAAAACGTTCGAATTTGGAAATAAGTATATAGGATGAAGTTGTAGAAATTGAAGTCTACTTTCTAATGCAACTTAAATCAAATCAATATCAATTCAGAATTAAAAGTTATCAATAAAATACTAAGAGGTGTCAAAACAGAAACTGTAAACTGTTTCAGAACAAGAACAGATTTCAACCAAATATTTGACAACTTTAAATTAGAATCAGGAAATGGTTATTAAATAAGAAATTAGATCTGAAAGTTATCTTTTAGATGAAAGTTAAATCATGTTATTTGAATATAAAAATAAAAAGTTATGATAATAACTATAGAAGGGTGTCAAGCTTGAAATCCAAACCGATTCAATCAAAAACCAAACATGTATTTTTATCAAACATGATTTTCCAAACATGAATAGAAATAACAAAATAAGTTTATCTTGAAGGTTAACGCATGTATGTATAGAAAGAAATCATCTACTATACATATAGAATATGAAAACTTGTTTTGATCAAACTATTCATGAAAACCAAATATCAAAACATAAAAACTTGTGTGTTGTGCACTTGAGCATATCAACTAAACTAAGCTTTACAAATGGATCTAAAAACTCTATCTAAACTAGGATACCTAAGTCTTGCTTGTAGATCTTCTATCTTCAAGTAGACTAGCTCCCAAACCGTGATCTTCCAAGTGCAAAGGTATAATCTTGAAGCTTTGGCACGGAATCACCATGATATGCTTCCAAAACCCTTGTTGAAGCTAATCATCAAAACTAATAACCTGCTAATGATCTGAAACTTAGAAACACAAGATTATTAGTAAACATAACTACATGAGTGAGTCATCATCAAAACTAGAGTGGAAGGCCTTTGGCCAACAATCTCCCCCTTTTTGATGATGACAAAACTCATGGAGTTATATATGCATGGATTAAAGTTAAGCTTCAAAGAAGCTCCCCCTTAACTCATGCATCATATAAACATGGTGCTCTAGATACTAATGGAATATTCAACATAAAGCATGTTCTAGATACCAATTAAATAAGCAAACAACCAAACATATATGCAAACACAAGGAAGACATGCATATATAAAACACAAAACACAAATTCTTCTCCCCTTTTTGTCAATCATCAACAAAGGGGTAAAAAACATAAAAACAAATTTTTCCCCCCTTTTTGTTAAAAACAAAAAAATCAAGAAGGGGGTAATCAAAACATTCGAAACAATACAAAATCGTCTCCCCCTTTTGTTCTAAACCAAGAATCAATAAAGGGTTAAAAATCAAAACATTGATATCAGTTAAAAATATGTCAATAAAGTGCATCTAGATACCAATAGAAACAAAGTCATGTAATCATAAAAGAGAGTCAAAAATACATATCATAATTTTTTTATTGATTGTTACATGTTTTAACATATTAAAACATTTTGATACTAATTGATAAGCAAGCATACCAATGATACCAAATTGAAAATATATTTCATTCAAATTCAATTTTTAAAGTCATAAAGTGTGGGAGTGGAAATCAAATACCAATTGAAATAAGAAATTCAAATTTTCTCCCCCTTTATGAAATACTAACTAAAAACAGCTTAGGCTTGATTAAGGTATCAATTGAAAGACTAAATCAATTGAAATAAAAATTAAGTCACAAGCACTAGCATAAACAATATTTGTGCTTAAGATATAGAAATATAATAGCACAAATAAAACATGTAAATGTGTATGAAGATAAAATGAGTACCAATCACTAATAGATGATACCAAGTTGTAAGCATACATACACAAATCAACAAATATGAGTATACATAAAGAAATCAAATTGATACCAATTGAAAGAGTTCAATGATACCAATTGAATTAACAATAATAAGTATGGTATATCTCATATCACAAAGAAGAATCCGAACTAGTTAAAATGAAAAGTTTTGTAAACTAGTATGAAATCCTTCAAGCAAGGAAATAAAACAAGATTATTTTTCATAGAAATGAATAATTATTACTCTAATCAATTAAGCACAACTCATGAGAAACAAAACATGAGTAATAGATATGAGTGTACAAATAAAATGTGAAGATCATAATCATGAAAAATATTTCATTAAACTCAATTATTCCTTTAAACATCAAAATTAGAAAATCATAAAACTAACTAGTTTAATCTTCAATGGCATATGTATGTCTGATGCAAACTAAAATATACATACATATCCAAAACTCAACGAGTCCACTAAAGTATATGCATGAAGGCACGTGGCTCAAAAAGGATGTATATGTATAAGATTAGTTTGAACTAGAAAGACATATACATGAGGTTAAACTTATAATACATGAAACAAGGAAAAACCAAATTTTCATCCAAAATCAATTTCATTTCAAGGTATATGTATGAATTGTCACTACACTAAGTATACATACATATCCCTAAACACAATTGAGTCCATAAATAGATTTTGCATTGAAGGCAAATGACTCAAGAGGTATACATGTATATCTTAATGTTTTGGCAAAATAAACATATACATGAAATAAAAACTTATAAATCCAAAAATATGAATACAAGTCTAAAATGTATGGATCATCAAAACTAGACTATACTAGCACATCTAATGGGTACAAATATGCATTCAAGCTCAAACATATATAAAGATTAATTTGTTTCCCATTATATGTACAAGTATACAAAACTAGTCTTAATGAAAACTAACATCTAAACATGTAATCAAGTCATGAAGCATTAAAACAAACATGAATACTATATTTTTAAATAAAACACATATAAGATTCATCAAAAATATTTTATTTGAATTCTAAAATACATAAACATGCAAATGGACAAACAAGTGCAAATGAACGAATCATCAAAACTTAGCTCATACGTGTGCATATAGTGAATACAAGTGAGCATGAAGAACAAGCATATAAGAAACAATTGTAGTTCACTATTTGCACAAGTATAATGCAAGTTTTGATAAAATCTACATTTAAACATGTTATCACCACATGAAACATTAAAAACAATCATAAAAGAACATCATGATAAAACTAAAACATGATTACTATGTAAATTCACATGTATTAGATTCATGATGTACATTATAGCTAAACAAACGGTGAGAACACTAAATATGAATTCAAGTGAGCATATGTGTCTCAAATACTATACATGTATGTCATGGATCTAATAATCATGGAATTACACACTAATCCAAAGACATCAAAAATATGCTTAAACAAATGAGACATGCTATAAATAATGAATCATAAAAGCATGTAAACAAATAATATGAGAGTTAGAGATTTATACCAAAACCGATGAGGGCACTTCTCTAATTCTCCAAAATAAGGTGGTCCTCCCACCAACTCTCCCTTGAAAGTGATGCATCCATATGATTTCCTTTAAGTCCGGAACGCATCCACTCCAAGGTGTCAACACTCTCACGTCATGTGAGAGCCCACACCTACATCAAAAATAATAGGAGGGGTGGTCTTGGTACCCACATCTTATTGGGTCCATGGGGGTTAGTCCCTTCTCTAACCCAAACAAAATTCTTTGCTAAATTAGGAGTATGTAATCTATCATAACAAAATTTAGCAAGGGGGCCCTTACGTCCACAATGTGTACATGAGTACACATGAGCATACATGTGTTGATGGTGTCCATGAGAAGCATGTGTATGCCGTGGAGGGTGTGCATGCATAAAAGATGGAACTTGTTTCTTTCGAACCAAGGTTTCCAACCGTGAGTGGTTCATGGCACATTGGCTCATAGTGGAGCCCAAACAATCTACTCTCTTCTTTAACATACAAATATCATCATTGATTTTAGAAGAAGAGGTACATGCATTAGGTAGTCTAGATGATGAGGCTACACTAGCATGGCAAACATGAGCATCAATCTTTTTATGCAAAACCTCATTTTTCTTCAAACAAGCATTTAATTCATTTGAAATGGAAATAATTTTGTTTTTCAATCAACATTCTCTTTTAACACAAAATCTACTTTTGAAGACAAGTTCTCATTTTCTTCAAAAGAACATGGCAATCATTTTTAGATTTTAAAAAATTATTTTCTTTTAGTGCAAGATCAAGTTGAGATTTAATGAATCCCTCTCATTAGCAATCTCCTCTTTCTCTTGCAAAACAATATCAAGTCTAGCAATCAAATTTTTATTTTCATTATTAATGCCTAGACTCTTCTTTTTCAACAAGTTATATTTTTCAATCAATTTTTCACAAACAATTGATAGTTCTTCATTTAAGGCATGGGGATCAATATTATCATTTGAAGAACTAGAACAATCATCACTATCATAGTGGGGTTCCGATTGTACCTCAAGGGAGTCATTCCCTTGGACCATGTAGCATTGTGATTCGGACTCTCCACTAGTCTCCTCTTCTTGTCGGATTTGTGCTTGAAGCTTGGAGGTGGTGGTGGTTGTCAATTTGTTCCACACTACAAAAGCGGAATCAAAGTTAGAAACACACATAAGATAATCTTTAGGTAATGTGCTTCTAATGGCCTCTAGGGCTTGTGCATTGGCCCCTATATGATTACCATCACCAAGATAACATCTTTGGTGGCGGCAAGGAAGACATGCAAACCTAGGGTCTTTAGGTACATGGACATCCTATACTTCCAAACATCAATGTTGGAAGGGTCAAAGCTAGGAGGGGTCATGAAGTCCATGGTAAACTATATATGAATGTGCAAACAAACAAATGCAAATGAGATTAGCAAGCAAATGGATCACTCCTAGGATGTTAAGCCTAAGTATCAGGAGCACTAGCTCTGATACCAATTGAAAGTACACCTAGAGGGGGGGTGAATAGGTGTAAATGCTAATCTAAGGCTAAATGCAAACTCTAATGCTCTAAAAAACGGAAGCTAATGCAAGTGTTGGACAAACTAATACAATTCAACAAGTGTAGCCGAATTCCCCTTGCGAGGCTCTGAACTAACTCCTCTTGATTCCCCTTAAAATGGGTTGAGGTGCTATGTGAAGCTCTTGTTGGATGAGTATAAGTTAGGCACACACACACAAGCAAT
Source organism: Agave tequilana (assembly GCA_038442645.1). Classification (NCBI taxonomy): domain Eukaryota; kingdom Viridiplantae; phylum Streptophyta; class Magnoliopsida; order Asparagales; family Asparagaceae; genus Agave; species Agave tequilana. The sequence goes on from JAVJIF010007192.1 coordinate 150,069, forward strand.
CCAAGCAATCAAGGATATAGCAATACAATGCACACAATTAAGCCAAGCAAGTATAGATGAATTGCAATAGAAATATATGCAAGGCAATATGAAAACAATGCTCAAAACACAAGCAAGTATATATGATGATATGAATGGATGATGCTTGCACAAATGTAAAAAGAGTAGAGTTGAGAGAAATTGGATCAAACGCAAAGACCAAGATGTGTTTCGAGGTTCGAGCCCCTAGCTCTACATCCCCGCCTACACCACCGTGTAGGATTTCCCAATCCACTATAGGAGTACCAAACTCCTCTCTCAACCTTACAAAGCCACCGAGGCTATACAACCACAATCCACACCTCTACCGAAGAGGTATACGGCCCGTAGCCGAAATACAACAGACCCACAACTCTACCGAAGAGGCTCACAACAAACTCAATCACCCGATCACCTCTACCTAAGAGGGATTCACAAATAACAAGGGTGTTTTACAATAAAGAGGTTTACAACAACAACCTCAAACACTTCTCTTTCTTTTTCTCTTTTCTTTTCCACACAAAACAAAGATCCTAATAACTTAGGATAGAAGATATAACTCAAGTGGAAACTAAGTGTTTTGGAAACAAGCAACAAAGAAAAATACTTGGGAAAATTCTTGCCAAAAGATATAGAATGAAAATCAACACAAATATCCCAAATCCTATTTTCTTTGATTTTCAAAAAACACAAAACAAATAAAGATGAATCACTTTTAGCACTTAAACTCTTTTGAAAACACTTTTAAAACAATGAAAAAGATCTGGAAAAACTAGCACAAAAATCTTAACCAAAAACTCCAAACAATGGGTTTATATAGCCCCTATACAAAACTAGCCGTTAGGCTGACGTGTCAGCCTGACAGGCGGTCGGTCGACTGGCCGGTCGACCGTCCAACGGCTATTTTTGACCGTTGACAGCTGCCGGTCGACTGGTCGGTCGACTGGTAACAACCCGAGACCAAACCTGTTTCAGTACAGTCGACTGGCCGGTCGACTGGCCGACGTGCACAGTTTTGTGCACGTCCGGTCGACTGGTCGGTCGACTGCCGCTTGGCCCAGTCGACTGTCCCAGTCGACTGGCCCAACCTGGCAGACAGCAAAATAGGTCAGGTTGGAACGCATTTTGAGGTCTAAAACGTTCGAATTTGGAAATAAGTATATAGGATGAAGTTGTAGAAATTGAAGTCTACTTTCTAATGCAACTTAAATCAAATCAATATCAATTCAGAATTAAAAGTTATCAATAAAATACTAAGAGGTGTCAAAACAGAAACTGTAAATGTTTTCAGAACAAGAACAGATTTCAACCAAATATTTGACAACTTTAAAATAGAATCAGGAAATGGTTATTAAATAAGAAATTTAGATCTGAAAGTTATCTTTTAGATGAAAGTAAATCATGTTATTTGAATATAAAAATAAAAAGTTATGATAATAACTATAGAAGGGTGTCAAGCTTGAAATCCAAAACCGATTCAATCAAAAACCAAACATGTATTTTATCAAACATGATTTTCCAAACATGAATAGAAATATCAAAATAAGTTTATCTTGAAGGTTAACGCATGTATGTATAGAAAGAAATCATCTACTATACATATAGAATATGAAAACTTGTTTTGATCAAACTATTCATGAAAACCAAATATCAAAACATAAAACTTGTGTGTGTGCACTTGAGCATATCAACTAAACTAAGCTTTACAAATGGATCTAAAAACTCTATCTAAACTAGGATACCTAAGTCTTGCTTGTAGATCTTCTATCTTCAAGTAGACTAGCTCCCAAACCGTGATCTTCCAAGTACAAAGGTATAATCTTGAAGCTTTGGCACCGGAATCACCATGATATGCTTCCAAAACCCTTGTTGAAGCTAATCATCAAAACTAATAACCTGCTAATGATCTGAAACTTAGAAACACAAGATTATTAGTAACATAACTACATGAGTGAGTCATCATCAAAACTAGAGTGGAAGGCCTTTGGGCCAACAAATA